>JAQHUG010000089.1:6618344-6676824 GCA_028555095.1 Dicrostonyx torquatus | reverse complement strand
AGATGGTGGGTGGATGGCTGTGTGGTGGATGATGGGTGGATGGGTGGGTGTGCTGCAGATGGTGGGTGGGGTGGCTGTGTTTCAATGCAATCTTATTTACACACGTATCTAGCAAGCAGGGTTTGACCACCTGTGCTCTGTACAACAGCTTTCAAACTTCCTGACACGGGAGAATTTTCTACTTCTACATGAGATTCTTTCTGTCTTCCTATGCTTTGAAAGTTAGATTTCCATGCCAGAGAGTGATGGTGCATGCCTTTAAACCCAGCACTTGGCAGAGGCAGGCAGATCTCTAAATCTGAGGCCAGCCTGGTCTACAGAGTGAGTTCTAGGATAGCCAGGGGTACATAGAAAAAGCCTGTCACAAAAAAAGAAAGAAGGCAAGGGAGTGAGGGAAGGAGGGAGGGAGGAAGTTAAAAAGTTAGATATCCAGACAGACTCAAAATTGCATAATAGGTTCATGCTCCATTTTTGATTAATTGAGGGGATAACTAAATAATGAAAATCTGTTAGAGCCATGCTGCTTCAATGCTAGGACATTGATCTAAGTAGTCTTGTAACATACCCAGTACAGTTTTTTATCAATTGACAATGACGCAGCTGACAACTGGGAATTGAGAGAGTGGAATAACTCAGACCTGCACCCCTGACATTTGGTTGCCACCCTCTTAGTTTCTGCGGTCTATTGCCTGCCAGCTGCACAGGAGGTTACCCTACCATCAGACATTCTCTGTTCTCTGTACCTCAACACTTGCACCCAAGCCACCATCTCCAGTCACTGTACAGCCACTGTGTGCTGTTTGGTTAAGTCAGCTTGACATGAACTAGAGTCAGCTGGGAAGGGGACTTCACCTTGACCTGTAGGCAAGTCTTTGGGGGCAATTTCTTGATTTATGATTGATGTAGAAGGGCTCAGACCACCCTCAGGCAGGTGATCCTGAGGTATGTCAGAAAGGAAACTGAACAAGCAGTAGGCAGCATTCCTTCGTGGCCTCTGCTTCAGTTTGTGCCTCCAGGTTCCTGCCTTCCCTTTCTTCAGTGGACTGTGACTCAGACGTGTGAGCCACATGAACTGTCCTCCCAAGGTGCTTTGGTCTTGGTCTTTATCACAGCAATAGAAAGCAAATTAAGACAAATCCCATCTCTGCTGGCACGAAGGATTCTCTGGATGGTTCAGATGGTAAAGTGGCACTTCCACTGACAAATGTCTCTTTAGACTTCTATACTGGAATGTCTAAGTGACTCTGTTCAGCCCAGGGGCTGATATGTTTGTGTTAGGGAGCATATGTTTTCAATGTTTAAGATAGTTTGTATATTTCAGTTAAGAGCCAAATTTTGACTGATTCTTAACATATATAATTGAGTGTTTAAACTTTGTGAATTTGAGTTAAAATCCTTAACTTTTTAACATTGACACACACACAAACACATGCATAAACATGTGAATGCATGTACATGCATACATCACATAAATACACAGAATGAAAATATACAGAGAATAAGAAAACTAAATTTAAAAACTGAGATTTTGAAATAGAAAAACAAAATATTAAGGATAGAAAAGTAGTCTTTTTGTATTTGTCCTCAAGAGCATCACAAAGAGAAAGCTCACACTGAAGTTAGCATGGGGTTACCAGTCCGAGCCTGTCTGCTTGAGTCCTAGAGATGGTAGAGTGGTGCGGGTCTTTTAGACCACAGGCTTTACAGTTCCCACAGAGAGAGCTTCTCAAAGTCCTGAGAAGAGGATGAGAACCATGCTTTGCCACTCGGGTTTCCATCAGGCCCCTTTCTTTTATGTACAGAATGCATTCCTTAGCTGTGTGCTAATTAAAAATTTATCTAAATAGCTGAGAGTCCTTGATTTAATCACAAGAGAAGCAAAAATCCTCAAAAGTGTCACTCTGAGAAATAGTGTCTCAGTCTCAAAAAGGCAGAGCGAATGGTGGGTCTTCAGGCCTGACCCCTGAGGTAATGTCTCAGAACGGAGTTTTCAGTAAAGTGATAAAGTATCTTTATTCAGTCTTCTGAGCTGGAAGCACATTTGTCCTCTCCTTCTGCTGACGGGCTGTTTGCTGTCAAGGGCTACCATCTGTATGGGTGTTCCAGGCATCTGCGAGGGCATGCAGCCTGCCTCAAGGGGAAGCAGGGTTGGCGCAGCCTGTTCTGGCACAGTCCTGGTATACACACTGACATCCTGCCCTGGCCTTGAGAAATTCATCACCTCCTAGAACTACTGGAGACTGTAAGACTTTATCTCACTCAGTCCTCTGGCTCCAAGTAGGAATTCACTTAAGTTATCTCTGCAGAGGAGAATGTCTTCATGTTCAACTTGCATGTTTAAAAATTAGTTTAATTTTTTTAATTACCCATGGGGCATTTGGTGTTACCTGTTCCTAAGATCTTCAGGGCTGGTGGGTGGAAGTAATGGTGACGTGGGTAATTAGAGCTTCCAGGAGTGGGGCTTTATACACTCACTTCCTTAACCCTCAGAGCTGCCCGGTAGGGCAGATCCTGTTCTTGTCCTCGTTTTTGCAAATGAGGGAATGCGTGGTCAAATCCTCCAAATAACAGGGTCGGGATTTGAGACCTGGGCTGTCTCTCTGAATGCAGTGCTCATGATCTCTGTGTAGTTCTGCCTCCTTCCTTGTCTTACCATTGTGCTTCTCTTTGGGAAACCAGTTATTAGGATACATAAAGAATTATAGACAGATTTGGAGACTTATGGAATTAACAACCTCCCTAGTCTATCCTCTCATGAATTAACATGTTCAGTCTTCCTAACTGGAAGCATTACACTGTAAAGCTAGCACAAATATCGCTGTGCCTTTCCCCCTTTGCTAATACCCTAGGCTTCTTTACCCTGAGCCTGTCCTTACCACGTGGAAAAGCAGGGAAGCAGGAAACAGACCTGCCAGCGAACTCTGGCTTGGATTAAGAGTGTGGTCCTTTACTCTGAGAACAGAGACCCTGCAGCTTTAGGTAGGAGAGTTGTTTCTCCCTCCCTATGTGAGTGTCAGCGGAGAGCTAATGCTGTGCCTTCATTATTTTATGAAGGATGGAGCTGTAGCCCAAACGGGGGTCATGTTCTTCCTTTCTTCACTAACTCCTGAGACAAAATGACCTGCTTATGTCATTAGTCATGACGGCAGTCAGTTTGGCTCATTTTTTGACTGTTGGGTCTAGCAGCACTAAACATTGCAGGCATCCCATTTTGAATTTTAATGTCTCCCTTAATTTAGGAACACCTCTGGAACTAACTCATTTTTCCATGTCGAATAAGAGCCTAAGAAACTTGTGCAGATTAAAGTAAATTCAGCCCCCAGCCTGGCCCCTGCTCTCAAGGCTGTCTGCAGTGAGAACTGTCAGGGAGATAGATGGGGGCACTAAGGATTCCTGGAGTTTCAGCCATGTGTGGGCACCACATGTGCTGTGTTCAGTGAATGCAAATACAGGAACACATGCTGTTCCCATTAGGGACACTTCAGACCCTTCTGTCCCCAGCCTTCCTGTGGAATTGAAGGGGTCATTTATCACAAGCCACTTACTGATACTGACTGGGCTTTAGGCCCTCTTACAAGTAAACAGTGTGTCCTCGGCTTCCAGTGTTTCCCAACACTCCACAAATTTATTTGCAGAGAAGCCATTTATGAGTCACTCTACAGGGCACCACAGACCTGACCATGTGTCCACATCACCGCAAGCTGTCAGCAGTCCTTCCCATTTCTCCTCTCACCATTTGGATTTGGTGTCTTCCGGGTATACTCACTCCCAGGAAGCTCTCATAACACTTTCCTCTGTCTCTGTGTGTGTCCTGAAGGCTGCACTTTGCTGTCCTCTGTCCTTCTCTCTAGTGAGAGAGCCTCGGAATGAACAGCCAGCCTTGGTGTCTCCTGACCTGAGCAGGACAGCCTGGGAAGTAACCCCGAGAACCCATCAGGCCCCTTGATGCCTCTCATTAGCATCTTCACGCCAGCACCTCAGAGACCTTGCCTTAAGAAAATTCACACTGGAGACCTGGCCAATAGACAGACTGTCCCATCTGTGCTCCTTGCTGAATGTTGACCCTGCTAGCCTAGCAGACACCCAGGAGCCATGCCACATACTCTGCACATTGTAAGAATGCTTGACACTTCCTGCTTAGCGGGTGTCCTATTCTCGGCCTGGTGCTTGTGGCATTGCCCAACGCTTCCCACATTACACTGTACCTGTCCAAGAGCTACATCTCCTTCCTGGGCAGGCACTGGGCTGTGCAGTCTTTTTCCTTTTAAAGAATCATTTCCGCTGAGGTCTGGCACAGGACAGCCCACCATACTGTCTGATTTTTCTCATCCATGATACTTGGTCTTTCTGCTTCTTGTCATTTCATCATGAGGCCAGTACCACAAGGAGCTCCGAAGTCAGCAGAGAGAAAGCTGAGCCCTATCAATTATGAGTTTGCCATTTTGCCTGTTGTTTAACTCTGCTGGTCTTTGTTTTTCTTGTTTGAACATAGGGATAGTTCCTATGCCTCAGGGACTTGGAGGACTCAGTGGATGATTTATTGCTGGAAGGTGCCAAGCGCATCAGTCTTTCCTGCTTCAGAATACTGGAACACACAAACATGTGAAACAGGCAGCATGAGGCATTCTATAAAAGGTGGCATGATGAGCCCTTGCAAGAATCCATGCTGGGCTCCCCAGCACAGAACTTAGAGATTCTTGCTTGCTGAATGCCATATTCCATGCCAGACCACTGACTAAAATACCTACACTTTCTAACTCACGCAGTCTTCAAAACTACATTTAGAGATGGGCCGTAGTGGCACACCCCTTTAATCCCATGACAGGCGGATCTCTGTGAGTTCAAGCCCAGCCTAGTCTACAGAGCAAATTCCAGGACAGCCAAGGATATACAGAGAAACTCTGTCTTGAAAGACAAAACAAACAAACAAAAAGCTGCACTTAAGGTAGAAAATTGTGTTTCCTATTTTATCTGAAGGTCAAACAGCTTACTCACTAAGTGGCAAGTGAGATTGAAACCCACATCTCTTGTATTCAGGCACCGTCATTTTTCTATTGCATTAAACTGCTCTGTTTAGCAGAGGTAGAGACAGGGAATGTATCTAAGGCACAATGTAGGCTCTTGAAGATGATGATTTCCTGCCATTAAAGCTAACAAAATGTAGTAGGAACAGTATTTACTTTCAGCTTCATGGAAGAGGTGGGTTTAAACTGCTCCTCCAAGTATGAGGAGCTAGAGCTGGAGATTGACCCTGTAGTTAAGAGTACAAACTGCCCTTGCAGAAGACCAGAGTTCACTCCCTAACACCCATATCAAATGTCTTGCAATAGCCTGTAACTCCAGCCCCAGTAGATGCAATGGTCTCTTCTGACCTCCCAGGGCACTGCACTCGTGCACAAGTGCGTATGCACATGCACGCATGAGCACGAGTACACACACTTAGAAATAGAAGCTCGATACTGAAATATGGTGACAGTTTGATAAAAGACGAATATAGGAAGCATTTCAGATGGGGTAATAGGGTCGTGGGAAGTAGGCATGTTGGTTGAATGCTTGCTGAGCATGAATGCTTGGGTTCCACCCCAGCACTATACAATCATGTGGCAGCATATGCCTGTAATCCCAGCGATGTAGAAGGTAGATGAGAAGATTAGAAGTTCAAGGTCATCCCTGGTTACATAGCAAGTTGAAGGACAGTCTGGAACCCAGGAGACCCTATGGGGACATGAATGAGAATATATAGAAAAAGGGCATCTGTGTGTATTTGTTGCCAGGCTGATATGGAGAGAAAGTTACTAATATGGGGTCTGAGCTTGAAAAGGAACCTGGCTGTGGAAGCTCTTGCTGCCAGGTTAAAGGCCTTGAATTCCATCCCAGCATGGTGGAAAGCAAAGACAGCCCCTCTAGCATATCCCAGCACTCAAGGCAGATGTGCCAGGTGCTTACCTTGCATTTTCCAGTTGCTTTTCTTTTTTTAAAATGCATCACAGGAAAGCATCCAGCAATACAAAGGATCATGGCTTAGAAAACTATCATTTTGACTAATAAAATAAGTAGTTTGTAGTGTAGTGAGATGTTTGTTTCCTTGGTGATGCCTGAAGTCTCTTCTTTAAAGCAGCTTTTTAAAATAGCCTCAGATTCAGTCTTTCCATCCATAAAACTGAATAGTAGCACTGTTCATAGCAGCCAAAATAATGGTTCAACTTAAGTAATCATCAACAGGTGAATGATTAAAGAAAATGTGTCATATATATATATACATATATATACATGGAGTATTATCAGGCATTAAAAATGAGTTAGATTCTGTCATTTATAGTAACACAAATGGAACTGGATGGAGGACATTACAGGAATTAGAGACACACAGTTCTGCCTGTTCTCGTTTATATGTGGAAACTAAGAAGTCGATTCCATGGAAGTCCAAGAAGTGTGATCACTAGAGCCCAGCGTGAGCATGAGGGGCATGGGGGAAGGATGTCATTGGTTCAGGGGTGCAGCTGGCTAGGAGAAATTACTCTGATACTCCATGGCACATTCAAGTAACTGCGAATGGCAACAGATAATGAGAAGGTTTTAGATACTCCCAAATAAAGTCATGATTAGTGGGTGACAGACATGCCAGATCTGATTTTTGCACATTGTATTCATGTATTAAAATATCATGCTATATTATAATATTAACAATTATATGTTAATAAAATAAACTGTTTCTTTTATTTTCTTTTTTTGAAAATAATTTATTTCTCTTTATTTTATGTGCATTGATGTGTATGTCTGTGTGAGCGTGTTGGGTCTTCTGAAAGTGAAGTTACAGACAGTTGTAAGCTGCCATGTAGGTGCTGGGAATTGAACCAGGGTTTTCTGGAAGTGCTCTTAACTGCTGAATCATCTCTCCAGCCCCTCTTTTCTTTTTTTTAGGACAGGATCTCTATGGGGCTTTGGCTGTCCTGGAACTCACTATGAAAATCAGGCTGACCTCAAACTCACAGAGACCCACCAGTCTCTGCTTCTTGAGTGTTGGGTTTAAAGTTTGCACCACTATGTCTATCTTACCCGTTTTTTTAAGAACTGAGAAATTATTAATATGTCCCTTCTTTATAGAATTGGCCTAAGGATAAAGTGAAATCATTCATGCATACTAATAAGTAGTAATGGAGGGGGCAAAGGAGATAGCATAATCAGTAGACAAGGACCTGAGTTCTGTCTCCAGAACTCATATAAAAAGCCAGGACTGGGACTGGAGAAACTGCTCAGTTCCCAACAGCCACATATTGGGCAACTCACTCTAGTTCTGGGGTATTTGACACTGTCTTCTGACCTCTGTGGGCACCTGCACTTATATCCTCATACCAACACACACACACTTAAAAAACAAATCAAGCCTCCTTTTAAAAGCTAGGCATGCTGCCAGGTACTTGTAACCCCCGTGGTAGGGAGATAGAAATGGGTAGATCTGAGGCTCCCTGGACCTAACAGCCTGCTAAGCCTACTTGGAGAGCTTTGACAGCTGAGATGCTCCTATGACCTCCATGTACATTCACACACATGTGTATATGTACCCACGCATACACGTGTGAATCTGCACACATAAATAGTAAGAATAGATATTGCTATAATTATTAATAAGAGCGGTATATAATCTTTGAACTGGTTTTAGTTTTATGTTAAATATAGTTGCCAGTCTGAATTTTTTCTGTCTTTTGGGTTTGTTTTGTTTTGGGTTATGGGATGGGGGTTGAGTTTTTGGTGGGTTCTGTTTCTTTGTTCATGCACTTCCTGCTGGCTTCAAACTGACTATGTAGCCAAGGATCACCTTGAACTCCTCCTTCTCCTTCAACCCACACTTCCCAAACCCTGGGATTGTAGGTAGGTGCCACAAGCTTGTGATTTTTTTTAAATCCCCATAAAACTGTTAAAATAATAATTCAGTTTTATGCATCTTCAAAAGAAAAAAAAATTGTAAACATTATCCAGACCTGGAAGGAAAGCTCCTATGAATACAAGCATGTTATTTGAGCAGCAGCTTTGCACACTGTGAAAATGAAGCTTGGTCCAGCTGTTTTTGCATTTTGTTTAGCAAGTGCTAAGGACATTTGAATGATAACCACTCTCTCTCCTAATACATAATGTTACCACATGAGCCTATTTTGCTTGTAGGCACAGCATAGGTCCCATCACAACTAGGCCCCTGCAGTAGCCCTCCTTCTAGGTGCATGTGGATGGCCTGTGAGATCCCTTTCACTTCACTGAGCTGTGAAATTGACACCAAATTGTGCTGTTAGCCTGTTTCTGAGGAGTTTGTTACACTGCATGATCTCTTCTTGCTTGCACAGTACATGAAAAAAGATGACAAGATAAAAATGTCCATAAATGAACATGAGCAAGAAAATTTAGATGTAATTTGTAATGAATTTAAAATATTGAATAATGTATAAGAACCCTGCAAGCAGAGGTGTAACCATTCTGAGCAGGCAGCCACTGCTTGAGGAAGCAGAATGCAGCTTTCTAGTTTCCCTGTGGCTTGCTAGCAAGGTGACTGTCAGATGAAGTCCTCCAGAAGCATAGCTATGTGTCCATGCTGTGCTGTTTATGTGGGCCTCTTGTCTCCACAGATAAATCACACATCACCTTCTTTCTACCTAGAAAGGCAAGGAGCCTCCCACTCCCACCCCACTCATCTGAGAGGAGGCGATGGAGATAGATGTGGTTGGGTAGACTGTGACCTCCCTGAGCAAGAGTCCTGGTGTGAAACTGTGTTGACCAGATTCCCTCTCCACCCCTCTTGGCATTCTGAACAGGCACCCCATTCCCTCCTGTTCTTCTTCCCTGCTAAAACCTTCAAGCTTCTTGCTGTGATTCTTGGCCTACTTTTATTTCTTATTTTACTATCTGAAATGAGAGTATACCTGATAATAATTGGCATCTAAGCTACCATATCTAATAACAATTATTAACTGTTTTTTTCTCACGTCTAAAACATGAGTTCAAATGGCTAGCCTTCTTCCCCCATCTGTGTCTCTGGTGACTGCCATACAATAGATGTTCAATAAACATTTGTTAAATGAGCAACTGTGGGGAAACACATGCCTGTGTCTCTATCTTTGCCACTCTTTTGCACTTAGCTCCTCCTCACTTCATTGTGTCCTGCTGTCCTGTGTCCTGACCCCATCCCACTTGTGAAGCCCTGAGTTAACAGTTTTCCACAGTCCCTCAAACTCCAGCCGGAAGCCCCTTGTGCTTCCACAGAGCGGGGCCTTTTCCTTTTCTGCCTCTCTGGCGTGTAGCACCTGATAGGAGCATCAAGACGGATGCAATATGAGAGAAGGGCTTGCTGTGCTCTCCACAGTTAAGGATCCATCTTAATTTCCAATCTATTATAAGTTGTTATTATATAAAACGTGAGTTAAATACATAAGCCCTCTTTATTATGTTAGATATAAAATTACTATCCAGTTGCATTTTTTGATATTGCTACTCATCAATTTTTGGTATAGTTATATACCTGATATATGGAATATTTGTCTCACTGTAACAGATGAACAGTATACGTGGTTTGGGAAGTAGTGTACTAGGTCCCATGGGTAGAATATGATGTCAGTTCTGGCCTGTCATTACTATTCCTAGACTGTCACTGTGTTATTGGTCACAGAGGTTAAGTAAAATTGAAATTCGTCCCATTTGATTGGCACCAGTAGCTGGTTGGCTAAAGGGAAAATCGTCTGGAGTAGGAATCATAGCAAAGACACGCACATGCTCCTATGTATTATATTAGGTAGAACAAGCATGAACAGCTGGTGCTGTGACCTTCTGGTGCCAGGTCACTGCCTTCTGCTGACCCCAGCCCGTAGGATTTTCATGCTCCTCTTCATGTTAATTAAACCTGCTTACATTCCATTTTCTTCAATAGGTGCAAGAATTGAGTTCATGTTTACAAAGAAATCTAAGAGCTGGATTTGTGAAGGTTTTCATAATATTTTTTTCTCAGTATTTTATAGTCATCACACATATATCGAATTTATTTTGCTCTTGCTGTCTTTCTAAAGCCTTTAGACCCAGGTCTTCTGTATGTGCTCGTGTTTATCAGCTTTTGTTGCGTTATGTGATTACCGTAACAGCCAACTGGGACCTGAGCATGTTTGGGCTCAATATAGACAAATTTTTGGCAAGTACACCCCTCAGTGCACTGAGAGGACTGTGGAGCCAGGATTGGGGGAGGGGACACCACAGTTCCAGTATGTGCTCTGTGAAACCAGCGTCATGTCTCCTGGGGCTGGAGAACATCCTTGAAGATTGTTTCTCTGGTGCCTTTTGATCAGTCAGTGACTCTTGTCTTCTGAGGGTGAGTTTGTAGCTTCCAGGAGACTCTAGGTCACATTTGAGGGCCCCTTTCTTCCCCATTCTGTAGCGGATTAAAGTGCACCCTCATACTTCACCTAGCCTTTTCATTCATGGTCCAACTTTTTAATCATCAAAATGACCTTGAACTCCCAGTCCCCACCTTACCTCCCAGTGCTAGGATTCCAGGTGTGTATCTTAACACAGCACTAGAGATGGAACCCTGAACCTCCTGTATGTTAGGCAAGCAGCCTGCTAGCCAAGATACATTCTCAAGGCCCAAGAGCCTCGCCTTCTTTGTGTATAACCACATAACACATCCCAATCCCTTTGATAATGTTAGTTCCGTGTCTCTGCCTGCCTTTAATTTCATTATCACTTACTTACCGTTTCCAAACTCATATAACCTTGTGTCTAAAGCATTCCAAGAGGCAGGCAGCCAGTCCGTGGATTTCTTATTTTTCCACAATTGTTTCCCACTAACTAGTTATTGTTCCACTAACAAGACTTCTAGTGCCTCTCCCCCCCCACACACACACACTCAGCCATCATCCTGCCACACCTGCTTCACCATATAGATTTGCTTTCCATATATTTTTTACTTTGCTTTTGAGAGCAAAAACTTTATCCCTAAAAACTTGAGTTTGTTTTTCCTGAGAATAGGGATAATCTTATGTCTCTTATGTAACCATAATACAATTATCAAATTCAGGGTTTTTAAAATTCATTACTTGGGGAACAAGTTCAGGGACTAATGGTTCATTCAGAGACTCATAACTCTTCAAAGTGCAGAGAGTAAGTGGCTGTGTGTGCTACTGTAGTGGCTTCTCCTTTCCAAAGCTCAGGTAGCATCATGGAATAAGGAGTAGAAAAGAATATTAGGGCCAGAGGATAACAAGGAGTGCTGGGAAACTCTGACTCCTGGATATTATGTGACTGTTGCACACGTGACTCCATAGCAGCTGTGGTTATTTGCTCAAGATCAAGCCAGTTACAAATTCCAGCATGGATTGGGGAGGAGCTCTCAAGGCCTGGCTGAGGAGGAGCTTTTGCCAGTTGATGGCTGCTGAGAAGTGAGAGTCACTTTTCTTTGGGGACATAGTCACTAGCAGGTTGTTCATGTCCCACTGGAGGCCCCACACTTATGGGCAGCACCAATCAGCAGTTTATGAATTGTTTTTAAAGGAACGTGAAGTTGGGAGGGAGCTGTGTTAGGGGGAATTGAAAGAGTAGGGATGTATATAAATGAAAGTATATTGTATACATATGTGAAATTTTCAAATAGCAAATGTTCTTTAAAGCAAGAAGCTAAAATACAGAAAAATATCACTTCTCTCATGTTATATATCTAACACTGGTGATATTTGTGGTCAACAAAAAAGTGGGGATTTTTGTTGTTGTTTGTTTTTGTTGTTTGCATTTAGAAAAAATTCAGGGCAGGTACTTCTGAGCTACACTCCAATCAACTCTAGGGAAGTTACTACCGATTGCCCCAGTAACATTTTCTTGCAGCACAAGTTCCTATCCAAGATAGTATATTTTGCATTTGATTTTCATGCCTCGGCTGCTGTCCTTGAGTAAACAGTTCTTTAGCCTTCCTTGACCTTGAACATTTTCACATACTGTGCTTCCATTGTATGACTTTCCTCATGCATTTCAGGAATGCCACAGTGGAAGTGCTGTGGGGTCTGGAGGATCATCAGAAGCGGAGGCTGTCGTCAGTGAGGAGCAGCAGACCAGGCCTGCTGGCTCGGCAGAACTGATGCTGATGTAACATTTGAGAAAGGCTGTGCTGGAGGCTGAATGTGTCCTCACAGGCTCATGGACTTGAATACTTGGTCTCAAGCTGCTGGCACGGTTGGGGGAGGATGTGGAAGCTGGCTGGGCCTCAGTTCTGGACCCAGCTCTCTGTTTCCAGGCTTTGCCACGTGAGGAACCTTTGTGGGTTATAAGTAACTTGTAGGGAGATCCTTTGAGATGTGACTGTTTCCTCATCAATCAATGTACATTTGCTAGTTGATATTTATCAAAAAACAGACTTCCCCTCCTCCATTTAGTCACGCATCAGATGTTACTAACTTGATTATTTTGGGTTTGGAATGGAGCCTTCACGTGACTCTTGTGTCCCTGTGAACAAGTCTCCATTGTCCTTTGGGTATTTCTTTACTCCCTGATGCAAAATGATGTTCCAGGTTCATGGGCTGGTTCCTATCTAGGCCTCCAGATGAGCTGTCTCCTTATAGGAGAAACAGAGTTTAGAAATTAGGTGTGCTTATTACTAAGGAGGTGTCAGCATTTTGAGAATGCTCTCTGGAAGCTAAGCCACAGTCAACTCTGTGGGTGTGTATGCGTGTCTGGTATATACATGCACAGATACATGCAAAGAGATGCCTGTTACTATGTATACACTCCCAGATACACACACTTAATATGTGTATCTATAGCTTGGGCCTCCCTTCCCTTTTTGAGACAGGGTCTCACTATATAGCCCCGGCTGACCTATAGCCTTTTCTGTATTTAATTACATTTAAAACTGGATATGAAAAATTTAGTCCCTGCAGATGCCTCTGTTGCCAAATTCCCTCCCAGCTCCCTCCTCTGCTCCAACAGTGGGAAACCTGCCTTTCTGTCATCTCGATGTCCTTTCTCAGTCCTGTAATATACACAAAGTAGCTTGAGAAATACTAATTTAGAAGACTATAAAAACAAACTTCCCAGCCGGAGTTCAGTATTGTTTAGGGTTGTTTTTGTGTTTGTCTGAGAACAAGTCATCAAAACACTAGGTTCCAGAGCTTCGTGGCACAGCTCCCATTCTCTGGTATGATTGTGCTACTCATTCAAAATGCAGACAGACTCATTTCTCTGTCTTCTAGGGACCAGAGGCCAGGGAAGCTGCCAAGCCGCCCACAGTACTGCAACTGGCACTATGACAAGCAGATGGGGGCCCTTGAAGTCAGCATTGCCTGGGGAAACCTCTTTCTCAAGGCCTCTCCAGCTCTCAGGATCTGGGCTCAAGTTAATCAGTATCATTGGTGTTATTCCGTCTTTATGACTTTATAACTTAGCTTCAGTTCCCTGCTCCTCAAGCATCCAGTGACAGCCTACTAGATTTTCTGGAGGAGAAACCTGTCTGCATTCTTCTGGCTCCCTGGCCTCCTGCTAGTTCTTATCAAGGCATCAGCAGCCAGTTAATGTTGTTGTCTTAGTCACTGTTCTACTGCTGTGAAGAAACACCAGGGCAGAAGTAACTTTAAAAAGAAGGCATTTAACTAAGGCTTGCTCACGGTTTCAGAGGGTGAGTCCATGATCACTGTGGTGGGAAGGATGGCAACAGGCAGGCAGACATGGTGCCAGGGCAGTAGCTGAGTGCTTACATGTGATCCACAAGCAAAAACAGGGTTGTGGACAGGCACAGAAGCTGGAACTAACTGGAATGGTGTGGGCTTTTGGAATCTCAAAGCCCACCCCCAGTGACCACACCTCCTCCCACAAAGCTCCCAAGCAGCTAGCCTGTGGAATTGAGTCTTCTAGGGCCATTCACATTCAGAACACCACAGCTGTTTGGGTCTTATCTTTATCCTAACCTTCATGGTACTCAGCAATGTCTATAACAGGAATTAGGTCCTTTTCCTCCTGCCGATTTCTGTCTTTGTTGGTTACTTTTCTTATAGTTGTGGCAGAACACTCGACAGAAGCAACACAATGGAGGACAGGTTTATTCTGGCCAAGGTTTAATAGAGTGTCAGTCCATCATGGCAAAGAAAGCAGGATAGCTGGAGTAAGCAAGAGCTCACTCCATACATGGCTTCTCACAAGGCACCAAGTAGAAGCAGAGAGCTGGGGCTGGAAGTGGAACCAGGCCATCACCTTCAAGGTCCAACCCTAGTCACCTGTGTCAGCTGCTGTTCCACTTCCTCCCAGACAGCACCACCAGCTGGGAACCAAGTGTTCAAACACATGAGCCCATGGGGATGCTTCCCATTCAGGCCCTAACCCCACCTTTCCTTTTCGTAGATGCTAAGTTTGTGTCTACTCTGATTTCAGCTGTGTGGTTGCTGAGGGATGACTTTCAATCTGTTTTTTAGCTGATATAATGGAATGATCTCAGCTTTATATACCTTTCTGGTTTTCAAATCACTATTAACATCTTAAGTTCCTGATAGCCACATGTGGTTTCTGGCTTCTGTACTGGATAGAGGTCAAAGCGTAACTGTCATTGTCCTTGTTCTACTTTTTTCTGTGACAGGCAGGCAGCAGACAGGGGAGGGTAAAGGGGAAGACAAGTGAAATCCTGTTTCAGTTATGATGGAACAAGCACACGCTGGTTTCCCCCATTGGGAACAACTGCTGCACTGGCCAACGAAGAAATGCATTTTCGATGACGGGCAAGTAGGGCAGGACTGCGAGTCCTGAGTTGGGACCCTGGCTCTACCTGGGGGCACTTTGCCTCTCAGTGTTGGTAGAATGTCAATGGACTAAGGAAACATGGGTCATAGCTGGGAGGATTTGGAGTATTTAGAATTTCTGAGTCAGAAAGAACAACAAAGAAAATGACCACTATCAATGTATGTGTGGTCCCCTTTAGGCTTTGAGGAGCATTAACGAGTTGGGTTACACTGGTTTTCATGAATCTAGGCAGTGGACCATTACCATGGCAAAGGATGACCACCTGGCAGATGAGCAAGCACCAACCAGAACTTCTAGGGGCAAGTCTGAAAGGCCCAAGGTGTCTAGGGGAGATCCTAGTCATCTTCTCTGGGAAGGACCGATCCTAACAAACTCAAAACAAGGCTTGAAATCAACACCCTGGTCTGCACAAAATTCGGACACTAGACTTCATATACAAACCCTTTGGAAGAGCTGTTACAAATATGGCCATAGGTTGAAAACAAAACTTAATACAAAGAAGAAAAAAATAGAAGCCATAATTAACTTCTAGATTAGAAAAAAAATACAGTTTGAGAAATGTAAAATTTTCCAAATGAGCATAGTAACAGATTAGGCCCAGAGAGATCAAGGGCCCTAAAGATGCATTAGTGGAAGCCATCCAAACTGAGGCCAGGATGAAGAGGCCAAAGAGATGCAAGAGAAATTTGGGAGTCTACTGGACATGTCAGGTGCTCTAACAAACACATAGACATTTCAAGGAGTAGTAATTAAGGAATTGCCTAGTTATGAGGAAAACACAGTCCCAGGAATGCCAGTGAACTCTGTTACTAGGTGAAAATTTCTCCTTGGTTCTTGCCTCTTGAAGCAAAAAATTCAGCCAAGAGATACAGACTAAACAGGCACTTATTCAGCAAAGTAAAGCCTAGCTCAGAGAGTGATTGGAGTGGGTTGGCCTGAGAGGGGAGTAATAGCCTGCTGGGTTTTGTGTTTTGGATTTTGAAAACATTTGTGTGGTATCTCCATCTCATGAAGTCACTATTGGATTCCTCCAATGCCACACTATTGTGCCCTCTCCATGGCCAAGATGCCCCTATGTTTTTTATTCCTTCCCACCCTTATTAGGATGCTGTCAGTGGGCATCCTGGATGAAGTCTAAAGACCCATCATGGCAGAGGCAGGGTTGGAGGGAGTGTTTAAAAGCCAGTAGAAGAGATACAAGGAAGCACTTAAAGTGCAGAGTATTGTGGGGGAGCCCTTTCTAAGGTTCTCATGGGGGTCATGGTCCTCAGCTTCGTCAGAACTCCATAGGTACTCATCAGCTTGTTGGGTTCCTTCTCCCCTTCCTGATGATCATACAATTTACTTTTCAGAGTCCTTGAACTAGTTGTCATCTTTCAAAATGATTCTGGAAACTTTCTTGTTCCCTACCCTGACCTGGGGTTGACACTTTAAAGAGCTAACTAAGCATGCCTTCTTTCAGGTTTACTATATTGTACATAGAATGAGCCACCAAAGCTCCCATCCCTAGAACTTCCACTGATATGTACTCTACATCTGTTGCAGCTTCTTGGTTACCCAAAACTCTACCTTTTATTGGCCCTTGACTTTGGAAGACTGCAGATAACCCTAATGTCTCATGGAGTAGGAGGGTCTTCTGTATTTCTGTGCTTTGATTGGTTAAATAAAGACTTCGCCTGGCTTGTAAGATATGTCAGCCCTTAGGTGGGTGGAGTAGACAGAAAGGAAGTTCTGGGAAGAGAGAAGGAAGTGAGCCAGACGCCACGAGCCACCGTCGCAGATGGATGCAGGTTAGACCTTTCTGGTAAGTCACCATGTGGTGACTTACAGACTTTTATAATGGGTTAGTTTATGAGGTGAGGGCTAGCCAAGAAGAGGGTGGTGATGATGGGCCAGGCAGAGTTTAAATGAATACAGTCTCATGTGATTATTTTGGGCATAAGCAAGCAACCAGTGGCTGAGCGGGCCAGCGGCTGGGGGCTGGGAGCTAGGCGCTGGGAATATAACCCACACCTCTCCACCTAATTACAACAGTCTCATCCTTTCTACATCCCACTCACCAGCAAACAAGGTGTATCTAATATCCTAACATCACTGCAGATTCCTTTCCTTGGTACTCTGCTCCTGAAGTCCCGTTCTAAGACTAGTGGTCCAGCCTGACATGCAGTCAGATGGACCATGAGTGGCAGGGGAGAGGTCATGCCCGACGTAGAGGCAGGAGGATCAAGAGTGGCAGGGGAGTGATGCCTGATACAGAGGCAGGTTCACCATGAATATCAGAGGTGAGGGATTTAACACAGGAATCAGACCTTGTGCAAAATGTGGGAGTAGCCAAGGGTCCCAGCTAGCCCTCCAAAGGTTCCCAACCCAAGCTTGCTGAAGAGCCTGCATGCAGACACAGGACCCAGCGTTTGTGGGGTGGACCTGTGGAGAGGATGCTGCCTCACTCTAGCTGCTGGTCAGCAGGATGTGGGGGAGAGAGGCATCGATTGTGAGTTCATTCTTATTTTTCTTGACAGTGTCTTAGTCTGTGCCAAGCCTGGTCTCAGTCTGGCGCTCCTCCTGCCTTACTCCCCTGAGTGCTGGGTTGCAAGCACACCACTAACCTGGTGAGAAATAGCCTTATTTAACTCCACTCTTGCTTCGTGATAGCCAAAGGCCTCGCTTATAGCAGTGCTTCACCTTGATCATAAAAAAAATTAGTCTAGAGACGACAGTCAAGATTTAGAGCCTTTGTTACCATTGAGCTGCTGAGGAGGACAGAGGGTCTTCCAGAGACCAGGCACATATGCCAAGATGAATGTCAGTCCTTCATTCCTTCCTTGACCTCTTGATCTTTTAGAGGTGAAAGAGAGGGCAAGAGAGGGCAATAGAGGAAAAAGAGAATAGTATGAGAATAACTGGAAATTCAGTCCCAGCCAGACTAAGAAACACGATACAGGACTGACGTTAGCTCTAGGTTTCTCTCCATAGGCTGCTCATATCTCCTGTGGTCCTTTTCTTTTCTTTTTATTTTTTCTTTTCTTTTTTTTTTTTTTTTTGGTTTTTCGAGACAGGGTTTCTCTGTGGCTTTGGAGCCTGCGCTGGAACTAGCTCTTGTAGACCAGGCTGATCTCGAACTCACAAAGATCCGCCTGCCTCTGCCTCCCGAGTGCTGGGATTAAAGGCGTGCGCCACCACCGCCTGGCCCCTGTGGTCCTTTTCTAACTGACTGTAATTAACCCTCCTAATTCTGCCTATCACAAAAGCTTGTGCCTGGGAACTCTCAGAGTAGCCTGCTCCTCAGAGACAATGTGCGGGATCACAGCTCAGGTTGGAAGGTCACATCTGTAAGTTTACAGTCCGCTAGAGGATCTCAGTGTTGTAATTCCAGGTTAGAAGTAAGTTCTATGTTCTCAAATGCTTCCTTAGTGTACCTCCTAGTCTGGAGATTTTGTTCACTGCCTGTGGATAGCACCTTAGCTCCTCTATGACTGTGCTGCTTCAGTCCCAAGGTGAAGCCAGCACTGTGCATGGGGAACCAGACCTTGATGGCTCTTCCTGCCTGGCCGTCTTAGTGGATTCTCAGTTGTCATTTAGCCAATGATGTATCGAGCTGTGGTGTGTATGTTAGTTATGATCCTTTGTTTTCTTGTAGCAAATACATCTCATGACTCTAATGTCTTTACTAGTAAATTTATAATGCCTGAATGGTGTTTGGGAGATGTATATTTGTCTGGGAAACCAACCTAAGTGGTCTTTTTTTAAAAAAAAATCACCATGTGTCGGGCGGTGGTGGCGCACGCCTTTAATCCCAGCACTTGGGAGGCAGAGACAGGCGGATCTTTGTGAGTTCGAGACCAGCCTGGTCTACAAGAGCTAGTTCCAGGACAGGCTCCAAAGCTACAGAGAAACCCTGTCTCGAAAAAACAAAAAAACAAAAAAAAATCACCATGTTATTTTTCACTATTTCACTAGCTATGTAATGGACAGATATTAACAACTTTATTAAACAATATAGCAGTATTCTAAAAGAGTGTATAAATAGCTCAGCAATAAAAAAATGTGTGCATTTTGTTAGCTGTAGAGATGTGTTCCTATAGTGGATAACAATGAAAATAATTAAAATATAAGCAAAAATAAGTGATAGATAATACAGGGCTCCACCCAAAAGCAATGAAGTGGGATCTGGAGATATGGCTAAGTGTATAAACACTTCACTGTGCCAACATGAGGAATGGAGTTTAAATCTTAGTGCCCATGAAAAAACAGGTTATGTTGGTATATACCCCTAGCCCCAGTGCTTGGGGGCAATGGCAAGCATATCTGGGGGGCTTACTGGCAAGTTAGTCCAGCCAAAATGATGAACCTACGTTCAATGGGAGCACCTGTCTCAATAAATGAGGTTGACAGTGACAGTCGACCAAGTCTCTCTCTTTCTCTGGCTTCCTCGTGCCCACACAGTGTACACACTAAGAGCATTGATGCTTAAGTTAAATGTGGCATTAATAAGTATAAATAAAAATGATAATACAAGTCAGAACTAAATTTTAAAAATAAAAAGCATACCCATCAATAAATAAAAAGCAAACCTGATCAAGAAACTCTAACTAAAGAATAACAGCTCCAACCTGTGCTGAGTCCTAGCCTTCTCACGGGTAACTCAGGTCTCTCCAGTCCTGGCTGCTCTTGGGCTCTTTTGATTTCCAGACACAGAATTCTGTGAGGTGCATGTCGAGAGTGGAGGGCTTTGTGCAGGAGGCTAATGCACTTTGGGCAGATGTTCCAGTATCCCCAGGCCTCTGCCACTGAAGGACGCTGGGTCTGTTAAGCACCCCCATCCCAGTGGCTGCCCCGCCTGCTCTTCAAATACATTCTCTTAGGGCTAGCTCTTTCTCACTATGCCCCTCCTGCTTTTCATTCTGTTTACCAGCTTACATTCCTTAAACCAGATTAATCTTCTTGGTTGAAACTTTTTCACCATTCTAAAAGTGGAAAACTAGTTATTCAGTAGGCGAGCTACCCTGCAGGTGAGTGTCCAGCCTGAGTCCCACAGCTGTGACTGTTGGGGATGCTGTGGTAGGTAGGTTCTCTGCAAGGGCGACATGAGGAAGCAGTGTTCTGAAAAGGAGCTGTAGCCAGGCATTCTCCACCACTGCTCTGTCTGATACAGGAAGACCAGTACCTCTTTGATGTAGGTCAGTATTTGAAAAAAAAAAAGACTTCTATTTCTAGTTCTCTCATAGATCCTTTTTCAGAAATGCTAGCCCACTGTTGCACCCATATGTACTAACTCAAGAGTAAATATTGAAGCTTGGTGTCAGGTCAGCCACACACGTTACATCAGTCATATGTTTGTTCTTCATTTCACACAAACTAACCATTTCTCATTCATGCTTCACCCCTATCAAACTTGTAGTAATCGTATGGTTAGATGTATAAATGACCTGATGTAACTTTGATTCTTTACAAATAAATGTCTTCCTTCTAGATATTGGTTTCCATGGGCTTTCTTAATGGCCGTGCTTGGCCTTTTAGAGCTGAGCTCTTGACGGCTCCCCTGTCAGCCATGTGCAAGCAACTCACATTCCACAGTGTCCCTTAGGACTTGTAAGCCGGACTGAGCAGGGTGTTCCCAGCTGTGATCTCAGACATCAGTCACTCCTGCAGAGGGTTGACTTGTGACTCCCGTGGGACTTAGAGATGCAAGCTGTGCATTTGGCTTCTGCAGAGATTTAGGCTTAAAACTGAGGACTCTGGATGTATTTCCTGCCTTCATTTCAAAACTAACAACAGTAATAACAAAAACCACAGGCTCGGCTATTTGGCTACCTTGAGTTTCCTTGCCCTTGTATTAAAGCATTTAACATTTCCTTTGTCATTTCCTTGCCTCTCTCTCTGCACTGGCACCATCCTGACTCCCTGCTCACTCACGCCCGCTTCCTCTCTCTGCCAGTCGGTAGCTATGGCATGAAAAGATGTGGAAAGAGCATCTAGAGCTGTCAGCGTTAGAGCAGTCTAACTGTGTACAAGCAATGCTCGTTGGGGTATGATTTATGTTTATTACAGTGTGCATCACAAAATGTTTGGTGTGCTTTCACTCTGTAAGTGTCCCACATAGGCATATACAGCACTCTTCCTTAGACCTTTTCTTTTTGGGGAAAACAAAACAAACTCATGCACTGAAGTCATTTCTCTTGGCCGGGACTGGAATGATTAGAGTGCAGTGGTTCTAGTGTGGGACGCTCTCCCTGCCTTTGCTACAGCTAGCACTTGACTTATGTTCAGGTCCTTCCCGTCTGGCAATACAGGGGATACTGCCAAGGCAAAATGTCCCACTTCTGCTAAACCCCACCCAGGCCTTTTCTGTGTCCCCAAACATTAATGTAGTGGGAACAGTCCCTCATGGGTCTTGGCATGTGGAGGTGAGGCTTGAACTCTCCTGTACTCGTCCGGTGTCACTCAGGGGCAGAAGCTCTGCTTTCAGGCTGGCTAGAGTTGTTCCTCAATTACTGTTATTGTTGAATAGCCAAGTACCTGCCTAGGAATGTGCCTGTGTTTGATCCTCAGTGTGGGGGTGGGATGGGGCAGTTAAAGTGGACATTTCATGTTGAGCAATAAGAAGACAAAGCACCCCCACCAAGCTTGTGCCATGGTACAATCTCCACTTCAGTCACCTGTGGAGGGGTCCTCGTACTATCTGAATCTCTCAAATTAATGGCGAACGCTGACAGGTTTGCATCTTCCCAGAGATGGAGGCCTGCCCGTGAGCAAGCGCAGTCTCTCTGTGGCTGGGCGATGTGCTCACTTCACTGTCTGTCTAGGATGGCACTCTGCTGGTCATTCTGATGTGACCATAGCTGGAAGAAAGAAGAGAAGCTAAGTGATCAGCAGCTGCTGTTGGGGAATGCTGGTGATGGCCAGAGGTGGGGCTGTTCCATTCCTTCCTTCATGTTTCCAAGGTGACCCTAAATCTTGTTAAATTGACAATGCAGATAACATTACAGATTATGATGGAAGGCTTGTCTCTTTCTGTTGTATGGTAGAGAGCCAGTCTGTTCCTGGCCTGCCTTCTGTCCCATGGGTAAGTTAGGAAAACGGAGTGAAAGCTTCAGTACCTTGCCATTTTGTGAGATGTGGCATTGGCAGCTCCGGTGTGTCATCCAGCATGTGCTTAGGGCACGTGGACTTTAAAGGCAGTGTTTGTGCTTTGCTGTGTGTTGGTTTCACTAGTGTTGGGCAGGCTGCTTAACCTCAGAGCCACAGTTGCATACCTCAGGGTTAAAGACAATTTTTTTTTTGAGACAGAGTTTCTTTATGTAGCTCTGACTCTGCTGGAACTGGCTCTATAGACTAGGGTGGCCTTAACCTCAGAGATCTACCTGCCTCTGCCTCCCGAATGCTGAGGTTAAAGGTGTGCACCACCCGGCTAGAAGATGTTTTTTTTGAAAGCACATTTTGGTCAAGAATCAGGGCTTCTTTTATGGGGGAAGGAACTTGCTGGGAATGGGACGCAATGACACCCCACCACCACCCCCAGCAACATCCAGGCTCATGAAACAGTAGTTTTAGGTGAAGAAAACTTCTTATATTAGTTTGAGTAACCAAGAGGATATGATCCTAGGTCTAGAGGTGCCAGTGTGTTCTTAGAACAGGTCTTTCAGCTGACTGTCCAGGATGGATTCAACTGAGAAGGGAACATGCACCCATTCTGGTCCTAGCTCTTAGCCAGCCTCTTAGTAACCAGAACTTACTTTACTTTTAAATGTGCATTTTAAAATACTTTTAGCTTTTTGGTATGAGAGAAATTCTAAAATGCCAGCACCTTCAAAACATATTCTCCAGAGATGTCTGACTGGCTCAGGGCTTCTGAGTTCTCCTGAGGATACCAAAGAGAGTGACACTGTTAGGAGGTGTGGCCTTGTAAGAGAAGTGTGTCAGTGTGGAGGCGGGCTTTGAGATCTCATATGTGCCCAATGAGATCTCATACCCAGGGGGACAGACCACTTCCTCTTGCCTGTGGGATCAAGATGTAGCTCCCTCTTCACTCTCAGCTCCTTCTTCAACATCATGTCTGCCTACAAGCTCCCTTGTCCTGCCACGATGATAATGGACTGAACTTCTGAAGCTGTAAGCTACCCAATTAAATATTTTCTTTATAAGAGTTGCCATGGTCATGGTGTCTCTTCACAGCAATAAAAACCCTAAGACATCATGTAACCCACTCTCTCTAGGTTAGAGAGCAGGCCCTCTGGCTCATAGAATCCTGCATAGAGTTTGTGTGTTCCATGGACCAGTGAGCTCAGCTTCCTCTTGGAGCTGGTGAGAGGGTGCAGTCTCAGGCCTCATGTGTGTGCATACACACTACAGCCAAGAAGCAACACAGAAGGGGCTACCCGCTCTACTGATAGGGGTCTATGGGCTGTGGCCTATGGCATGGCAGATATTCAGCAACACCATGGACTATGCCCACTGTTCATGGGAAATCCTCCCAAGTGTGACAAAAACATGACTGGCTGCAGACATTGACATCTATCTAAAAGAAATAGCACTTCAAATGTTCTATGCACTATTCATGTAGAAATGGTTGTCATGCCAATGAAATTTACCATGTGTATAAAGTCAGGTTTACTATCAGGTTTTGGGTAAGGTTTTTTTTTGGGGGGGGGTTTCAAAACAGGATTTCTCTGTAGCTTTGGAATCTGTCCTGGAACTTGTTCTGTAGACCAGGCTGGCCTCAAACCACCTACCTCTGCCTCCTGAGTGCTGGGATTAAAGGCGTGCACCACCACCACTCAGCTGGGTAAGCTTTTATTTCTTCATCACATCAAGTTTTATAAGATTCTTACAAACTTAATCGTATTCATTTAAAAAGTCATTTCTTTCCAGTTTCCATTTGGGAATTTGGAGTGACACTTACATAGGTGTCAAATCTACATTAAATCTTGCCTTGGCCACTGTGCAACTGCACTTCTTTTCTCTAAAATTTCTCTTGCCACTGAGCATTAAGACCTTTCAAAAGAACTCTCTTGAGGATGGTTAGGCTCTGATCACTCAGGAAGTACCACTGCTGTGGCCAACTGTGGGGTTACAACGGCAATCAAAGCTCGAGCTCAGGATGCGGTTCTAATGCAGATGTTTGAAGCACACCGCTATAAATGTTCGTCTCTCTACATGTCTAATAACAAGAGTGAGAGGAAATACCTTTTCAATTTCCTTTTCCTTTTGAGAAGTAAGGCTTCCCACAGGACCTTTGTTAGCTTTACCCACTGCAGCGATGCGTTCCTCACTTAGAACTATATGAAAGCCCTTCTCAGAGGAAGAGGCCTACTGTGGGAATAGTACTGAGTAGGCTCACAATATGTGAAAAGAAGGAAGGACAGAAGAGTGAGCACCTGTGCCAGGGTGCTACACCCATGCCATCTCTGGACTCTCCCTGTGGGACACACTGGTGCCAGGGTGCTGCATCTGTGCCAGCTCTGGACTCTCCCTGTGGGATGCACCTGCTATGTTCCACCTCATGTTGAGAACATCTGACAGAAAGATTCTCCAGTCTTGTATGTACTTCCTCCTCAAGTCAGACTCTAAGAATGTATTAGGCAAATGTATTTATTTATTTAATTTTGTCAGGAAAGCTAATGCCTGCCCTTCATTATGAATGGAATTCTTTCATTGTCTTAGGCCAAAGGTCCATTTTAAAACATGTATCTATGAATATTTTAAAATCAAATGCAAATATGCATGCATAATTTATTCTCATTTCCTAGGTTTAATATTCATGTTAAGAGACTGAACAGGGTTTGGGATGATTAGCTGAGGTCTTATTTCTATCAGTCCCTGTTGGGGTCAACCTTGAACACTGACAGCCCGTTTGGGAGACTTATTTCATTGTAGACAAGAATCAACAGATGCCATACTGTGCATGTCTGAGGATCATGAGCCTGATAGAAAGTAGATGGGTCTGGACCATTCCTTATTGCCAAGCACACAGCGACAGCTCAGGAGTGGTAACTGCCAGGTTTAATGCCCTGTAAAGTCTCACACATGGGTACATTGTGAAGACTGTCTCTTCAGTCACTGGGGGTTAACAGTTTTTGTTTAGTTTGTTTGGTTGTTCGTTTTTGCCAGTTTCTGTTGCCCACTGCAGCATCCCAGGGCTTCACTTGGGATTCTCTGCTAAAGCACGTGGTGATGTGCTCTTTCACCTCTGGCTCCTGCTCATCAGACTCTGAGAATGGGCACACCTGGTTGTCATGCAGACTTTCAGCCTTCACCAAAGACTTAGTGCTGTTTCAGCTCTCTGTGTCAAGCTTTGGCTGTACTGGTATGCATTTAAGAGTGACCATGTGAGCAGCACACATAAGCTACTGTCCGTGGCTGTGCCATTGGGAAACACGGGTGGTGGTGATGGTGGATTTGAGCACAGGAGTGATCCAGCAGAACATACCTAATGTTGTGGGTTTTCAGTTTCAGCCATTATTCCGTAACCACTGGGTGCCAGCTGCCCTTCCTGGTGTGAAGGAGTCAGAATGAGATGCAGTCCTTTCTCTCTTGTACCCATAGCTCACTGGGTGTAGACACAGAGGCTAGCCAGCCAGAGCAGAGCAGTGCTACACTAGGCATTGGAAGCTGGGTGCTTTTCACAGAGTAAGCAGCATTTGAACCAAGCCTTCAAAAGTCATCAGAACTTCCAGGAAACACAAGAGACTGGGCACACAGTCCACATCCTTCTCAGGCCTGCTTTGCATCTGAATTCCACCAGCTGACCATGATCTCGCTGCAATCAGCAGTTTCCTGGAGTTACACCATTGGCACCTGCTTGGTGTAAACACAAGGTGTTTAGTCCACCAGATCAACCTTCTTGCATGTCAGCACTATCCTAGCTCCACCTGGATGTGCTGTGTCTCTGGATATAGGACCAGATCAACAGGTCCTACATGAAAGAACCTTGGCTCTTTTTGGTTTCACAGACTCGCTACTTGCCATGCAGCCTACTTCAGCACAGCTTGCCAACCATGCTCTTAAGGAGACGACATAGTTCCTGTGTTCTGCTGTCTGCGCCTGTGTTATCAGCCCACTGTGCTGCTAACAGATGCCGGAAAAAGTTTCATTAAGGAAGAAGGACTTATTTTGGTTTATGGGTTCACTTCGTCATGGCAGGGACATTGTAGCCACTCTGAACAGCTCCAACCATGACAGAATGCAGAGACAGTGTTCTGCTGGCATGGTTTCTCCTTTTCCTCCTTTTATTCCACCTACACACCCAGCCTGTGGAGTGTGCTGCCGGTACTGAGGGCTGGTTCTTCTCTCTGAACTTAATCCTCTCTGGAAACGGTCTCTCACACACTGCAAAGTGTGTTCTACCAACCTTGGTGTTTGTCACTCGACCACATTGTCAACAAAGATCAACCATCACAATTCTTTAGGGTGATCCCCTCTCCTGGAGTGTGCAGGGTCTCTGACTTTCTCTAACCAACAGAATATGCCAGAAATTGTTCTGTAGAGATGACTTGATGAGTAGGAATGATTGCTGAGTTCAGATCCAAGTAAACAGCAGGTTGCACCTATAATCCCAGTGCTGGGAGCAGGCACAGGAGAATTGCTGGGGCTGACTGTCTACCACCTTAGTTCCAGAGTCATTGAGAGACCCTGTCTCAAGAGAACAGAGCAGATGTCCATAGAGCAGAACACCTGACATCTTCTTCTGGTTTCTGTACGTATGCAACCAGGCATGCACACACAGTCACACATGCTTACACACACACCTGATATGCTTATACAGAACACATTTCACACATACACAGGTACACAGGCACACACACATGCCATGCATGTGCATCAGAAATGTCAGAATATGCATGATGTTTTTTGTGTGCATTATCCATATAAGGTCTGTAGCCCCTGCTCTGCTGGAATCTCCCTCTCCCCACCATATACAAAGAACAGTAGCTACGGTACCCATGTCTAGGATTCCAGATGGCAGAGAACTGCAGGTTGTCTATTGTGAGGGAGTCTCTGTTGATGGCCATCAAAAGGCTGGAAATCTCAGGTTTATAATCGCAGAGAACTGAATGCTTCACAGGTAGGGAGCAGGGTTCCTGTAGGCCCAGTCTCTAAAGGAGAGCCCAAGCCTGCACAAAGCCTTCTGACATCCCAGAGGACCCAGCACGACTGTGCCTGGACTCCTGACTCATCAAATAGAAGTAATGAATGTGTGTTGTTTTCGGTGACTGAATGTGGATTGTTTTGTTATGCAGCAATAGGTGGCGAATACAGTGTCTCGGCGGAATAGAGCAAGAGACCACAGTTCGAGCACCTGTTCAGCTTAAATGCCTGGCATCTGGCAATTAGATGTGGAATTGTGCTTTATTAAACATAGGTCTTTCTCCTAATGTTCCTAAGGAGACAAGAAAGTTTTATTTTGTGAAAAGAACTGATTGTCTAACTTCTGAAGCAGGTGTCCCAGACAGAGGACACCAGATGTGATGCAGCAGCTGGAGCAGGGAGAGTTTGAAATCACAAAGATTTTGTGGAGTGCAACTCTGTGCAAGAGAGAACAAACGAAAAATGAGAGATGGGTTTTCTAGGGGTAGTGTGGGGGAAAGAGCGTCTGTAGCATGGTAATGAGGGTACACCTTCACCTTCATGCAGACACTGAGACGGTTGGCATGGTTACTGGCAGAATATATTCAGAGTGTTTTCGAATCCCCTCTTTCCATGATGGTGTGACTTGATCTGTTGTCTGTATACTAGCCTAACAGATGGGGGGTTGTCTCTGCTGCTTCTCAGTCTGTATACTAGCCTAACAGATGGGGGGTTGTCTCTGCTGCTTCTCAGTCTGTATACTAGCCTAACAGATGGGGGGTTGTCTCTGCTGCTTCTCAGTCTGTATACTAGCCTAACAGATGGGGGGTTGTCTCTGCTGCTTCTCATCTGCTGAGCTGCTTATCTTCCCTGACCTCCAGAGAGGGGAGTGGAGCAAGCTCCGTGTTACATCAAGGAAGAAGAGTAGGAGTAGTTCAGTAAATGCCTACTGCCTGTCTCCTCTCATCTTCTCCACAGCAGGTCCCTGTGTCTAGCGCATCTCAGGCACCAGGCTGAGTGAGCAGTAATGCTCAAAAGTATCCCAACTATGTGCCCAAGAGCACACAAGTGATCATGGGGACAGAGCTCAAATCTACTGGCTCCACAACTATGCTCAGTTAATTAACAAAAAGAGAATTAAAAAGAATAAACATACTATTTGCATGTTGAAAGGTGCAAAGTAAAACTATGTTGACATTGGCACAAGAAGCCAGGATGGGACACTATGAAGTGTGCACCCAGGTGGCCACATAGGGTTATGCTAAGGCTCTCATTGGCATGAGCTTGTAGTGGGAGTGAGGTTTTCTCCTGAGAATGTCCTCCCCTTACTGTCTACGAGTCTGGGTCAGGTTCATTTTCCTGCCAGTTCAATAAAAGACAATTTAAAAAAATAAATTAAAAAATTTGAAA
Source organism: Dicrostonyx torquatus (assembly GCA_028555095.1). Classification (NCBI taxonomy): domain Eukaryota; kingdom Metazoa; phylum Chordata; class Mammalia; order Rodentia; family Cricetidae; genus Dicrostonyx; species Dicrostonyx torquatus. The sequence continues at coordinate 6,648,606 of JAQHUG010000089.1, read as the reverse complement.
GTTTCACACAAATAGCAGTGGGGAGAGAAATCTCATATACAGCAAACAGAATCAGCTCATGAAGAAGGGCTTTTGTTAGGGGTGAGGAAACACATAGAGCATACATGCACGGCTCACACACGGGTCGCGCATACACACAGCACCCAGAAACACCCTTCACAAAGCAGAGACTGGGGCTTATGAAACTGAAGTTCAATTACTCCTTGAGGTTGGAGATTTTGGGGTACTTTGAGAGTCTTCCTCCTCTAATTTAGGATGGATCAGTTTAAACAAAGACCGAGAAACTGACAGACCACCTACATTGGGCAAACATGTTCTGGCATTGAAATTTTCAGACTTGCTTACATGTTGGGAGACTGTTGATCAGAGAAAAAACCCATAAATGACCTGCAGGCCTTTATCTCTCTGGTCAAGAGTATGGATGTTTGCCATATTTGTTGACAATTTTGTTATCTGGCTGTGGCCACTCTTTCTACCCGTCTGCCTCTCAGGGATCTGACTCCAAGGCCCTCACTCTGTAAAGCAATAAAAATGTGGACGTTGCTGATCTCAGTGCTTGAGTGATGAGCACACCTTTTTAATATTCTCTGTGACCAGCTGGTTGTGCAGCCAACCTTGCTCTGCTGCACCCCAGCCAAAGCCCAAAGCCTTCTCAAATAAAAGCCTCCCTGTACCTGTTTGAGTTGGAAGGTGAGCAGCAAGTCATGGAACATGTTTTTCTGGGAAGGGATGGCAGGAAAATAGTTTTCTTGACTTGGATATTTGGAAAATTTTTATCAAAAAATAAACTAGTGAGCCTATCATTTTAAAGAAAATGGCATTTGTCATCAATTCAAAGTTCTAAGGAAAGGTTGGGATGCAGGAAAAGTTTGTATCTGCTAGTCTGGCTGAGCTCGACAACTTTCCAGTACTTTAAGATTTTTGTGACTGAGCTGGTGGTTGGTGGGGTGGGTGGGGTGGCTGCGTGATGAGGAGTGTCTGCACTGGAAGGGTTGTTGGCAGTGTGTGGTGTCGGAAGTTCCAGAGATGCTAAGCTGCCCGGTTTCAACTATCTTGCCTAATCTTGTCACTTTATTTCGTCTCTACTTTTGTTGTTGAGAATTGGTTTTGAGATAGGCTGTCATGGAGGCCATGGTGAACTTTGACTCACTGTGTTGTCAACGATGGCCGTGAGCTCCATCTTTGAACTTCCCACCTCTCAAGAACTGGGCTTACATATCTAATAATGTTGATCTACTTCTCTCCATTACTAAGTAGAGCCCACGGGTTAGATGTAACTTTGCAGAGCTGACTTCTACACATGGTGCCATGCCCAGCTTCCTGTCTGAATTTATCATTTGGTCAGTTGTATTTTTTTTCCTCAATATGTTAACCCTCAATTTTAATGGTACAAGATTTATTTTAATGATCAGATTAGGCAATGGAATTTGTCTCTGGAATTGTCCCTTCATTTTGCAGGCAGCATTGATTTTCTAGATTACTCAGTGGGGCTTTCTCATATACCAGAGTGGTTTTGGGCCACAACTTTCAGTGGGTTCTCTGGTGTAACATTTGGTCAATACACTGCAACTGACCCAAAAAAAAAAAAAACCTGTTTCCTATTCCTATATTTGAGAATGTTTTATATGTTTTCTCCACGTTTAAGCTAAACCTTTCCATCAGCTGAAGTTTATGAAAATAATATTACTGCCATCCACATCATTTGTGGACCTCAGGACTGTTCACGACTGTGACGCTCCTGGGCTTTTGTGGAACTGCCAATGTTCCTTCCTCACTGACTGCAGCATGCTTTGATTTTCAGATTTTACCAGTCAACCTTGTGGACTCTCTAAGGAAGTACCTGAGCCAGTAAATTTACAGTCTGAGGTTCAGATACAAGATAGGTACCCCTATGACTTGATCCTTTTGCAAGGGCAGCACACTATAGTGGCAGCATCTTTGGAACCCCAGCTGACTTCCCATGAAGCTCTGCCCCTTTTAAAGCCTCCATTAGATCCTTACAGCGCCACTCTGATGACCAAACCTTTACCTCTGGATCTTCAGGTAATACCTAAACAGTTCGGTGGTTCACCCAAACCTAATTTCAGGTCAGTGGGATGACTACATGGTGCAGCAAGCACAAATCACTCCCTAGTTCATGCCTATGCTACCAGGTAGCTCACTCCAAATCCCTCACAGAAAAGGAGCTTGGACTTGAGTTCACGCAGCAGATGCTCAGTGTGAACTCTTTCCTTTGGAGGTATTTTCTCACCAGTCTAAGTGTGATTTGAGCCCAGTCTAAGTGTGATCTGTTGCTGCTTCTTCATCTTCAGGGCCTCTTTCACGTCACCTGTTGTAGTCAGTGTGCTTGTTATGTCTCCAATCTCCAAACTTCCCTCCCCTTTCAGGGTCTATGTCTCATGTCACCATTCTGCACATGTTGAGAGCCTCTCTGTCTCCCTGCTGCTCTGTGTGCAGCAGTGAGCCAGAGTGCTGCCTTAGGAGCTCAGGCAGATGTCTCTGGTGCCTCCCTCTGGATCTGTCATAATGGAAGGGCTTAACCTGAATGGTTGGCTGCCTCTCCTCAGGAATGTCTTTGTCTGACTTCCTCATGGCCAGGACTCAGTGACTTCAAATCCCTTGTGAGATGAGCCATCTCTTCTGCCTGTGAAACGCCAGTGCTACTTAGTGCACCTCTAGATCTTAAATGATTTAACAGAGAGAGCACTGGGCACATTAAGCAGATTTGTTGGGGTGGGGGGAGCTAAATTTCCCTTTATGGCCTGAGGTCTGAGCAGCATGATGAACTGGGCACTTACACTGACTCTGGACACTCAGCTGCTGCTGGCCTAGCACAAATTCTGTAATTAGTATCAAAGTTTATTAAAGTTGAAAGCTGATTAGAAAGTGAATTGGATATATATCTTCACTTCTCCCCAGTGGAAGGTCTGGAGGTACCGTGAAGCTATAACCTACATAGACTCTACTGAACAAGTAAAGGGAATTAAAGTTTCCTTTTATAAAGTAAATCCAAGAATCTCAGACCTTTGTTAACCAAACTCTGATGCTGCATTTGATATTACTCTCCAGTCTGTGATCTGTGTTGTCTTTTACTTTGCAGTTACTACAGAGAAGCTCAGCTGAACTAGTGCACAATTAGACTATCAGGAGATTAGGCTCTCCAGGCCAGCTTCCAGGGCTTCGGGGGAGACTCCTGAAACAATGCTTTGCCTGTTGTAGATTCCAGAATATAACACACGCACCCCTCTCCACTGCTGCTAAGGGGTTTGTGCAGTCGGATCTGTATCAGGCCTCATCTGCTTTTCGGATATTTAAACTGTCCCATGAATCAGTGGGAAGGAAATCAACATGATAGCATGAAAATCAGTGTGCCGCTTCTGGGGGATTATTTTCATGTAAGCTCACTCTGAAGTGGAACAAATGAGCCTGTGGTTTGTAAAAGGAATGCATGTATGGGGAGTGGGGAAGGATTTGGGCTATGTGGGCTCCTTCCCAATTTAGGAAAGCACACCTTCATTTCAGGGTTAACATTGCCTTCTACAGGCTGGTTTGTGTGTTTATCCTGTGCACTCAGTGTTCATTAACACCATCTTTGATAATTCCGGTTTAACTATACCATTCAGCCAGTCATTCGCCAGCCTGGCATTTCCCTGTGTTAATCTCTTCCTTCCAGTCCTTTGGACTCCACTCAGTGGACAATCCACCTTATTAAAATGTACTAGCTTGACCCTGGAGTGTAGGCAGCTAGGCCAGATTGTCAGGTATTGGGATTTTAGGCACATGTCATTTTGTTGTTGTTGTTTTGCTACATGTATTAATTACTGTGCTGTCCCCCCTTCCTTCAGGTTCTGAGCAAGGTGGGACTCAGGAATTTCAGGACATTCACAAGGGAAAAGAATATCTGAATGGAGAAGTAAAGGAAAATGAACTGAGCCCTTCTTCCTCCATGTTGTGATAAAGAGCATCTCTCTTTCTCTTGCCATCTTCACCTTAAAGGGTGAAGCCTCTGTCCTATTTCAGCTTGAGAAAGAGGGGATGTGAAGGACTGTGGGCAGTATTTCACAGGCCCTTGGTGGGGTGAGACCATTGTGAGCTACCGTGCCCCTCTGCTGAGATCATAGTTTACCTGGAACACATATTAGTTTTTGGCATTTGGTGTGAAATTCAAAAGACTAAATAAATAATAAACAGCTATGTACCGCTTCCTGCTCCCGGGAGCCCTCATCATTAGACACTTAATCTTCTCTGAATGAGCACAGATGTGTGGCTATGATTTCAAGTGGTCCCTGTAGCACCTAGCATTTATGAGTTCTTAATAAATTTTTATCATAATTAATATCCCAAATGGATTGGGGTTTTTCTCTGGGGGGTGGTAGAACTGAAGCTCAAGAATCTGGAATGATAAAGCATTGTTTTATGAGTTTCTATTTCCCTGAGCCTGAGGGCATCTTGATTTGCTGGCTTGTTCTGTACCATGAGCCTGTTCTGCTTGGGAGGGTTCATTGTCACAGAGTGTTGAGCCAGACCACCATTTATTGTCTTAGCCACATGAAGTAGGAAGAGCATGGTCCTCACTGGATGGAGCTGGCTGATGATCAAGATTCCTTGGTCATCTGAAAAATGGGAGTTTGACTTTTTCTTCAGGGTCAATGTCAGCAGAGGTACACTGCATGTCAGGGACAGCTGAGGCTGCTGGTAAAAATAGCTCTTCATTCCACAGACAGACTGGATCCCCTAGAATTAGCCCAGTGACTGGTATCCCCAACAACATACATATTTCTTTCAGCACTGTGCACAGAGAGAGGGTGCACAGTGCTGTCTAGAAGGGGCAGGAGCAATGGTGGGAGGGAAAGGTCAGAATGGATTTTATCAAAGAATTGGTCATTGAGAGGAATCATGAAGAAGGGTTGAAATTTTGATGAGCAAAGCTGATCTGGAGGAGTTCCCTAGGCATTAAAAATATGGCAATGAGTATATGTAGTTCTTTCTGCCTTAAACAAACGCACAGAAACATGTCCGGGGTGCTCTGAGGCACGGAGCCTGTCCTCATGAGCAACACAGGAAATATAAGAAAGCACAGGCTGTGGTCCTGAGCAGGGCACTGACTCTCATCACTTATTCATGTTGTATCTTTGGCTTTTCTTTTTATTATTTTGTTTTATTTTTATTTTGAGGCAGGATCTTGCCCCAGGAACCAGGCTGGCCTGGAACTCACTGTCTTCCTGGCTCAGCATTCTGCATGCTGGGATTACGGATGAGTGCCCTGTCTTATTATGCTTGTGGATGGAGAACTCTAGTGGGATTGTGTCAGACTGCAGAGGTAATAGGGAGAGCAGAGGTTAGACACAGGCGAGGCACTGGGAACCCTAAGGCCCTTCTAAGATCTAGGTTTCCTAAACAAGTATGATGAGTTATGGGTTGCCATGGAGCAGCTGCCCCCGCTGCTCACGTGCTGTCTGCCTGTGACAGGTAACAGCGCTCAGCACATGTCTGTGCCAGGCCAGGAGACAGGATTGTCTTACACTGCCAACAGTCTTGCAAAGCAGGAATTTATCTTCTTTTTGTTTGTTTGGGTTTTTTTTTTTTCTTCTTGCTTTTCAAGAGAGGGTTTCTCTGTGTAACAGCTCTACCTGCTCTGGAACTCGGTGTCCACATCTTTTTTTTTTAAGAGTTCTGGAAGGTTCAGTAACTTTCTGTAAGGCACAAGAGACAAGCCTAAGCCCAGCACACTGAAATCCACGCTTGCCGGGCTCCTCTAGCTGCCTTCAGCACACAGATGCAAACATGCGCATAAGCAGAAAGTTAACCTGGCAGAATGGTGTGCGCCATTTGTCACCATCTACAGAAACATGGCAGATTTTACAGATCCATAATGTACAGTGATGATATCAAATGTTCAGGGGACTAGGAGACGTCAAATTCTCACAGTAATGACACTGCAAAGTGTTAGGATTTTTTCCTAATGCGAACTCTCTGCCGACGCAAAATCCCAATCAAGACAAATCAAAACAAGCTAAATTAAAAAATATCCAGGTTTATTGGTTCCTGTGCTCTTGGGTAGCCCCGAGAGAGAACCGGGAGGCCGCAAACGGGACCACCAGGAGGGAGGAAAAGAGACCACTTGTTCCTCTTTTGGGAGTTCACTTAAATACCCTGTGGGAGTGCCCTGACCCCCAACAGGGAGGGGTCAGGACCTGGCATGCTGGGATTTGGAGTCCAGACCAACACAACTCTCAGGCCTGGGGGCTAGGATAGATGCGAGGGGTCTACGCTCCCAACTTAACACAAAGGAAAAGGAAGAATTGTATCTCTGACTTTTATTGCTGGAGGTTGGGGTGGTGGGTAGGGGTATTTCAAGACAAATATGGGAGAATGTTAAAGTATGTTAAAATAGGTCACAGGTAATTGTTATTTTAATTTTCTGCATTTGAAGTGCTTAAAAAGGTGAAGAGCAGAAAGAAAACCAGACCTAAATTATTGAATCGGGAGCTTGGGCAGTGCTTGCATTGTGGGGAAAGAACTAAATCACTTGCTCTGTGAAGTCCTGGCACACAGACGAGGCTGCCCCAGCTCTGGCCAGCAGTGCTTCTACAAGTTTGACACTGTTACAGCTTTATAAATCTAGGGTACCAGGAGAATCCTTCTGTCCCCCATTTTTCCTGTTTTTAAGCTACGCCCTGCAAGTAGGACATCAGTGACTAATCACTCAGAGACTGCGTGACACCTTCAGAGCTCTGAAACCAGCCCAGGTGATGCGCCCTCCCCACCCCCGCTGAGGACAGAACGTTCAGGCTCCCTGAGCTCAGCTCATCCTGTGAAATGAAGACACATTTTTTCACATGGTTACCGTGGTATCATGTGACACAGGTAGTGCTGCACACATAGCATGTGTCATTGGCTTCTGACTCTATACAATACCAGCGCTCTGCAGTTCTGTGTCCTGAGCAATTCTCATTATGTGTCCATTTCCTGTACTCCAGACCCCAGAATGTTTCTGGTCAGGCCACACTCTTCTTGCCTGCTGGAGGTGAGCATCTGGCCACGCCTTTCCCCCTTGCTCCCATCCCCCATGGCCCTGCAGAGGAGTTTGTATTCTTGCCTCCCTTGCATTGATTTTTCTCAGCCCCTGGAAAGTTCCCAGTCTTTCTGACTTGTGCTTCTCCCCTCTGCCCCTGGCTCCTAGACAGGAGTAAGTATTCTCCCTCTGTTCTTCCTCACTTGCCTCCTGCCTTCCTCGGCTCTAGCTTTGTGCTTGATAAAATCAAAGCAGCCACTGCTTGTCAGCGCCTGCCAGCAGATAATAGACAGTATCAGTCTGGTCATTGTAGTGAGGAGTCTGAGTACGAACAAAACTGCCTTGTGTGCCAGTCACTGTCTGCTCCTCAGACAACTTGTCTGACCCAGTGTGCCTGCCTTACCAGGGAGCAAGGGAATGTGCATTCTCTTCCAGAGCAGACGCTCAGGAGGGAGGTAAGCCAGAGCAACAGACTTGTAAAGGACGCTACACCTGTTTTCAAAGTACAGCGTGCAGACTTTGTGTCTCTGGATTGTAACGTGTGACTGCTGAGTTTATAGGCTGGGCCTCTCTCTGAGAAGTGCTCCTAGTGGCTTGAGCTAGAGTCTCCCTCCATGGCCCAGCCTCTGTCTAGCCTGTGCAAGGCCCAGAGTTGGTCCTCAGCACTCAAGATTTGTTACCCTAAGTTCTCCGAAGAGCTAGCTGAACAGCCCTCCAGCAATGACTCCCATTCTGTAGCTAATTTATTCTTCCTTTTACTAACTTATTCTTTTGAAACTGTTCTTTTTTAATTCAAAAGCAATAATACTAGGTCTTTAAAAAAAATCCTTTGACCATTTCGTTAAAAATAAAGAACTTTAATATTTGTTTTTAAAGACATTACATCAGTCAGTTTTCACCACTCAAAATAAATACTGTGACTATTATTTAATTTTTTAAAATTGGTTTTACTGCGTCCTACATTTTTCTCTGCCTCACTCCCTTCTGATTCCCTCCCCTTCAACCCTCTCCTATGGTCCCCATGCTCCCAATTTACTTAGAAGATCTTGTCTTTTTCAATTTTCCATGTAAATTAGATCTATGTATGTCTCTCTTAGGATCCTCATTGTTGTCTAGGTTCTCTGGGATTGTGAATTGTAGGCTGGTTTTCTTTGCTTTATGTCTAAAAGCCAATTATGAGTGAGTACATATGATAATTGTCTTTCTGGGTTTGGGTTACCCCATTCAATTTGCCTGCAAATTTCAAGACGTCATTATTTTTTTCTGTGTATAGTACTCCATTGTGTAAATATACCTTATTTTTTTTATCCATTCTTCGGTTGAAGGGCATTTAGGTTGTTTCCAGGTTCTGGCTATGACAAACAATGCTGCTGTGAACATAGTTGAGCACATGTCCTTGTGGCACGATTGAGCATCCTTTGGATATATACCCAAAAGTGGTATTGCTGGGTCTTGAGGAAGGTTGTTTCCTAATTTTCTGAGAAATCTCCACACTGACATCCAAAGGGGTTGTACCAGCTTGCATTCTCACCAGCAATGCAGAAGTGTTCCCTTTACCCCACAACACTCCAGCATAAGTTGTCATCAGTGTTTTTGATCTTGGCCATTCTTACAGGTGTAAGATGGAATCTCAGAGTTGTTTTGATTTGCATTTCCATGATGGCTAAGGATATTGAGCATTTCCTTAAGTGTCTTTCAGCCATTTTAGATTCCTCTGTTAAGATTTCTCTGTTTAGGTCTGAACCCCACTTTTTATTTGGATTATTTTTTTCTTTTGATGACCAATTTCTTGAATTCTTTTTTTTAAATATTTATTTATTTATTGTGTATACAATATTCTGTCTGTGTGTGTGTCTGCAGGCCAGAAGAGGGCACCAGACCTCATTACAGATGGTTGTGAGCCACCATGTGGTTGCCGGGAATTGAACTCAGGACCTTTGGAAGAGCAGGCAATGCTCTTAACCACTGAGCCATCTCTCTGGCCCCCTCTTGAATTCTTTGTATATTTTGGTGATCAGGCCTCTATCCATGCGGGGTTGGTGAAGATCTTTCCCCATTCTGTAGGCTGTCGTTTTGTCTTGTTGACCATGTCCTTTGCTTTACAGAAGCTTCTCAGTTTCAGGAGGTCTCATTTATTGTTTCTTTCCGTGTCTGTGCTACTGGTGTTATATTTAGGAAGTGATCTCCTGTGCCAATGCGTTCACGTGTACTTCCCACTTTCTCTTCTATGAGGTTCAGTGTGGCTGGCTTTATGTTGAGGTCTTTGATCCATTTGGACTTGAGTTTTATGCATGATGATAGATATGGATCTATTTTCATTCTTCTACATGTTGATACCCAGTTATGCCAGCACCACTTGTTAAATATGCTTTCTTTTTTCCATTTGATATATTTTGCTTCTATATCAAATATCAGATGTTCAAAGATATGTGGATTGATATCCGGGTCTTTTATTCGGTTCCATTGGTCCTCCTGTCTGTTTTTATGCCAGTACCAGGCTGTTTTCAGTACTGTAGCTCTGTAGTAGAGTTTGAAGTCAGGGATTGTGATGCCTCCAGAAGTTCTTTTATTGTACAGGATTGTTTTGGTTATCCTTGGTTTTTTGCTTGTCCATATGAAGTTAAGTATTGTTCTTTCAAGGTCTGTGAAGACGTTTGCTGGGATTTTGACGGGCATTGCACTGAATCTTTAGATTGTAGAATGCTTTAGATAAAATTGCCATTTTTACTATGTTAATTCTACCTGCCCATGGGAGATCTTTCCATTTTCTGCTGTCATCTTCAATTTCTTTCTTCAAAGATTTAAACTTTTTGTCATACAGGTCTTCCACTTGTTTGGTCCGAGTTATGCCAAGATATTTTATATTATTTGTGGCTATTATGAAGGGTGATGTTTTTCTGATTTCTTTCCCAGCCCATTTATCATTTGTGTAAAGGATGACTACTGATTTTTTTGAGTTATTTTGTAATTACTAGTCTGGTAATTACTGAAGGTGTATATGAGTTGTAGAAATTCCTTGGTAGAATTTTTGGGATCACTTATGTAAACTATCATATCATCAGCAAATAATGAGAATTTGACTTCTTCTTTTCTGATTTGTATCCCTTGATCTCCTTTTGTTATCTTACTGCTCTAGCTAGAACCTTAAGAATTATAGTGAATAGGTATGGAGAGAGTGGACAACTTTGTCTTGTTCCTGATTTCAGTGGAATCACTGGGAGTTTCTCTCCATTTAGTTTGATGTTGGCTGTCGGCTTGCTGTATATTGCCTTTATTATGTTTAGGTATGTTCCTTGTATTCCTGCTCTCTCCAAGACCTTTATCATGAAGGGATGTTGTATTTTGTTTAAAGCTTTTTCATCATCTAATGAGATGACTATGTGGGATTTTGATTTTTCATTTTGTTTATATGGTGGACTACATTGACAGATTTTCATATGTTGAACCATCCTAGGATAAAGCCGACTTGGTCATGGTGGATGATTTTTCTGATGTGTTCTTGGATTCAATTTGCCAGCATTTTATTAAGTATTTTTGCATCAATGTTCATAAGTAAGATTGGTCTGTAATTCTCTTTCTTAGTAATGTCATTATGTGGTTTGGGAATCAGGGTAATTATAGCCTCATAAAAAGAGTTTGGCAATGTTCCCTCTGTTTCTATTGTGTGGAATAAGTTGAGGAGTATTGGTGTTAGTTCTTCTTTGAAAATCTTGTAAAATTCTGATCTGAAAGCATCTGGTCCTGGGCTTGCTTTTTTTTTTTTGGAGACTTTTGATGACTTTTTATTTCTTTAGCAGTTATAGGTGTATTTAAGTTGCTTATCTGGGCAAGTGATATTTATCCAGAAGTTGTCCATTTCCTTTAGCTTTCCTAATTTTGTGGAGTACAGGTTTTCACAATATGACCTAGTGATTCTCTGGATTTTCATGGTATCTGTTGTTATATCCCTGTTTTCATTTCTGATTTTGTTAATTTGGATATTCTCTCTCTGCCTTTTCGTTGGTTTGGATAAAGGTCTATTTTGTTGATTTTTCTGGAAGAACCAACTCTTTGTCTTATTGATTCTTTGTACTGTTTTCTTTGTTTCTATTTTGTTGATTTCAGCTCTCAATTTTATTATTTCCTTGAAACTCACCTCCTGCGTGAGTTTGCTTCTTTTTCTTCTAGAGTTTTCAAGTATTCTGTTAACTCACTAGTATGGGTTTTTTCCAGCTTCTTTATGTAGGCATTTATGAATGTGCTATGAAGTTTCCTCTTAACACTGTTTTCATTGTGTCCCATAAATTTGGGTATGTTGTGTGGTCCATTTCCATTGAGTTTTAGGAAGTCTTTAATTTCTTTATTTCTTCCCTGACCCATTGATGATTCAGGTGACCATTGTTTAATTTCCATGTGATTTGGGGCTTTCTGGAATTAGTGTTGCTGTTGAATTCTAATTTTAAGCCATGGTGAAATGATAAGATACATGGGGTTATTCCAATTTTTTTGTACTGTTGAGATTTACCTATAAAAAGACACAGTATGCAGTCAATTTTAGAGAAGGTTCCAATGAAGTGCCTACAAGAAGGTATATTCTTTTATGTTTGGATGGAATATTCTATAGATGTCTGTTAAGTCCATTTGAGTCATAACATATGTTAGTTCCCTTATTTCTCTGTTAATTTTTGTCTGACAGACCTGTCCTGTGGTGAGAGTGGAGTATTGAAGTCTCCCACTATTAGTGTTTTGGGTTTAATGTTTTGGGTTTAGAAGCTTTGGAAGTGTTTCTTTTACATATGAGGGTGCCCTTGTATTGAGGCATAGGTGTTAAGTGTTGAGATTTTCTTTTGATAGATTTTTCCTGTGACTAATATAAAATGTCCTTCTTTATCTCTTTTGATTGATTTTAGTTTGAAGTCTATTTTGTTAGATATTACGTTACCTACACCAACTTGTTTCTTAGGTCCATTTGTTTGAAATTTTTTTCCCCAACCCTTTACTCTACGGTGATGTCTGTCTTTGAGGTTGAGATGTATTTCTTGTATGCAGCAGAAGGATGGATTCTGTTTTTGTATCCAATCTGTTAACCTGTGTCTTTTTATAGGTGATTTGAACCCATTTATATTAAGGGATATTAATGACTAGTGATTGTTATCTCGTGTTAATTTAGTTTTCGTTGTTGGTGATGTTATTTTGTGTGTTTTTCCATTCTTTGGGATTTGTTGCTGTGAGATCATCAATGCTGAGTTTTTGTTGATTTAGCCAACTCCCATGGGTTGGGGAAAACCTTCTAGTACTTTGTGTTGGGCTGGGTTTGTGACTATGTATTGGTTAAATCTGGCTTTGTCATGGAATATCGGGGCCATGGTTCCAGTCACTCCATAGGTCACTTGGTGTTCCTGGAGGTCACCAGCACTCCCAGGGTTCCTGAGGTTTGCTCTGCAATACAGGGTGTTGTTTGGGCCTGCTCATATGGAGGTTGCTTGCTTGAGGCTGTTCCCAGTGATGTTGCTGCCTTGGTCCTGCTCTGGTGGAGGTTGTTGGCTTGGACCCGCTACCTCAGAGGTTACTGATTTCTGCCTGGTCCCACAGAGGTCCCTGGCTGGGGCCTGCTCTCTCAGCGAAGGATCCCTTGTACCTGCTCCTGTGGAGGTCATTTCCTTGTGTCTGCTCCTATGGAGGTCACTGGTCAAGCCTGCTCCTGTGGGGGTCACTGCTTTGGGTCTGCTCTGGCAGAGGTCACTGGCTTGGGCCCCCATCCCACAGAGGTTTCTGGCTCTGGCCTGCTTCTAAGCAGTAGCTCCCTTGTACCTGCTCCTGTGGAGGTTGCTGCCTCTGCCTCAGGCCTACTCTGGTGAAGGTCGTTGTCTCAGGCCTGCCTGCTCAGGAAGAGGTTGCTCGCTCAGCTCTTTATGAGCTGATTCTTATAGCCAGTGATTTTAAAGCAGTCTTTGGTATTATCTGAAACAAACATGTATTTAAGCATGATTCTAGCCCAGGGCTGATGGTGTGGCTCAGAAGGTAAAGGCACTTATAAAACAAACCTGATGACCTGAGTTTGATTTCTATAACCCACATAATAGGAGCGAGCAAAGCCCAGAACGTTGCCCTCTACTCCACATGTGTCACACAGGTACACACACATGTACTGCACACACTAAGGAAATAAATGGGTGAGCCATGCCTGAGAGGAGGAATGAAGTGTGTGTTAAGAGAACAGACCTACAGTGTAAACATGAGGGCCTGCTCGGTGGGGTTTCTGTCCTGCCCAGTTCCCCAGCTGTTTATTCCCAGAGAAAAATCACACAGAGAGTCTACATTAGGTTATAAACTGATTGGCCCATTAGCTCAGGCTTCTTATTAGCTCTTGTAGCTTATATTAACCCATTATTCTTATCTATGTTAGCCACATGGCTCGATACCTTTCTCAGCGGGGCAGCTCACAACCTGCTTCTTTGGTGATCTGCACAGGAGTGCCGAAAGAGCTTCCTTCTTTCCAGAATTCTCTTGTTCTCCTCGTCCTGCCTCTAATTCATGTCTGGTTGACCTGCCTATACTTCCTGCCTGGCCAATCGGCATTTATTTAAAACATGATTGACAGAGTACAGAATTGTCCCCTACCACTGCAGCATCTGGCTTATAAGGAGATGGGAGCCCAACTGGGCTTTGGAGCCATGCTTTGGAAGTCTTTCCTTGCCAGCTATGTTTCGATTCACATCTCTCACCCTGGACAAAAATCAATTTAAAATGATCCAACAGTCTTAATTAAAGACTGAAACTGCAGAGGAAAACATAGGGAATGTATTTCAAGATACAGAGGCAGGCAAGGGCCTCCTGGACAGGATACAACACAGGAAGCAGTCCCAAAAATCTACCAATGGGGCTCTAGGAACTTAAAAATGTCTGCACTGCAAAGGGACAGGCAGCTGTAGAGTAGGAGAAGAATCTCTGCCAGCTGTACATTAAATAGAAGCTTGATGCCCAGAATGTAATATAATAATAAAACCTGCAAAAAACAAACATCAAAAAACAGAAACAGGATAAAACCTCAAATTGCCAGTCAGTAAATGGGCCAGGGAGCTGAACACTTCTCAAAAGAAGCACAAATGACCAGTGACTATTTTTTTTTAAAGTGTTCCATATCCTTGTCATCAGGGAGAGCAAATCAAAACAACTTTGAGATTCCACCTCACCCCAGGCAGAATGCTGACAAGGATATGGGAGAGAAGAACCATGAACTCAAATGTGGAAGGAGTGTAAACAGTCGTCATGGAAATGGGGGAGGGTCCTCAATAAACTGAAACTAGCACTACCATGTAAGGCAGTTCGACCACCATGCCTGGGGGTATCTTGGTGTTCTTTAATACAGAATGCCAGCCTAGATTCTGGCACAGCAGCAGGCTGATGTGGAAAGTCCCCACCAATGTCACCAGCCTAGACTGCCGCAGTAGCACGTCTGATCTCTGAATGCAGCTGGCATTCACAGAGTGGGCTAATTTTAGAACACAATAGACATTGTTATGCAGAGAATTAAGAATCCAGTGGTGGCCACATCTCCCAGAATCTTATTCCCAAGTCTCTGAAGTATGTCCTTGATATACCCCTTAATTGATGTATTTCTTTCAAGCACCCAACGTGTGTTAAATGTCCATTCACTTTGGTTTTGTCTCTCATGGCACTTGTGAGAAGTTTGAGGACCACTGCTCATCTTGTGAGATGAACAACATTAGTCATCGCACACAGGGGAGTTGTAGCCCACTTGAATAGTCTGTGAGCGAGACTCTGGGCCTGGAGAGATGGTTCAGTGATAAAGGGCACATAGTGCTCAGCAGGGGACCATGTTCAGTGTCCAGCACACAAGCATCCATGTTAGGTGACTCACAACTGCCTGTAACTTCACTTCTAAAAGATTCAGTCTTCTAAAAGATTCCATGGTCACGTATTCACATATGAACATACCTGTCACACACACTCTCACAAAATAAAAAAATATTTTTTTTTAAAGAAAGAAACAAGCATCCAGGTTGGGCGTGGGTGTCTCTTACCTTTAGTTGTCAGTTCAGCAAATTTAAGCTCACCAGATCAAAAATAATCAAAGGGTTTTTTTTTCCTTTTGTTGTTGCTACTGGTTTTTGATTTGTTTTTTAAGAACTATTTAAGGACTAGAAAGATGACTCAGCAGTTAAGAGTACATGTGAGTCTTGCAAAAACCTGGGTTCAGTTCCCAGTGACTTGCAAC
The DNA here is from genome assembly GCA_028555095.1 of Dicrostonyx torquatus. Taxonomy (NCBI): domain Eukaryota; kingdom Metazoa; phylum Chordata; class Mammalia; order Rodentia; family Cricetidae; genus Dicrostonyx; species Dicrostonyx torquatus. The sequence continues at coordinate 6,633,373 of JAQHUG010000089.1, read as the reverse complement.
TGTCTGTAACTGTGGTCTAGGGGGTTTAGTGCATCCTCCTGACCTCCGTGGGCACCAGGCTTGCTCACAATGCACACACACAGGAAAACCATCTGTAACTGTGGTTCCAGGTGATTCAGTGCCTTCTCCTGACCTCCGTGGGCACCAGGCTTGCTCACAATGCACACACACAGGAAAACCATCTGTAACTCTGGTCCTGGGGGTTCAGTGCCTTCTCCTGACCTCTGTGGGCACCAAGCATGCACACAGTGCATGTACAAACACACAGGCAAAACATACCTGTACATAAAATAAATATAAAGCCTATTCCTTCAGAGAATCCTTTAAATACATTCAAGACTCTGCTTCCTGTACACGAACCTCCTCTTAGCAGCTCTCCCTTTCAGGCTTTAGTTTGCTTTCCCTCTGAGATGTGGGAGATCATTTGACTCTGCCATGCTCACTGCCTTCCTTCATCTCAACACTTCCACTTGCTTCCCTTAGAGTCTGACCACTTCCCTGCTGCCAGATGAGTCTTCGTCAAGAAGCAAACGTGCCTATTACCTTCCTCTTTCCCCTCATTTTCTCCCTCCTTCCCCTTCTGAACTATATACACCCTGAGTGTGATCAGGATGACCCAGTATAGGCTTATCCCAGGGGTTGTGTTTCTCTCTTGGGAACTGCAACAGAGCAAGGCTGTACCCACTCATCCAGATGAAAGCTGTCAATCACCTCCCTCCTACCTCACCTTGCTCCTTCCTGTCTCTGTGGTCCAGCCTCCCCCTTTTCCACCACTGACCCAAAGCAAGATACTCAACTCCTTTAACAGTGTTTCAGAAATAGACTCCTGAGGCTTCTCACAACGCATGTTTAATAATGTGTGCATTGAGTAAAATGGGCCCTGCCATTGGAGGAGTTGACCCAGTTCTTCTTTTCTGTGGTACATTTAAGCACCCTTGAATTCATAGCCTGGTATGCTGGTCAGAAGCCATCTGTGGACGTCCCTCCATGGAGTTACTTACATTGTGGCTGTAATTAAGTGATTGGGGAAGATTCCTGGGAGCTGTCAGGCACATCAGGTATGTGGGCCAGGCCTAGATCAGATATGCCCAACATCTGTAGAGAACACTGCAGAGAACACTACACTAATGTAGTGACTGTGGTGGTGACAGCATGTGCTTTTAATCCCAGCACCTGGGGGACAGAGGCAGGAGGATCTCTGAGCCCAATGTCAGCCTGGTCTACAGAGGGACAGAGAGCGGTCTAGGAGAGACCTATATAGAGAAACTAATTGATGATGATGATGACAACAACAATCATGATAATAATGTTCATGGTGGTGATAACAGGATTCATGATACTAATGTTGATGATGGTGATAACAGCATTCATGATAATGTTGTTGATGATGATGAATGTGTAGTCAATGCCTGTGGGCAGGCCAAATGACCAGAACACTTTTGTTGTAATGAGGCTAGCGGCCGTGTTCCCTGCGCCCTGGCTCCTGGCTGCACAGCTAGCTTATGCCCGAAATAACCACACGAAAACTGTATTCATTTAAATACTGCCTGGCCCATTATCTCTAGCCTTTTCTTGGCTAACTCTCACATCTTAAACTAACCCATTCCTAATAGTCTGTGTGTCACCACGAGGTGGTGGCTTACTGGAAGATTCTAACCTACATCCATTTTGGGCTGAAGAATCATGGCATCTGCCACACTTCCTTTCTTCCCAGCCTTCTGTTCTGTCTACTCCGCCCACCTAAGGGCTGCCCTATCAAAAAGCCAAGGCAGTTTTCTTTATTCAACCAATGAAAGCACAGAAATACGAAGAACCCTCCTACACCAGACTTCCAGTTGTAATTTTTATATCTAGGAAGAGGGATTAACAATTTTAAGTTGCTCAGAAAGTTGTATCGGTTGTTTGCTCTCAGTTCTTGACTTACATCCTTGCCTTGCTTTTTCTTAGTTATTTCACTTTGGACCACATAATTAATGCTTTTTTTCTTATGAAAATTGGGGGTAAATATTTCTACCTTGTGACAAGCCCTGTGGAGATTTGAGGTGATGAAAAGGGGACACATGGAATTCCATCACTCACTGGCTCTGGGGTGCACACTTTCATGTTTCCTGTCTGCATCAAGATGGGCCTCATTCAGTAAGGAGGCCACTGTGCTTGTTCAGCTGTACCCTCTTCTCCCTTTCATGCTAGACATTGAAAAGTTGATGTAATTGATGGCATCCCTGATTTTTGAGGTGTAGTCCGCATAGCCCGTGGTTGGTGGTTCACACCAGACCCAGAAATCCATGCTCATATTCTCAGGCTCTGCTACTTGGGTGCTAGCACAAGAAAAGGAATAGTGTCTGTGACTGCATTAGCACCAGCAATGCTGTTGTTGTAACTCTGATGATGTCATGCTCATGTGCACAAACAAAGGCTGAAGGGAGTAGATTTCAAAGATTTAACAGGAGTACAACCAAGTGGGTGAGGAGCAGCAGGCAGAAGGCAAGAAGGGTAATGAAGAACCATGAGCACCTTGCAAACAGGACAGCTGCTTCTAGCCACGGGGAGTGCAAACAGGAGTGGAGTTTTGCTTTAGAATTGAGTTGGAGGTCACTGGTGCAATGGAACTGACCATGGCTTCCTTACCACGGAGGATGGAGTGTTGTTTTTGTATGCCCTCATGCAGATTCAGACTCCATGGTTTAGATGCCTTGTCCCATTCTGTCTCATGGGAGACTCCTTTGCCATATCCCATTTCTTTTACTATGTTAAACTAAAAATACTAGTCATTTTTAGGTCGACCAGGTCTACAAAGTGAGACCCTGCCTTAGAAAAAAAAAGTAGACATTTTTTAATGGTAGAAAATTTATCAAACAAATATAACCTGTTTAATGCAATTGTACTATTTTATAAGTAAAATAAAACAAGTTTAAAATCTAAATTAAAATTTAATTTTTAATTAAGCATATATATGTTCAATTTTCAGACAGTATCTTATTTCTTCAGAGATTTCAAAAACTGAATATATGCACTGTATACCAAATAATTTGTGTGCCAAAGAGATGCTGACAAATGTCATACCAAGGATCTGATGTTTTCAGATTTCTCAGTTGACGTAATGAAAGAGGGAAGGATGGTACACTCATACATTAAATAAATGTTGGAAGTAGATTAAATTAATATATGTATGTATATATGACAATAGAATTTGTTAATTTTCTCAGTTTCTTAGTGTTTAGCGCATGTAAAAACAGTTCACAGTAATTGAATACACCCTGCATTTCAAGATCTTTAAATGTGTGGTCATCCTTGTCTGATGAAGTAGCTGTCATTTCCCAATCTCATATGTAAGGAAATAGACAGAGTGAGCTTCGTAGGGGAATGTGTCCTGCATATGCAAGACTGGAACCCACGAAGCACACTGATTGCTCTCCACCCTAGGTGACTGAACTGATAAAATCAGCGGTTGTTTAAAAAGTTTGATTAGAATTGTCCAAGTTTACCTTTGCGTTTGACACTGAATAGCACTGAGGATTTCAGAGAATGAAACAATACATGTGAAATATTGATATTTCAAACCTAATTTGTTAATATTGCCACATTATTTTTAAAATATTTAATTGTATCATTAAGAATAAAATAGAAATTAACTCTAGATAGACCTAGTATATAAATAATTGTCATTGAAATAAAAATAACTAAATAAGAATTAGTGTAGTTCTAATCTTGGGCTGGTCTGAGATCCTGAGCATGTGGAGACTGCTAACTAAACATAGGGTGCTGCTGTATGCAGAGCCAAATGATGAGAAATTGGTCGTGATGAGCTTGGGACTGGTTACTGGAGGAATAGATTCATACTTGCTTTTTGTGCAGTTACAGCAGAGTCAGTGAAGCCATGGAGACATGGGGTAAGTGGCTTGGAGGAGGCATTTGCTGGGACTAGAGAACTGGCACTGATCCTGGTTGAACCTCTGCCCACATCTAAGGATACTGAAAGGTTCTCTTGGCAAGTGTTTGTAGTCAGAGACTAGTCATTTGTTCCCGGCCACCCAGACCCAAAATAATCACACAGAAACTATATTAATTACAACACTGCTTGGCTTATTAGCTTAGGTTTCTTATTAGCTAGCTCTTATATCTTAAATTAACCTATTTCTATGATTTTGTATTTTACCACGAGGCTCATGGTTTACCGGTAAGGTTCTCTGGCATCTGTCTCCTTTGGCGGCTATATGGCATCTCTCTAGACTCCACCTTCTTTCTCCTAACATTCAGTTTAGTTTTTCCACCTAGCTTTATTCTGCCCTCCCACAGGCCAAAGCAGCTTTATTCATTAACCAATAAAAACAACACATGTACAGAAGGACTTCCCACACCATTTCCCCTTTCCTATCCAAATGAAAAGGAAGGTTTTAACTTTACCATAATATATAAATTTTAAAAAAATTTATATATTATTACAAGCAAAAATTATAGTTACAATATTTAGTCCATTTTATATTTGGCAAATTAAGGAAAATACTCTATCATTTATCCTGTATTTGTTAGTCTAAAGTTTTATATCTACTCTATCTTTTATTATAACCAGGGAAAAGTAAAATTATAACTATCTGTTCCTCAACTCCATCAAAGACTCCAAAAGGATATTATATTACTTAAGTAAACAAGAAGTACATTGTAAGCAACTTCCAAAACTCTAGAATTGGCAGAGACATCTTGTTGCCTAGACAGTCACCCAAAGTTCTTCTGCAATGGTGGGACGTTCATCTTCAGCCTACAGGTCCATAGTCTCTGGCAGACTTTTTCATGAAGCAGGAAATTTGAAAGACTATTTCACCTCTGTTGGCAGTTTATCAGTCACTTTCTTCTGTATCCTGCAGAATGCCTGGAAGACTCTTTCATGAAGCAGGAACCCTGAAAGACGGTCTCACCTTTAGGCAAGTTCAGCAGTCATTTTTCTGTGGGTACTGCATGTCCAATTCATGCAGCATAACATCAAGCAGTCCAGGCAAGAGCAGTTTCTTTCCCAGATGGCTAACCAACTCCATAAGGAATCTCTTTACTGTCTATCATCCTCTTGAAGTAGATTGGTGCTGCCAGGAGCAGATGTGTCTCATTGTCATGAAAAATCCTAAGTTCTTAAAACATTTTAAATGCCATATTCTATTTGTCTATGAAAGGTTTGAAGAATACCTATCCATCTGAAATATATCTTTGTGCATCTAGCAAACCTACCTAACATGACTACAAGCTTGACTTACAGATGACTATCTATTAGCCTGTATTTCTTAATTATACTTTACATTTTTAAATGAGTTGCACAAACACAATATCTTAAGAGCAGAAATATACATATAACAAAATTGATTCTAAATTTTTATCAATAAATCAAGATACATACCAATGCAAAATATTTACCTCTATAGCATTATAGAGGTAATCCCTTTAGATGTAAACAAACATTTATAAACAATCATTTAGGGAATTTGGACATTGTTCTCTAGACTACTTCCTGCTGATTGGGGTGCTGTTAATCAGTCCTTTCATGGGGTATCCTGTGTGGTAGGTTCATCTCAGCCAAAAATCCTGAAGCTGTTATGGGTGTCGGATCACTGGGGCCATTGCTTCGGGGGGGGGGGTCTTGTTTGGTCAACTCATATTAGCCGGTAAGGAATCCATAGATTTCTATCCTCTGTGGAAACAAAAGCAGAACCTCTTTTCCAAAGCAACATATTTTTAGACCCAAATTTCGGATTCAAAATACCCTTAAAATATATGTTAGTTTAGCTTAGCAGCCATACAGTAAAATATCTCTCTGTACTTAGATAAATTCACAGTCAAAAAAATTTAAAGAAAACACAATAATATACATAATTCAGACTTTCCATCTTTATGTGGATTATTTTTCTTTAATCTATGAATGTCTGTATTCTGTCTCTTTAAAGACTTTCTTATTTTTTAGCTGTCTATATTCTTTTTATTCTCTCTTCCAAGTTTATGTACATTTATCCAATAGTGTGACCCATTTAGAGGTCTTTTTTTTAAAAAAACCTGAATCTGTCTTTATTGTGTAGCTGTACTCATTTTTTGATGAAGAGAGCTTTTTTTTTTTTTAATGTTAAGCGGGTGTGGCTAGAACCAACCTCATGGCACTGCCTGTTTGTTCTGCCCAATTTAACATGGTGGAGGCATGTTTACTGCCTCTGCAAGCCTTACAAACTGCCCAGCTCCGGGGACTCAGTGGGTCTTTGTTGTGCCATTAGGCAGTTTGTAACACATTTGTCGCAGACCCCATTTAAGTGCAGGACCTCTTGAAAGAGCCAGAGTGTATTCTGAAAGCACAAACTAGGAAGCTGGATCTTAAAGAAGCCATACAATTTTTCTGCTAAGGCTGACCCAGAAAGCCTCTTAAAGGAGCCATGACTCAGCAAACAGAGTCTATCTGAAAAAAGATGCAACTACCAAGAAGCTGTGTTTAACTCTGTTCTTTTGTGTCTAGAATTCTTTCCCAAGCTCTCTCAGTTTTTATATGGATATAGTTGGCCCATGTTGGTACACCATTTTGTTTTCAGAGATTGCTCCTTTGTTCCCAGCCACCCAGACCCAAAATAATCACACAGAAACTATATTATTTACAACACTACTTGGCCTACTAGCTTAGGCTTCTTTTTAACTAACTCTCACATCTTAAATTAACCCATTTCTATTATTTTGTATTTTCCCACAAGGGGTTTGTGGTTTACCAATAAGGTTCTCTGCCGTCTGTCTCCTTTGGCGGCTACATGGCATCTCTGACTCTGCCTTCCTTCTCCCAGCATTCAGTTTAGTTTTCCCACCTAGCTCTATTCTGCCCTGCCACAGGCCAAAGCAGGTGTTTTTCAGAGGACTCTAAAGAGTCCCATGGATGCCTCAGGTACCCACGGGGGCTACTATAGGAATATCCCACCAGAACAGTGGTACTCCACTGTGGTTTATTTTGAGATGAGAATCTTAATACGCTGCCCATGTTGTTGTTGAACTCCTGAATTCAAGCAACCCTACATCAGCCTCCCAAATAGCTGGGCCACAGAGGTATATACTTCGATGGCTATATCTTCAGTCATTGAAATCCCTTGTTCAAGTTCGTAGGGTTAGGTGGTTTGGTGACACTTGAAGCCAAAAGCACTGAAATCTTGGTTTGGAATCATTGTTCCTCATAGCAGAAGGGGTAGATCTGCCAGAGTGAGTGAGCACACAGAGAGCTAAGATTACATGTCTTTTTCCTGAACATCAGAAGCTGTGTGTTTCAGAGGGCCTCAGCAACCATTACATCCTGGCCCTTGTAGTTGGAGGGTATGGCAACATTCCTTCACCAATGAAAGAAGAAGTTCTCAGTTGTTTATTTCCAAAACATCTTTCCGGACCCCTGAAGGTCCTTTTCCTATGCAATTTAAAGGTCTCTCGTTATCTTCTCGCATCTGCACACAAGCTGTCCCTTTCTGGGACACTCTTGTACTCATGTTTTTCCGTCTCATTTCCTCCACATTCCTCCTTATATTCCATCCGGCTAAACCCAGGTTTTATGATTTAGTGTAAATACTGCCTTCTGAGGTGATCTGTTGCATTCCAACCCCTTCAGAGGAGGGTTTTATAGTCACTGAAATAACTGTAAATGCAGGGTGTCTGGCAGTGATGGAACGGAACTAAAGCAGCCTCATGGTAGGGTGGCTCTGTCATGGGAAGCGCCTCTGAGACAAGGCTTCTTCCGGTGCTTTGCCTCGTGACTCTTCTCCAGCCAGAGCTGCAGCTCCAGGTGTCTACTTTGGCGATCACTGTGACTGAAGAGCTACAGAGAGTAGTGGTTGTGAGGTCCTACTAGCCTGTAGCCTGACCACTAGGGTACAAAAGAAGAAGGAGAAACCCTAGGCAATACCGAGGAGACACTAGAAGTTTCTCCACCATTTAGAAGTTATTGGCTCTTGTGGCTGCATTGTGGCTGGCACTGATGGCTTACACCATCAATGATGTTGTATTATATCAAGTTTACACAGCACATCAAGTTTTCTAAAAATGAAACCATTATAAATTCTGGCAGTTTTCTGGTGTAATTAAAATGTCCAACAGGAAACCCCTGGGAAACCAGATGCAGTTTTACTATTTCTAGAGCCGACAGTGGCAGTGTTTCTTGCCAGCTTTCGTATCTTATGACCTATAAATTGCTCTTAATAGCTAATCTGTCATCCTGGCTTCTCACACCAGAAAGCTTGTTTCCTTATTAATCTGTTCATTTGCATCTGCAAAGGACATTTACAAATCCTCCGTTTGAAAACATACTGTATAGTGCCAGCCATTATAAATAATTCATCACCTGCGATAGAAGCTCTTATGCCTAGGTAATAGATCTTTATGACATTATATTATTCTTCCAACCCTAATATAATTTGGATAAAAATAATTTTTATGAAAATCCTCTGGCTGCTGGGTTACCATGGAGAACCTGTAACTGTTACTAATGACTCTGTAAGCCCAGAATATAGACTCAAATCAACTACTGTATCACACTCAAAAGGCATGCTGTTTATATAGTAATTGTGTAATATTCCTTCAGGCTGAGGTTTAGAGTTCGGGGCATTCTGGTTGGACTGACTGTGAATACACCTGACACCAGTCAAAGAGCATGGGCAACATGGAAATGACTTTTGACCCTCACATGCCTCCCCTTTTATGTGGTAAAGTTAAGTTTCCTCTCCCTGTGGCAGTTTGTTCGCAGCTCTTTGAAACCTCATCTAGGAAGTGTTTCCCTCCTGAGATTTTAACTTCTTTTGTTTGTGTTTCATTGACTTGTCTACTTTCATCCAAGAAGCATGTGCAGAAGCAGAAAGAGGGTGTGAAAGAAGCCATCAGGCTTAATAAGGGGATTAGAGTCGACTCAGAGGCTGAAGCCAGGGTAGTGTGTACTTACTCTTATATTACATCTGGCTACGAACAGGGAAGAGTATGGTCTGACCATCAGCTTCCTGGTGGCATAAACAAAGACGTAAGTGTGGTGTTGCCAGGTTGGTGCTTTCTTTACAATGAAGCCACAGCAGCTGTTTGCAGAAGCACTGAATTCTGAACGGTGTTTTTGCTATGTAGTTGTCATTGGGTGTTGTCATGGGCATTGACGGAGTGAGAAGATGCCTGTTGTTTTTGTCCAAGTGTCTTATGTGAGCACTAAGTGAACATTCCAGGAGCCCTTGGCCATGTACTGTCTATGAGAATTATTCTATTATCTCAAGTGCTCAGGCTGTAATATATTTATTAAATAATATGTGCATGTCATTTAATACAGACCCCAGAAGAATGAGATTCACTCTGCAGTTTCTCTGGGCTCGTATCTGGATAGTTGTTGATTCTCCCTAAGGATTAATGCTCTGTAACTTGGAGAAGCTGGCTTGACCTTAGCACCTGAAACTCTCAGGGCTGTCAAGATTAACTAACACTGATTTAGGGGCCAGTTCTTCTCAAATATGGTTTCCTTATAGAGTGGACTACAGTTTCATTGTAGAAGCTTGTGTGACTGGCACATGACCAGGCCACTAGATAGTTTGCTTTCATAGTTGACTCTCAAGAGGATGTCTACTGGAGAGTTAAGTTACTAATTTTTGCTCAGTGGACTATCAGTCAGGATTGGTGAATTATGTGATAATAACAACCAATTCCAGAATCTTAGTGGCTTAAAGCAGAGCTTTATTTCTTGTGCCCTCTCTGTGTTCATTACAGATCACACTCAGTGACACATGCGGATCAGTTTAGATGGAACCGTCATAGCAACAGAAAGAAGGATGTGGTGACATGTGTCCTGCTCTTACAAATGCCTCCTGTTTCCCAGGAAACAATCACCTTGATCAGCTGAGTCTGTTGGCTTCACACACGTAGGGAAGGAGAGAAGACTGCCCTCTGTCAGCACTTACACTGTACAAACCTCAGGCAGATGCTGTTTCAGTTAGCATTATTGTGTCTATCTCTCTGGCTCTCCCTCCTGTGTACAGCAGAATGAACGCCCCTGCAGTCACTGCTGGCCATCCGTGTAGAGCTTGAATGTACCCAGTGCCAGCGCTGGAGTTGCTGTCTGTGGCCTTTCCCTGCAACGTTATTAGTACCTTTAGGGATGTCACTACATCACATGTCATGTTTGACATGATAATAAGAGGAAGTCATATTTGGGGAAAGCCTGGGATTGTCCACACTGGGTACAGACTCATCCCGCCTGCTTTCCTAGGGTCGGCATGTACATCTGCATCATGCCTTGTGTGGGCTATGTGCTTCCTGAATTACCCATCCACCCCTCCCCACAAGGGGAGCTCTAATTTATGTATAAATAATTTTTCAACTAAAGGCCTTATTTCAGAATAAAAAATTGAGGAAATAGAGCTCTCACAGTTGCCTCCCATCTGCGTGTCCCTCACCGACACTTCTGTACGGTATGGATCACAAACGATGAGCCAAGGTTGACATTTACAGGGGATTCATTCTGTGCTATAAACGTAAGTGTCACGCATCTGCTATTGTATCGTGCAGAACTCCCTCAGTGCCCTAAAATCCCTGTGCTTTACCTGGTAATGCCCCCACTCACAGGCCCTTGAAACGTCTTCATTCTGAAGCTTGCCTGTCCTGAATGGATGCAGAAAGGAGCCATTTCAGGCTGGCCTCTTCCATCAGTGCGTACCTCTCTGGTTTCATCTGTGTCTTTGTGTAGCTTGACAGACGAACACCTCATACTGCCCCATAAATGTCACAGTATAACCATTTAACTGAAATTTTTTTGGCTGTGTTGTTTGTTTGAAGGTAAGACCTTGCTGTGTAGATTCTGGCGAATTCAAACTTTCAATTCTCCTGTTCCAGCCACCTAAGTGCTGGAATCACAGGAATGTGATTTGGGAGGTTGTAGACCATGAGAAGATGGAGCCTAACCAGGCGAAATAGGTCCCTGGGGGTGGACCTTAAAGTATGACTTTACTTCCTGTTTACTCTGGGCTTCCGGACTCCAGATCCAGTGTGACCTCACTGTGATGTTTTCTCTCATGCTGTATCTTCTTGAACCTTAAGCCAAAACAAGCCCTTCCTCTCTTCAGTGCATGTGTCAGGTTCTTCAGTCACAGCAAAGGGACAAGTGACCGAGTCCACCCCTAAATAAAGGGCGGGTTAGGCAGATATTTGCAGAGCACTGTAGCACCTTCTGCTGTGCAGGTAATGGTGCTGCCTGCCGTCAGGAGTCTAGATGCTTCTGCTGTCTTTTTAGTTGTGGTGACAGAATTTTGTGTGTTGTTTCCTGATCGTCTTCACCACATTTCTGAAATGACAAAACTTAAGTCTGATGCGGTAGGAAAAGAACCAAGTACAAGAATCTTCTAGTGCCAGGCCCTTACCTGGGCTGTCCGAGCTCGTACAGAGGAGGATCCTAGCTCATCAGTGCTCTCCAGTGCACATTGCCTCACAGTCTGTCGTGCAAATCTCTCTCATGTCTGAATCCAGAGCCTGCCCATGTTTCTGTGTTCCTTGGCTGGGCTGAGGGTATTTAAGAAAGGACTCAGAGTTTAGGAGCACTGAGCAGGCAGGGAATACATCATATACATGGATTTGGGTAGTAAGAGGGAAAAATCAATATTTCTACTACTAGCTGCAAATACAATCCCCATTTGCCCAAGTACATACAATTAATCAATTGACAATCCAACCGAATATTCCCTAGGTAGCAGTGTAAAATATAACCAGTATGAAAAGTAGTCACACAGTAAGGGAAGCACATGCCTAATGGGAGGGAAAGGTGCACATCCTCGAACCTTGTTTAATGGTCATGTCGTCATCAGTCAGGTTCTTGTTTGGATAGTTTAAGTCTTATTTTATTTCTCAAACCCAAAGCCCTTGAAAATGGGTTGATGTGTGAAGTCATTTCTGGCTCTAGCTTAGGCCTCACGGAGCTTGGCGGGCTGGCGGGGTGACCGGCCCCAGTGCCTCAGCTTGCAGTTGGGAGGTGTGCTTTGACAAGAAAAGGTCTTATTTCTATCTTTGTAGAAAGAGAGAACCGTTGTATTCTTCTGCCCTGATAGCTTGCTGGTGATGCTTTCTGTGTGCATTTTAGTGTTCAATACAGATGTTTCCAGATGTGTCCCCTGTGGGAAGCAGCTGCTGCTTTTCTGGCATAGAAACCTCAGCAAGATCAATATACAAAGGCAGCATGAACCTCAGTGCAAACATAGGGTCTGTGTGCAGCAGGCCTGGGGTTCCCAGTCGACAGGGGACCTTCGCATCTTCTTCAGGAGTCCGAGCAAAGACAAGTGGATCATTTCAAACACATCTGATAAATGCCATCACATGTTATCTGCCCGGGGCGGTAAAACACTAGGTTTTATTTCCTGTGAAACTGATAGGAATACAGATGTTCAGTCATGATCACTAGTGTTTTCAGTGACTGCTTCTAATGGCTGCCTGGTAAGAGCCCAGCTCATGTGGCTTGAGGTAGTCAGCACGCACACACCTTAGCTGAGTTTATAGAGCACTGCACCATTACTATGGTGCTATCAGGCATTGTTCTATTGGATGCCAAGTGTGTACAATGTTGTTATTAGCACCATTTTATAGATACAGAAGAAGTGAAATGATATGATGCTCAACCCTATTCCATCTGGTCCTGTGCTGAGCCTGTCCCAGCTTCAGAAGCAATGATGCATACTCTGTCATCACACAGTTCTTCCCAGAGAGGTGAGGGGGCAGGATACTGCCTTCAAGAGTCTGCCTCTGCAGAGCTAAGGGGAGGATGGCAAGAAAGGGCTGATGCCCCGGTCTTCTCCACACACCCTGGGAGGGAGGTGCATGGTTGTTCCTCTCATGCTCACAGAGCTTCAGTGAGAGCTCCTGTCTCTTCCTGCTGTTCGGAGAAGTGAAGACTCAGAAGCACAGCTCTCTGAGCTGTCATTTGGAGTTGTCTTAAACCAGAAGTTTCCAAGCACAGTGACACCTGGGGTGCTGTGCCTGTCTGAGTCTTATAAATCTGTCCACAACACTGTTTGAAGTCTCATTGCCTCCAACCAGATCTGCTAGTGAAGCTAGCTGGTAAATTAGTTATGGCTTACACACTTGACAGGGGCTCGGGGCTACATTTGAAACACTCAGCTCCTGGCTTGTTGCTGTGGAAGGTAGAAATGGCTGTCTGGAAACCAAGGTTCCACGTTGTTCAGTTATTGCACATCCCAGAGGTAGGGTACCCAAATAGCTGAGCTCCCAGAGGTAAGATCTGGTCCTTAGCTGCCTAGCTTCCAAGAGAAGGGCCTGTGTATCCTACCAAAAGGACAGCAAGTTGTAGTCTGGACTGTGACATCCCTTGTAAGGTTTAGCTGGGAAAGAAGCTGTGCAGAGGGACAGGATGGGAAAAGTAGCACATGGAGAGGAAAGACACCGAGGCCAAGACCTACAGCAAATGAAGAAAAGATTGTGAGAGTGAGTGCTGGTGGGGTTTGGGCAATGGAGAGCCATGCTATATAATGGCATTTCATTTGTATCTTAATAAATAAAGCTTGCCTGAAGGTCAAAGAATGAAACAGCCCCACTGGCCAGCCTTACAGACCAGGCATCAATGACAAACACCTTTAGTCCCAGTAGCACACTAGTTTGCCATAGAAACCAGGTGATAGTGGTGCACACCTTTAATCCCAGAGAGGATTATAAAACTGGAGGAGACAGCTCTCAGACACAGTCTCATTCTGAGGATTCCTGGAGGCAGGATCACTATTTCAGGCTGAGGTAGAGGTAAGAGTCAATGGATGGCTGTTTTACTTTTCTGACCTTCAGGCTGAACCCCAATTTCTCTCTCTGAGTTTTTATTAATGATGTTTCAATGGTATAGTAGGCCAACATGGCTCCCCACCTTCTGTCCCCACAAGGCTCAGAGTAGGGCCTGAGACCAACACTGTCTTAGTAGTATGTTGTCTTGTGACATCATTGCTGCCTCGGCCAGGGTGACAGATACAGCATCATAATATCCCTAGAGTTGTATCTATCTCACTATTCAGACAAGAACCAAAAAAACAAATTTATATGTGTTTATTTCCTCTCTGATTTTTAAATCCTTTTTGTAGAAACATGTGTGTTGATAAAAGTAACTTAATGTAGTTCGCTTTGCAAGCTTACTGCTCAGAAACACTGTACAAATGGTCTGTGCCACTACTAGCAAAACTGCTACTTCACAAAGCAAAGCAAACAGGGAAAGCACATCACTCCTGTCTGTGAAATATTAATAAAAGCCTTCAGAAGGGCACAGAAGAACACATCTGCGAAAGGAAGTCCCTCCTCTACAGGCACAGCACTGCCTCCTTGGTGCTCTCGAGCTGGAGGTCCCTGGACCAAGAGCTCCCTTTGTTCTTCTAGGGTCACATGTTCATGTTATGGAAGTGGAAGCAGCATGAAGAAAGGGGCCACATGCCAAATGGCAACAGACATGTAATGAAGGAGAGGGAAGGAGGCAAGCTTTCAAGTTTCAGAATAAAGGGAAGGGACAGCCTAGCATAACTTCTCTTTTCTATTCTTACACAAAGGTCTTTAAAAACGAACACTGGAGTCTGAGGCTGTGTGCACTTGGTCGGGGACTGGAAAGCATGTGGCCGCTTCTTTGATGCTTTGGCTGTTTGTTTTGTACCTCTGTGTAGTCCTGTACTGGCACAGAGTCATTTTCACTAAGACCTCTCAATTTTAATCTTTATTATTTTTTCCATGCTGGGTGTTGGAACTCAGGGCCTTGTGTGTGCTATTGGTAAGTGTCTACTGCCACGCTATACCACTAGTCCCATCAAGACCTTAAAGACAGACAGATTTGATAGAGATGACTAGTGTGCAGTGTGTTGGGTCCTGGCAGGTAGCCCTTCTCTGTGCTGAAAGGCTGCAGCTCAGAGACTCCAGAGGTAAAGGAAAACTGGAGCTCCATATGAGCCAGAGGAGCATGGCCAGTCAATGAGGACTGTCTGCTTTGGAGGAGCACGGCCAGTCAATGAGGACTGTCTGCTTTGGAGGAGCACGGCCAGTCAATGAGGACTGTC
>JAQHUG010000089.1:6592156-6609772 GCA_028555095.1 Dicrostonyx torquatus | reverse complement strand
TGTCTGTTGTTATGTCCCCTTTTTTATTTCTGATTTTGTTAATTTGGATATTCTCTCTCTGCCTTTTGGTTAGTTTGGATAAAGGCTTGTCTATTTTGTTGATTTTTCTCAAAGAACCAACTCTTTATCTTATTGATTCTTTGTATTGTTTCCTTTGTTTCTATTTTGTTGATTTCAGCTCTCAATTTGATTGTTTCCTGCCATCTAGTTCTCTTAGGTGAATTTGCTTCTTTTTATTCTAAAGTTTTCATGTTCTGTAAATTCACTAGTGTGGGAATTTTTCCATCTTTTTAATGTAGGCATTTAGTGCTATGAACTTGCCTCTTAACACTGCTTTCATTGTGTCCCATAAATTTGAGTATGTTGTGTGGTCATTTTCATTGAAATTTAAGAAGTCTTTAATTTCCCTCTTTATTTCTTCCTTGACCCACTGATGATTCAGGTGAGCATTGTTTAATTTCCATGTGTTTGTGGGTTTTATCTGCATCATACACATGTACTATCCACTTTAGTTATAGACTACTCATGCATACAATTAGCTCTCTGCAATTTCTGAAGATTCATGAGTAAATAATTACTGTGAACATGTGCAATTTGGTATTCTGAAGAGTCTTATAAATTATTTTGTCAGAAAAAATATTCCATTGGGCAGTGGTGGTGCACGCCTTTAATCCCTGCACTTGGGAGGCAGAGGCAGGCAGATCTCTGAGTTCGAGGCCAGCCTGGTCTACAAAGTGAGTTCCAGGACAGTCAGCTATACAGAAAAAGCCTGTCTAAAAAATAAAAGGAAAAAATGTTACTAATACTCATTCTCTTTCATTCTTTGAGTTCTCTTCAAGAGGAAAGAAGTCTGGTTTTATCAGTATGATTATAAATAGTAATGAATCCGGACCAGTGAAGTGTTTTTCTCTGGAAATCCTCAGAATGACACGTGTGGCCTATTCAAAGCAACTTCTCTCCTGTCACTGGGAATTCTTGGCATGGTAACATGGACCATGCTTATGTTTTTAGCACCTTTTGTCATACCAATATCCTTGTAAGATAAACTTACAAGCATCTCAAGATTAAAGGGCATTTGTGATTCTGCTAAGGTCATCGGGCAAAGGTCAGAATTGCTTAAGACTCTAGGTCTCACATCCATTAGACTTTCCACCCCAACAGGAGCCCCATGGGTTGCAGGCTGCAGCCATAGACCTGCTACCTAACACCAGCCTGGAGCAATGGCCTTGCTCTATCCAGTCCAAGGCAGCAAGCATTTCCACAGAACCAAAGCCATTGTAAACATCCCCTGCCCTAGAGAAGGGCTCAGGATACCTTTCAGAGGAACCATCAGTCCTCACCACAGAGCCATGCCAGCAGAGCGAAGGTGTCAGTCAGCCATCCAGAATCAGGCCCCAGAGGCAGGACCTGCAGATGGCTCTGTACTGTGTTGGAGCTGCAACCACCCTGTGTGTGGAGCCAGCTGTGTGAGAAAAGAGACAAGACTGGGCAGATTACCCAAACCTGATGATGGCCCTGATGTGGGAAGCCACCACACACCTCTGGTTCTCACCTGAAGGTGGAAAGAAAAATGTAAATGTAAAAGAATTAATACCCCCCAGGCTCTAAGACAGATTTTTTTCTTTTTTTTTTTTTACTGTTTTTTTTTCCTTTTATTTTTTTCATTTAAAAATTTACATTTTCTCCCCTTATCCCAGTTCCCCGTCCCCGCTCTCCCACTACCCTCCCCCCTTCCATTATCCCTCCTCCTTCCCCCTGCTACCTTAAGAGAGGGCAGGGTAGCCTGCCCTGTGGAAAGTCCAAGGCCCTCCCCCTTCCATCCTGGCACAAGAAGGTGTTCATCCAAATAGACTGGGTTCCCCAAAAGCCTAATCATGCAGAGAAGATAGGTCACAGTGTCATTATCAATGGCTACTCAGTCTGCCCCCACTGGCAGCCACATTCAGAGAGTCCGATTTGGTCATATGCTCCATCAGTCTCAGTCCAGCAGGATTAAGTGAACTCTCATTAGATCAGGAAAACTGCCTCAGTGGGTAGACCAGCCCCTCGCAGTCCTGACTTCCTTGCTAATCTTCTCCCAGCTTCTGCTTTTCGACTGCAGTCCTTCACTCTGATGTGAATGTGGGTCTCTGCCTCCTCTATCTCCATCCATTGGACGAGACCTCTATGGTGATCAAGATATTCATCAACATGACCATGGGACAAGGCTAGTTCAGGCACCCTCTCCTCTGCTGCCCAAATACCTAGCTGGGGACATCCCTGTGGACCCCTGGGATCCCCTCTAGAGCCAAGTATCTTGCCAAACCTAAAATGAACCTATGCTGGAGAGGATGTGGAGTAAGGAGAACACTCCTCCATTGCTGGTGGGAATGCAAACTTGTGCAACCACTTTGGAAATCAGTGTGGCGGTTTCTCAGGAAACTGGGAATCAACCCACCTCAGGATCCAGCAATACCACTCTTGGGAATATACCCAAGAGATGTCCAACAATACTACAGAAGCATTTGTGCAACTGTGTTTATAGCAGCATTATTTATAATAGCCATAACTTGGAAACAACCTAGGTGCTCCTCAATGGAAGAATGGATCAAGAAAGTGTGGAATATATACACATTAGAATACTACTCAGCAGTAAAAAAAAAAAATGACAGTTTTTTTTCTAGACATCTAAGAGAAGGAAGAAGAGTGCCCCATCCCAGTTAGAAGGAGAAATGAGAAACAGAGAGGTCTCCAAAGCAGAGTTTTCGAGTGGCATGCCAGAGGACTTGTGGATGAACCAGTTCCGAAGCACGTCCCGTGCTCTGTGTCTCTGCCTGGACCTTCGGGTCAAGGATTGTCCCCTGCTTGTCTGGACACTGCTGCTTTGCTGCATCTGTGGTTGGAGTCTGCAACACCAGCACCGGGCAGTGTGTGTCCCGGTAGAGTGAACTCTGGACCTGCAGGACAATGCACAACTGCTGTTGGAATTGTGAAGAGTGCCTGCTGCTGGGTCCCAGAGTTGTGTCTCCAGCAGGCAGAGCCTAGCAGTGAATTAGCTTATGTTTAGCCTGGCAGTTGGCACTTGGTTCATTTGTAGAAGTAATTGTAAGCTGATGTTATCAGCGGCAGGTAATTGAAACGGGTTTGATGAATTACTTAATTCCTTTTAATAGCTGAGTCTTCAAGAACTGAATAAAGAAGATAAGGTGATGGGGAGGAAAACACAACAGCTCTCTCTTTCTAATTAGTACTTGGAGGCTTTCCTCTTCTTTACACCAACGATGTGAACACGTGAGGCTGCATAGTCTTTGAGTCAGAAGTCCCCATGGGGGCATTTCCCATTAGGCAGCCTGCCTGAGCATTGAGAACTCTTCTCCCAGGACTTCAGAAGGTATTGGTTTCTGAGCACAAGTTTGTTTTATCAGACTCGGGTGAGCAGGTCTGTTCCCTTCACTCACCTCTCCTTTAGCTCCTCCGTTGCCCTTTTCTGAGCACCTGAGGCCTGGCAGAGCACTGAGCTGGAGTTCCTCAGCGGCGTTAGCTCAGGCTCCCGCGGCCCACACCTGGCAGTCTCTGAGTGTCTGCAGCAACACCCTAGCTTTGCCAACAGTGGCAAAGGCATATGTGGCCGTGGGACCTGCCATCTGTTCTGGGCTCTACCTGCTGGACTCATGCCATGTGCCTGCCGGAACTCAGAACACAAGGATGGGGGACTTTCTTCCAGAATCTTGTGGCCCTGTTTTTGGATCTCATTTTCAGTTTTCAAGACCCAGTGGTTTAGGGTGACTTTGAAAGGATTTGCTTTTGGCTGGTTTCTTTTTTTCTTTTTGAAGAAACTGAAGTAACAGCAAGAGAATATAAAGCATTAAGATTATATCTTTTCCATAAGCTAAGGTGATGTTTGGAGACAACGTCCTCTAGGTAAGGCCGTGAAGCCAGCTAAGGTTAGAGTGAAGATTCCTGGTCCTCAGCCGCTGGTGTGATTGTAGCAATACTCTCTGTAAATACAATATACACCGAGAACCCTAACAATGTTCCTTCTAAAACTTATATTCATATATGTATTTGTTTGTTTTGTGTGTGTGTGAGTGGGCCATGGCCCACATGTGGAGGTCAGAGCAAGCTTGTGGGAATCTGTTTGTTCCTTCCACTGTGTAGCTTGCAGTGATTGAGTGAGCTCAGTCATCGGGCTTGGAATGTGGCACCTTGCAAGCTCGTCTCAGCTGAGCTTTCCTGATGTTGTCAAATTTTTTGAGCTGTATGTGTAGGATTTCATATCTTTCTGACTGTATCTAATACTTTTCTTTTTGTTTTCTTTATTTAACTTTATATATATATATATAGGTACAATGTGATATTTGAGCTGTGTATATATTGTAGAAAGATTAATAACATCTACTGACTTTTTCTGTGAAAACAGTTAAAATCTAATATCTTGAAGTTTTGACATATATAATACATAATTGTTAACTATGGTTACCATGCTATCTGTGTACTTATATCAGAACTTACTCTAACCTACCATAACGTGTTCCCCTTTGACCAACATCTCCTCTTTCCCAGCCTCCAGCCCCTGACTCTGTGAGTCCAGCTGTACCAGCTCCTAGGTACAAGTGAAGTAGGTAGTATTTGTCTTATGTGTCTGGTGGTTGTACTAACTACAATGTCTTCTAGGTTCATCCGTGTTGTCTCCGATGATGGGAGTCCTTCTTCCTGTGAGGTTACGTCATATCTCAGTGTATCACTATTCCAATTGTCTTTATCCATCCATCTATGCACACGGGTACTTGCATATATTGGATATCATACATAATGCTGAAGTACATGAGACAAATCTGTGCCTCGCTGATCCTACTTGTGTTTGTGGATTTTGTTAGTCATCAACCATCAACCCCTTTCTCTTATATACCTCCATCTAGCCTATCCAATCACAGAAGTCATCTTGGGCTCCCCACCTACTTCCCTCACATCCCAAATTGAGCAGTTCTTAAGTCTGGAGACCTCCCACCCACCCACCCACACACCTGGTCACTTGCAACAGCTTCTCCTCACTAGTCCCTCAGCTTCTCCTTCAACTCATGGTCCACATGGTTCCCATGGCAACTCCATAGAAACTCCCAGTTGCTCAATCTCATGGTATCTATGCCCAGAACCCGTTCCAGGTCCCTGCTGCCCTTAGGAGGAAAGCCCAAGTTTTTCACCTGCTGTTTACACTTCTTCAGCAGCCCCCATCATCTCAGAGTACCTCTCAAATGCCTTTCATGTGTGGGGCAAACAGGCATCCAAATTCAGCAGGCATTTCATGGAATGCCCATTAATGTACAGAGGACTGAACACTGACCTCTCCTCTGAGGTGGTGTCCTCAGTTGTCGCCCTGACTTCATTTTCTGCCACTCATCCACACCCAGTTCGCTGTTCCCCAGCTTCCGACATTGCTCACACTGCTTCTTCCTGTCCAGCTGCCATCTCCCTTCTGTGGAGCTTCAGCACTTCCTTATTCTGTGTATGCCACTCTGAAGCCAGAAGAGACTGCTTTACAAGTCTCAGTGTTCATCTCCAATTCCCGGACATGTTGCACGTGGTACTCTTGAGTATTGTACTTTCTTACCAGCTGGATTCTGCATCCTAAGGCTGGCACTGTATCTTCAGCAACTTGGTGTCCTTTTCACCTAGTGGCCAACGCTTGGTCCCAAGTGAGTATAGATGATAGTTTGCCTGCATTCCTATCTCAGACTAGGACAGATGATGTAAATTATAAACCATAAAAATTTATTTAGCTCATCCAAATGTGGAGGCTGGGAAGTCTAAAATCAAGGGGCTAAATCTGATGAGGACCTCCTTGGCTGTGTCCTAAGGTGCCAAGACAGAGCATAGCAGTACTAATCAAAAGAACAGCTGCTGCTGCCCACCTCCTAAGCCCACCCCCATGCGCTAATCTGTTCCAAGGTTCCATACCCAAGGCCTTCACAGCGACAAATAAACCTCAGTGTGTGTTTAAAGGGCAGCAAAGCCATGACAGTGTTTATTTGTCCTAATGGGGAGAGGTAATAGGAGCCAAGCATGCTGGGAAATGCCAGGCA
Source organism: Dicrostonyx torquatus (assembly GCA_028555095.1). Lineage (NCBI taxonomy): Eukaryota > Metazoa > Chordata > Mammalia > Rodentia > Cricetidae > Dicrostonyx > Dicrostonyx torquatus. Next base: position 6,603,713 of record JAQHUG010000089.1, on the reverse strand, counting down.
TTAGCCAATCCCAGGCACAGCCCTTCCTTTCCTCGTTCATGCTCACTGAGTTCACACCTGTGCCTCATTCTCCAGTTCAGCCTCTTGTCCCTCCTTCTGTGGATCCCAGAGCATAAGAGGCTCATTCTGAGTGACAGAAGCAGTTCTCAGACACTTGGTTGTGCACCTTGACATTGCCATTGGTGTAAACATCCTCTATATTCCCTCCAACTATAAAAAGTTCAAATTCCATGATTTTCCCTGTGGATAGAAAATGTGTATGAAGCTGAACTTCATTCCTAAGTTTTTGTTAAATTTTAAATTTGCGTGCATGTGTGTGTGCACACATGCGTGTATGTGGGTATATGCATATGGGTGCAGGTGACTACAGGTATTTCCTGAGGTCAGAGGTGTCGGGTCCTCAGAGCTGAAGTTACAGGTGTTTGTGGGTGCAAGAAACCAAAGTTGTGTGTTCTTCAAGAGCTGAACACACTCTTAACATTGGAACCATCTCTCCAGCCCAACTTTTTATTTCAAACTTTTATTTATGTGTATGCTTGTGTTGAGTATATGTGGTGCATGTGTTATATCATGGATATGTAATATATTATGTATTGTGTGCATGTGGTATACACTGTATGGTATGTAGACGGTACATGGGGATATATATGCTCTGGTGCTTATGTCCAGAAACACAGAGGCCAGAGGAGGGTGTCGGATGCCCTGCTCTGCAGTTGTTCAACTTATTTCCTTGCGATGGGGTTTCACTGAGCTTGGAGTGAGGTTGGTGGCCTGTGAGTTCTTGTGATTGGTCATAGGTATATGCAGCCATGCTGAATGTTTTTTCAAGACAGGATTTCTCTGTGTTGCCTTGGATGTCCTGTAACTTACTCTGTAGACAAGACTGGCCTTGATATCACAGAGATTTGCCTGCCTCTGCCTCTTGAGTGCTGGGATTATAGGAGTGAGCCACCACCACCTGGCTGAATTTTTTTTCATATGGCTGCTGGAGATTTGAACTCAGGTCTTCATGCTTGCACAAAAAGTATTCTTTTTTTTTTTAATGGTAAGTGGATTGAGTGTATGCTCTTCGTGTAATTACCAGGCTTTTGTGTGCTTCTCTGTCTGTTTTATAAAACAGGTTCTTTTTTTTAAGATTTATTTATTTATTATGTACACAGTGTTTAGCCTCCATGTATGAGGCCAGAAGAGAGTACCAGATCTCATTACAGGTGGCTGTGAGCCACCATGTGGTTGCTGGGAATTGAACTCAGGACCTCCAGAAGGGCAATCAGTGCTCTTAACCTCTGAGCCATCTCTCCAGCCCACGAAAAGTATTCTTACCTTTTGAGCTATCTACCTAGCCTAAACTTTTGAAATGAACCAAAAATATGATGAGCTTGAGAAATAGTTAAACCATCAGGCAGCAATTGGATTTTATTGTACCATTTTAATTTTATTTCTTTTGGTTAGTAGTACTAAATTAAGCAGATTTTTCTTCTCCCTTTACACAATCCTTTGCCCTACAGCTGTATAAGACAGTCTGATTAGCAGGCTAACTAAATAATATATTAACCTTTTGGATCTTGATCCAAGAAGTTCTCAAAGCCTGCTACAACGGGGCCTTTGTGCAGTTTGAAGAGTGCTAATATTTATGACTTCTGGACAAGAGCATCACTAGGCTAGCACACTATTTCAAGTGTATGAACTTAATGGTCTGTTCTCTCCTGTGCTTAAAATCCAGCCTTAGAAAACCAATGCTGGCTTTCCTTTTTGAGGAATTCAAATAACAAGTCCCAGAAAGGAAAAATGGAAAGGTCTTTGAGGAAACTCCACACACCTTTGAAGTGGCTTAGAATAAAGAAATGACACATACTGAGTGCCCTGTGTGCGTGGGGCACCTTCTTATGCAGTACTCATCATGTCATTTAAAACACAGGCTTGTTACCCTTAGGAACGAGAGCCTCAAAGGACAGGAAGGCAACCTTGTCAGAGCCCATAGCAAGCGTAGGGAAGAGCTAGGGCTGCTGCCATGACCAGAGTTGTGTTCTTTGTACTGTCTTGTGCCTCCCTGAAGAAATGGCCGGGTTCTTAGGAAAGCTCAAGGCTCTGGAACATAAGGAATGAGAACAATGTGGCATGGCAGCTAGAAAACCCAGAAAGTGAGCCCATTTCTCTGGCACAGCTTCTTGGGGTACTTGCTCTCATCCCCACCTCACTCAGGTGTGCCTAAGCATTCCGCTGGCCTTCATGCTGAGGCCATTGCCCCTCCCCTCCTCTAGAGTGAAATTCACAGAGACTCCCCTCTACAGCATAATTAGGAATTTCATGGTGACTACAAAAAATCGCTTTCCAGAGGCGCCCTCCAGAGCAGAACACGCATCCCTGGAACTGGAAGAAAGCCAGGAGGCAACTTTCAGTTACTGCTGCTGACTCAGCCTGTCCCCACTTGACTTCCAGGCAGCGTGGTCTGCCGAGTGCAGCACCTCTGTTCTCTCCACCCTACTGGAGAGTTGCTCACTCTGGAAAGGGAACAGTTTAATTTTCCAAGGGAAATTTCATCGGTGCCATTCAGAATGTCCCCCAAGAGCAGCTAAAACTTGTAATGAATGCTCTGCCTTGTGTCCAGTGCCTGTGGAGCAAGACCTCCTCAGAACAGTCCCTGTGGCAGAGTTTAACAGACAGAGTTTAAGCCAGATTGGCAGAGTTGGCCACTTACTGGAAGCAACAGCAGTCAGTAATTGCATTTCTCTGGTTCAGATAGTATGTTCTAGCAAATTCATTATGGAATACTGAATAAGACAAAGACAGCTTATATAGTGTGGCCCAGCTGCTGGAGGTGCTCTGGGAGGACCTGTAATCTGCTCTGTTACTCGGTAAAACTGCTGGAGCTTCACAATAAGGAGACCTGGAGTTCAACCAGGAATTCCAGACTGTCGCCTTAACAAAACAGATGGTGGCCCCCAGGTCGTGGCTCCATCAGACAAGCTGGCAAGTCTGCCTTCATAGCCCTAGTACTTGTCAGATGCCTGATGCAGAAAGACATCCACATTGTCCATGGAGAACTCACAAGACTCCAACTGTGATAAAGGGCCTGCGATGTGACACTGAACTCCATACTCGCTCCTTCTCTGGCCTCTGGCCCCCAGGGCTTTAGAGTTCTCTGTATGCTTCTGTGGAGCTGGCTGCTTTTTTCCTTCTTATAGAAAGAGGAACTGCTTGAACCGTGTGTCGATTCTCTTGTTTTGATTACTACACACTGACAAAGAACTCACTTTGTGGTTTGGAGTAGCAGGTACTTGTGGATCTTGATGGCAAGCTTGTGTTGTGACCTTGCTGTTTTCACTTGTAAAGTGGGGATAATTACAGCACTTATCCCCGAGGATGGCCAGGCCTAAATGTGTTCATGTGTACAAACTTCTGCCCTGCTGAAGAGTTCAGCTCCTCTGGGAAGGAAGATGTCCCTCAAAACAGTTACAAGGTGAAGTGAGTGATCCACTCCATGGCTCCAGCGGGCCTATGAAACAAGTTCTCTCAGAATGGATGCCAGACACATAAGGACCCACAAAAAATTACCACCACTAGATTGTGTCGTGTGTGAGGAGAAGACATCATTTGTTAACACAAAACTAAAATGCTAAAAACATGGTGAAATGCTACTCCATACAAAACACCCGCCCATTCTAACACTGTGATGTGCAGAGGTAAAGATGCCGAGCAGTGCTCTAGGACAGGCTGCTCACACCCCAGTGTCAGGGGCTGGCATCCTCCTGCTTAGAAACACTTCAAATGAAAAAGATCGGAAAAATAATTTAAACCAAAGTTTGGATGGGGACTTGGTTCTAATGCTGGCTCTACATTCATTAAGGGACCTTTGGAGGAAAGCTCTCCATCCTGGGTAACATGCAGGGCAGCACAAGCAGATGCAGTGCCCAGTGTCCCATAACACAGAGATAGCCGAGGGAGTTAGATGTCTGGGGCCTGAGCTGAGTGTCTGGCCTCTCCTCTGTGGGACCTCAGTTAAGTCCCTTTAACTACAGGGTCTGTTTTTTAAAACAGGGGTTGGGGGGCAATGATTAGAGTCTAACTTGTGGGTTTCGAACCCTTTGGGGGTCGATCAACCCTTTCACAGGGGTTGTATATCAGATATATTATTGTATATCAGATATTTGCATCATAATTCATAACATTAGCAAAATTATGGTTCTGAAGTAGCAGTGAAAATAACTTTATGGTTGGGTTCACTACAACATGAGGAACTGTATTAAATGTTCACAGCTTTAGGAAGGTTGAGAACTGCTGGATTGAATATTTGCTTTTTTTCACAAGATTGTCATGGTCCACACAATGTATGAATGTTTGGTGACTAAAGGTCAGTGTGGCTAAAGTGAACACCCACACCTTAGTGTGGCTTCCTTGCTAGGGTACTCTCCTGAAAGTCCACAGCAAGGAGCAGACTGCATGGGCTTCAAAAGTAGGCAAAATTAGGTTACCAATTTCATTAAGCAAGGCATTAGATTCCTTCCTAATTTGTTGTTGTTGGAGACACCATGGTCTCTATGAGGCTCCTCAGATCCATATCAGCTCTCTCCGACCCCCTGCAGGCTGTGAACCCCTTCAGATGCCTATGTCTTCCCAGCACTAGCTCTCTGTGTTAATCTTTGATGCTCTGTGAATTGATGAGGAGTGCTTAACGGGATCGCAGGCACTCAGTGAATGGTCCCGCTGCTGTTACATGCCCATGGATTTGTCTCTTTTAAAATAAGCTTTCAGATGTCTCCACTCATCTCAATTAGCAGAGTTGAGGAAGGAGCAACCATTGCACGGCATCATTTTCTACTTTCTAGAAGATTTTCACCAGAGAAAAATGACAAACAGCTAGTTGTTTGCACTACAGACCCAGCTGTCTGAAATTGTGACCGATGACTTCAGAGCATCATTTTGAAGGAATCTGAAGAGCCTTCTACTATAAGGCCCGGGTAGGAGTAGGGCTAGGAATGGGGTGGGGGTGGGGCAGGGGTAGGAGGCAGCCAGGGACAGGAAAACCTGGGGCTTGGTTCCAGACCTGCCCTGGTTTGTATTGCAGCACTGAGCTGTGAGGTCTAGAGAGAGTTATGTCAAATGGGAAACAAGGTTAAGGATCTCTGAGTGGGCGTGAGGGTGGGCCCACGACGCAGGCTCAGCGAAGGCAGCGGGGAATGAGACTTCTCATTCTGGGAATGAGCTTGAGCCACTAGGTTCTTCCCTTATCTATCCTTTCACTTGGTTCCCAAGTGATGCCATGGTCTGGGGAACTTAAAGTAGTTCTTGGTAAAAACAAAACAAAGCAAAACCGTGAAGATTCTGACCTAGACAGATGAGAGTAGCCAGCTCCTTTTGTTTCATGAATTTGCTAGAAATTTCTTTCCAGGCTGGTGAAAAAATAACTTTCTTTCCTTATATGGCATAAACTGTGAGTCCTTTTCCCTGTGTTAACATTTTGGGCCTTCTGTGTGATCTTGTTTTGTTTTCTTCTAAACATGTTTGTAATAATGGTAGACACAGCAGCAGGCTCACACAGTGTGTGCCGGCATTCCCTGCTTTGAGGTCTAGGCGACCCTCCACAGCTCAGCCACTATTACTTGCACAGCGCCTTAAAGAGGGAAGCTGTTCTAAATGGTTGCCAGGTGATCGATTTCCTGTGGGGATGGGAATTGCTTCCCAACAGTCTTGTAACTGACAAGGAGGCCCCCACTATCAGGGTGGCTTTAGGAACGGTTGCTAGCCTGACTCATTATTTAAAGTATTTCAGTCAGATGGCCTTGGTGATTATACACACTGACCCACGGGGGTGGGCGTCTGTTACTGGTCTGCTTTTGTCCGTTTGTCTACTCTCTACCCATCCCACCTCCGTCAGTCCTTCAGATCATCTTTGGACACCTGCCGTCCTTAGGCACGATGCTGGGAGTGAGTCAGGGAACCTAACTCTGCCATTGCCTGTTCTCACATAGAGCTAAAGTGATTCCGCAGGACACCTGTGCTGAAGAGCCCTTTTCTAAGAATTGTGACACCTCCCAACAAAAACAAACCCGAGAGTCACCGGACATGTTCAGATGGATCATTGTGTGCACAGTGAGGCATTCGAGCATTCTTCAAAAAGCTCCCTGTGTTCTGGGGCCTCTAGAGTGTTTGGAGGACAGTACCTGTCTGATGGCTGATGTGGGAAGAGGACAGGGCATGTCAGGGAAGCCCTGCAATGGTTTTCTTCTTTGCCTTTTCTTTGTTCTCTTTTTGTGACTCCAGGATCCGTGTTTATTACAGCAGTTTGTGCTCGCAGCTCTTTTGCTGAGGCTCTGCATAATTTATGATCAAGATTCCAAAATGTTAGTGAATTGCTCCACCAGAAATAATGGAATGTGACAGCAATGGATTCCACATTCTTGGCCCAAATATTTGTGTCTGTGGTTAGCAAGTCATCTCATAGCGTGGTTGCTGCCTTGCTCAAGCTGTGCCCAGGATGGATTCTGACAAAGGAAGAGAATGTGGACAACTATAAAAGCACAGAATGGTTCCGACAGGAGCACTGCACTGATGTGCATCAGGAGAGAGAAGGTCTCCTGCCTTCTCCTCCTACAGATGCACTCCGCCCCGCCTCATCTGCTGATCAGGACCCTTTGGGTCCTGAATGAAGCAGGCATCTGCCCTCTCAGTGAGCCCCAGGAGGCACTGCAGGGGAAGCATCCAGTGGGCAGGGAATGTGAGCCTCAGGGAGACCCAGGAGCACCAAAGGCAGAATGCTGAGTCGGCCGCATAGTGAGTGTCTAATTGCTGTCCCTTGACCCATCTTTATTAGAGCATCATCCAGCGATGTCAGAAATATCTGGAAGCAGAATCTACTTTAAATGCAGAAGTCACTTAAATGACAAAAGAAGAAGAAAAAGCCACAGTACTGAAGATATTGTTTTAATAAGTGAATCCTCACCCTGTGCTGATGTGGCTCTGTTGGGTTTGTCACAGAGGCTTGGTGACCTTGGAACTGTCTGAAGGGACTGGGAGGTTTGCCTTGGTATTGAATTGTCCTACCTATGGAAAAAATGGGGCAAAAATCATCTGACCAAATTCCTGGACTCCCCCTGAGGCTGGAGCTGACAGGAAGCAATCGCAATGGGCGTGCAGAGAACAGCTACAGTGGGCAAGGTTCTAGTCTAATAGACAGCTGCTTTTTCCCTTACCAAAACCACCGACACATCACCCTGTGACCATTTGGAATCTTCACTCCTGGCCACGCCACCACAGGGATCATGGAAAGGATCACAAAGTGCATGAGCATGCGGTTGCCTTTGTTTCCACTCCCCTGCCAGAAGCCCTTCAGAAGACACAAGCATTCCTGCATGCTGGGGCCCTTCCTTTACTGTTTGTTTTGTATCAGCTGTGTCTAGGATGTAAAGAGAAAGCAGGGTGAATATAGCAAAATCCTTGCTCACGTTTTTAAACAAAGGCGGGATCTGAAGGAAGACCCGGCGAGCAAGGGATAGCAGAGCTGCACAACCGCGTTGACAACAGAGAAGAGCGTGGAAGAGAAGGCCCTTTGCAAGGAGGGACTTTTATCCAGAGGCTGAGTGAGGTCCAGCTTTGCTCTTTACCCCTTGCCCGTCTGCAGAACTGCAGTCTGTGGAGACCAGGTAGCAGGAAGGTTTCAGGTTACTCAGTGACAGGATGCCTCCTCCTTCTCTTCTGCATTTAAAAAATTAATTTCAGCCTTAGAGTTTTGGCCATGCTAATGAACCCATAACTAAAAATATTTACAGTAACTCTCTTCTCCGACTTAAAGAGTCAAGTCTCAGAAATTTAACCTGAAAAATACATATTTCTGATTTATAGGTTTATTTATATGAATAAGTAAGAGGGTGATAAAAACCATACATATTTAGTTATGCTTTTAATTAACCTGCCTTTATTGAGAAGATTACAGCTATTTCTAGGGCTTCTGGGCCATGGAGAGCATGGCTGTGCTGTGTGCCTTTAGGCTGTGAATCTTTTCAGGGAACCTAGGACACTGCACATTTGGAGCTGAACCTTGGACATCTTCCTGGGACACTGAGTGGCATTCAGGTTGACCTAAGCCCTAACAGGAAGTGATAGTGTCCCAGAGGCTGCAGCCTGGTAGATTGGTGTGGACACTGTCAGTTCACAGCAACAGTCAATGCTTCTTTAGAGTCATGAGCAGCCTTTTCAGCTCTGAACACATTCAGAGCTTAGGAGCCCCCAGACTCTGTCTACCCTACATGTTTCCCCTCAGACCAGTGGTTCCGAGCTGCTGGGTCCTTGAAGCTCTCAGCTTCATATTGAACCCACAACCACTCTGCACCTGATGGGTGGGAAGGTTACATGCTATTCAGGATGTCCCAGGTAGCTGGGGCCACACCCAGCTCTCCCCAAAACAAGAGTTCTTCCTTGATCACCTTCCTGAACTGTCCCTTTACTTGGGGCATTGCTGGCATGTGGTGGGTGGGTCTTCCTACACAGATCATCTGGGTGGATGTAGTCAGCTGCATAGTCCTAGCCTCTGTGAGTGAAACCAGAGATCAGAGAAAGATGGGTAAACTTAGGGCCAGAAAGCTAAAGAGGCAAGGGAGGTGCCTCTGAGGAGAAAGGGACCTTCCTGAGAACATGAAAGGATCATACATGTTAGAGCCGGCAGGACTGCAGGGACCCTAGCCCTTAGACCTCAGCTCAGAGTTAGGGATTTGAACCACAGAGCTGGCTCCCAGCTGGTGGGGTGGGGCTCCAGGCATGTGGGCTTCCTCCCTCCTTCAAAGGGAGCCATCTAGTTCATTTTATACTTTGAAAGCATTTGTTTAGCGTTCTTGGTTCTGACAGCCAGCCCCACCTATACTGCTCACTCAAGAAGAGACTGTGGTGGGGGCATCCAGTCTCTGTCCCACAGGCCTGGCTGCTTCCAAGCTCTCCCTGGGCTTTGCGATTGAGCCTCAGAAATGGGCACTAGGAGTAGTGGCTCGACACTCACAAGGAGGCTTTGTTTTCTATTACTTCGTGCTGCACACCCTGGTGCTCACATTTCCTCCAACGTTCCCACCTTCCACACATTCTTCAGTCCAGCCTATGAGTTGCTTGGAGGCCCATTCCCCAAACGAGCTCATCCCATACCTAGCCTTTGGGGCCTGTGCGCCCCTTAGGACAAGGTGTAGTTCACAGAAGGCTATGAACCAGATTGGTTTTGGTAGCATCTTGGTATGCAATACCCTTCTAATCCCTTCAAATCTGTTCCATTTTCCCCAAACTCCGGAAAAGGCAGCATCCTGTTCCTGGAGGGCAACAGAGGAGAATGTGAAGTCTGTGATTCATGTTTCTGTGTCACCATCAGTTCTGTATTTTGGGAGCTGACGGCCATCGTTATCTTCCGTTTAATTGAACTGTCCTTTATTCTTTGTTCATACCTTTGAGTTCAGCTCAGCAGTGCTGATTTCCTTCTAATGGAAGACAAAACCCATTAGAACTTCAGTGTGTACGGAGTTGTGTGCTGGTGGGAGACGCAGTGTCACCTAGTGACAAACAGCTCAGGATGTGGTGGCAGTGACACAGGGCCTTCACTGTCAGCCTGGGGGTTACCTGCAGTCAAATTGTTTGGCCTCAGTAAGGAACAGAATTTCCCCCAAAGTGTCACTGACCAAGTCTAAACAGCAGCTCTTCAGCTTGCCTTCAGCTCTTATCCCTGCAGGAGCAGGCGTCTTGATGGTGACAATCTGGTTCCATGCTCTTGCTTATTGGTTACTCATCTCCCTTTGTACAAGGCCTTGCAAACATTTGCTTGGGGGTGTTGTTTAATTTATGGCAGCGAGAAGTCTGTTGGAGCATTTGAAGGACTTTGGAGCTCTCTTCCTAGAGTCCAGTAGCACATGTCTTTGCATTATTAAACATTCATAGAAAGCGAGTTCTAACAACTTTGATGGTATCTTGAGATCGTAATAATTTTTATGTGAGACACTTTTTTACTTCTGACTAGCTAGATGATGCTACCGTCTGTTCCATGGAATGAATTAAACTCGTCAGAAAGTGTTGAAGGAGAGCTGCAGTGTTAAGATCTGCTCACAGAGCTGGAGCGATGGCTCAGCAGTTAAGAACGTATACTGCTCTTATAAAGTCCCACATTAGTGTGTGTGCTCTTGTATGTGGTCAGAGAGCAGCTTGTAAGGGTTGTCTCCCTCCCTGCTCTGTGGATCCTGGGGACTTCAGGCTTGACAACAAGCACATTGCCCACTGAGCAACCTAGCCAGCCTCAGAAACTTTCTATCTTTATCTTGTAAATGAGTGCTAGAAATTTGCCACACAGAGTAAGAGATGATTCACACCTGCACCTTGAAGCTGCTGGTTTCTTTTCCAGGAAAGACACAGTCTTAGAAAAACCTTGCTCCAGTCAGAGAATGGACAATCTGCCAAAACAAGGAGTCATTCCTTGTTTTGCTCCATTCTAGGCGACTGTCCCTACAGAGCTACACAGTGGTACATGGTAGTCAAGCTTGGGGAACTGGAGTTAGACCTCAGGAAGAAACAGAAAAAGAGGAGCAGAGAATAACAGCACGGTTCTCGAAGGGACTGGAAGGAGAATGTTTACCAAGTGCTGAAAGAAGTGGACTAAGTAGCCTGGAATCCTGTATCCAACTGGAATGAGAATCAAGACATTCTCAGTTGGAAAAAAAAAAATCATCAGAATTTGTCACCAGCAGACCCATCCCAAAACAACAGCAAGAAGGTGCATTATAGTGAAAGGAAGTGATGGAGAGAATTCTGAAACATCAAGAAGGGAGGAAGAATATGGTAAGAGCAGAAATACAGGCAAAGTGAACAGACTTTCCTTCCTGCACCTTGACTAACAGGGGCACATGGCACTTCCAGAGTGTTCCCTCAGAACACAGGCAGATGCGGACATTTATCAAGGTAGCCACTACCCTAGGTCATATGACAAATTCAAGACAATTTGATTTGAAAGAATTGAGATCATACAGAGTATGTTGTCCAAACTCAAAGGGTACAAACCAGAAAGTTGGAAAGATATCCAAAATACTGAGAAACTAAAGAGCATTCTTACATCACCCATTGCTCAGAAGGTCTGGAGGGAAGGGAAGAATATTGAACCGAGTGAAAGCAGAAAAGTATCAGAGTTTGTGGGACTCCAGTGGCATTAGCAGGGTGATTCATAGCACTTTTACAGAAAAAGACTCAAATCTGTCCTCTGCTCCCTCACCCCCAAACCAGCAAGGCAAACAACGGTCCAGGAGAAAGGACATTACAAAGTAAAAGCAGAAATCAGTGAACCAGAGCCCACGAGCAATAGGGAAATAGAAAACAGTGGTTAATAAAAATAAAAGCTGGTTCTTTGAAGAAATCAATACAGTTCACAAATCTGCAGTGAACACAAGTTATGAAAACTGAGAATGAAACAGAGGGTATCATTGTTGACCTGCAGACATTTAGAAGGAAGTAAAGGACGTGCTGCACACCTCCTGCATGCAGGAAGTAAGGGACGTGCTGCACACCTCCTGCATGCAGGAAGTAAGGGACGTGCTGCACACCTCCTGCA
>JAQHUG010000089.1:6541108-6583848 GCA_028555095.1 Dicrostonyx torquatus | reverse complement strand
TGGATGGGTCAGTGGATGGATGGGTGGGTGGGTCAGTGGATGGATGGGTGGGTGGGTGGGTGGTGGATGGATGGATGGGTGGGTGGTGGATGGACAGATAGATAGATGATAGGCAGACAGACAAAACTGACTTGAATTCCTGATTCCCCTGCCTCTGCCTCTCAAGCATTAGGTTTACAGTCATACATCTAGTCCTTGTGTACAACAGCTTAAGTAAAGATGTGCTTCCTTTTTTTCCCCATTCTAATCATCTAGAGCATATACTCAAGGGTGGCTGTAATGCTCCACATACTACATCATTCATATTGGTGGAAGGAAACTGCTTCTGTTGCATTGTGTCAGAAGTCAAAACCTTTGAGACCCCAGAAGACTTCTAGTTTTGTTTCACTGGTGACAGTAGTACCATTTAACTACAAGGGAGGCTGGGAAGTGAATGCTTATTAGCAGTACTAGCAAAGGTAGATAGGAAGAGGGAAGAAATAAAAACTGAGTGTTAGAGGCTTGGATAGGCCTCAAAGGTCTAGCGTGAATGAGGCCTTGTGTTTGATGCTGCTGATGCTGATGCTGACGCTGATGACAATGACTGATGATAGTGATGGAAATGATGATGATGATGGTGATAGTGATGAAGGTGGTGATGGTGGTGGGGATGATGGTGATGATGAGATGATGATGGTTATTGGGATGGTGATGGTGATGATGATGGTTGTGGTGAGGATGATGATGGTTGTGGTGGGGATGATAGTGGTGATGGTAATGGTGGTAATAATGATGAAGAAAATGAATATTAACTAAGAGCCTTTGCTAACTACCAAAAGTAATACTTTTGTCATTGTAAATATGCATTGATCTTTGAGTCTACTATACTGTCTCAATAAATATGATGAAAAGAGTGAAAGAAAGCCACAGCAACAGAGGGGTCTTGAGTAGAATGGCCTCCGTGTTCTCCATAACTGCCATCTCAATCAGACAGGGTTGACTTCTATATTTATGGAAAAACTGGTTGCTGGATGCAGACTGTAGATCTCTAGACCTAGCAGGACAGACTGACAGACAGAGGAATCCATCCTCTATCAATATTCTAGGTTGTGACATGTTGAGAGCCAGTTTGGAACAGTCCTGTGTCAGCATGAGCTCTGAGTTTTCAGCCCAAACATGGGCACAAAAGAGCCCATCTAGGGGCCTCCCAGTCCCCAATAAACCCCTCTCAATCAAACAACAAAGGGGAAACTGACAGTCCAGTCCCCTTTAGTCCTTTCCACGTTTTTGATGTTGCCCCAGGAGAAGCCTGCATACAAATAGAGCAAATGAGCAGAATGCAGGAGTCGCTTGTTTTGATGACATTACACCAGACTGGCTAGGACTTTACTCTCAATACAGTTGGAATTTTGAAATAATTTTTTTTCAGGTCTGCAGCTCCAAGGCAGCAGGTCCCATGATCTGCTCTCAGCCTTGTTAGGAAACTCATTCATCTTGGAAAATGAATTTACAAAGTGAAGTCATTTTGATGTAGCATCTTCTCAGCCTGTCCTTCCATTCCTCCTCTTTCCTGTCTATTTCTCTGGTCTGGGAAGGCCCTGCCATCCTCATCTGGTCTCTGCTAAAGGAGCAACATTGCTGCTCACCCAGATAGCATGACTGGATTCTGCAGTTGCTACTGCCGTAGACTCTGAGAGGGCGAAGTGTGGGGCAGTGTTCAAGCCTCACGTCTATTATTTAATAATTGCTGCTTCTGTGAGTGGTTTGAGTGCTAGACCAGCCTTACTCCCTTTACTCTACAATGAAATAAGATGTTGGTGGGCCAAGGACTTTGGAAATGGACAATACTCTGAAGCTTAGAGGCAACTGAAGTCTACAGTCCAGCAGGTTTTTGTAGAAGCTGGGTTGCAGAGGTTTTGACGTGTATATGGGAAGATGCATTATGCAGAGTTTTGGGCCTAATGCTGAGAAGAGCAATTCGAAGTGAAACTGTGTATGTGACATTCACACCCACTCACTGGTCCTGGTGTCTGGGCATCACTGAGACCATGAAAGAGGAGTGCTTATATTGCTGTAGTTATTATTACTCCCACCATTATTTTTAAGTTAGCATGTGCCCTGAGCTGTCTAGATGCTAGCAAAGGAGCTTGATCCCCAGGACTCACTTGGTGGGAAGAGAGAGCCAACTCCTCTGAGTTATCCCCTGACTTCTGTAAGTGTGCTGCAACACATGCACAATAAATAAATACAATATTATTTTACATATTTTTAAAAGTGTTTCTTCATTATTAATAATTAAGCTGGAAGACAGGCCATAGGCTCATATCTTTTCTCTTTTGGGGGGAGTACTGGAGGCAGAATCTAGAGCTCTGAGCCCGCTAGGTGAGTGCTCTGTCACTAAGTCACATCCCAGTCCTTAATTTATCTTTGTGATGAATTGCATCTCACAATGGAGATGGTCACTGACAAAGCCAGGGTTGAAAAGGAAGGTCTCCGATTTCTTAGACCTTTGTTCTAATTACCGGATGGCAGCCCAGAGGCTTCCAGTTAACCAGCTGTAGTGACTGAAGACTTTCAGCTGGGCAACAGCATCATCTCTAGAGAAGGTGTTTTTCAGACTGTTCATTAGAGCTCCTAGAGGGAACACCCCAGAGCAGGAGCGCCCTGGCTTCGCTGCTCCTGTGCAGGTTAGAGTTTCCATTTTCTTCAGACTATAGCACACTAGCACAGGCGGGCTGCACTGCAAGAGGAAAAGTCCCCAGGTGCACAATCAGGCTTTTAGCAAACTTGTGGGAAAATAGCTGTGTTTCTTCCCTTTGGCAGAGATTAGAACTCAATCATGGCGGCACTCTGATGCCTTGCTGTTCTCACCAACTTCAGAAGTCACACAGTAGCACTCAGATCTCAGCACTGACAACCTTGGGAGACCTTCAGATCATACCCAAACTGTAGCAGTGGCTGGTTAGAATCACTGGCCCCACAACCTGCCACTGTTCTCACTACCAAAAACACCCGGCAGGAGAAACAACCTGTTCTCACATCACACACAGTTAGGCTGTGGTGCTCTCTGAGACAAACTTTGTATCCTTACGTATGATGATGTCAAGTTCCATTGGTGGAAACATGGTTGCATCTAAGAGTGATACTGAATTATGTTTTATAAATAATCCCAGAGAGAGGCAGATTGTAGATCTCATGAAGGAGTTTACTTAGCTCATAATGTCACATGATATGGTAGAACAAGGAAGCCAGGACTCAGGTCAGTACATGTCTAGAATCATGTGAAGGGGCTGCCGCAATGGAGCCTTCTGCTTGAGTTGGAGTTCCTGGCAGCTGAAGCAGAAATAGAAAATTTTCATCACCTAGAAAGCAAGCTGAGTGCAGAACAAGTCCTCAGAGAGTCCCCACGTAAGCAATTCTGGGGATGGAATGGATGCTATCAGTAAAACTTCCCCACAAATAACTGGGTTAGATTTTATTGTGTTTTGGTTTTTTCTCTCTTTAGCCAGGTCTTGCTCTACGTTCAGGCTGGCATGGAGCTTGTGCACACAGTCCTAGCGCTGCCTTCCAAATGCCGGGGTTATAAGCTCTATCCCTTTTCTTTTCTAACAGCAAATTTTGATCAAAACCTTTCCCCTGAGATCTGAGGGCATGAGGCAATGCTCATGCTGCTGAGTTTGTCTGGTCAAGCACACAGACTTCCATGGTCTCACTAGGCCAAGGATAGGTATTAGAGCATCCAGAGACACAAGTGCCCAAAAACTTCTTGGGAAGATATCTCCTCATCGATGTCTCTCTTTCCCTACACACTTTGTTGTAAATTTCTAGGCTTGGACAGCTCATCTTGGTGGTCCATCCTTCAGGCTGGGCTGGTACTGGTACCATGACAAAGCTTAGTGGCCAACAAAATGATCATGCAGCCTTCAGGCAGCTCACTGGTCCCAGCCCGCTGTGGTCCATCTTCCTGCAGCTGCACTGTGAAGAGAGGTTGTCAGCAAGGTGGCACAAGGGGACTTTGGGATGCTGTGTTCTAGCTTCTAATGCTCCTGACCCCAAGGGAACTCAGCTCCTCTCCACACATTGACTGCGCTCCACTTTTCCTGGATAGGGAAGAACATAGCTGGATGAAGAAAAGGGCCAGACTGGGTGGGGGTGGGGTGGGGTGGAAGAGGGGGCTGTCACTAGAAAAGTCCACTATAGCCATAGAAAGGGAAGAAAGGCAAGCGCATGCAATGCAGAAAAGATGAACAGGACAGATTGGAAGGGCATGCCAGGCTGCCTGCAGGCTGGCACAGTCCTGGAGCATCAGCAGGGACATCTGGCCTGGAGGTGGTAAAAGTCACTTTAAGTGGCACATTCTTTGCAAATCTAAAAGAGTGCAGAGAGGTGGGACTGGTTCAGCCGTTGAGGCTCAGACCAGGGATATAGAACAGGTTTCTCAGTGTCACAGTAGTTCCACCCTGAACCTTGAGACCGACTCCCTGCGCAGCTGCTGGGAGGCGTCCCCCTTAGGAGTTGCCCAACACCCAAGCATGCTTTGTTTTCTCCAGCAGTGACTAACAGTGGGCCTGCTTCCCATCAGATGCTCTCACCACAGCATCCATCCAGCCCAGACTGTTAGGGATGACAGCGCCTGACTCCTCCTACTTCATCATCATTGTGGAGCATCCCTTCCCAGCCACCCTCTTGTCATAGGTTTAATTACTATTTCTCCTACTTCATAATACGATTAATCTTTCCCTCTGGCTGAGATTTACAACCACAGAGGCCCAGGGGATTTTTGAGCAATTCACCTACAGCCTGTATCTCTGATTACCCAGAGGGATGTAGGAAGTGGGGCTGTGTACAAAGCCCATGGAATATATATGGGCTTTAGGGTGACTTCTTGTCACTGTTTTACACAGCTCTTGACTTAGGGACAGTGTCAGGAGGGGACCACAGAGCATGTGATCTATTTTCTTAAGCTTATGTCAAAAGACATGTGCTTCCAACAGAGTGTGCCTTGTGGGAAGTCAGTGGGGGTGTGCAAGGTTTCCCTCACTTGATCACTGACAGTCCACTGAGGGCTTGTGGGAGGGACAGAATGCCACAGCAGCAGGAGTGCGTGCCGGGACACGTCTGCTCACCTCTCAGTGGCCTCCTAGCACAGACAGGAAGGATCCAGGACAAGGTATCTGCTTCACAGGCCTGTCCCCAGTGTTTCCTTTCAGGTATGAACTTGGTGGTGCATTAATCCACTGATAAGGCTAACACACTAGTGTTCCAACCTCGCTCAGCAGCACCACCAGCTGGGACCCAAGCCCTCCACCCAGGTTGTTTTGAGGCATTTCTGAATCAGGCAGAGGCAGCCCCTGGAAAAGCCTGCCTCTTTGTAAGACACTTGCAACTGATGAAGCCATATGGTGGGTGATTTCTGGAGTTATCCCCCATTTGAAAATATATTTTACTGTTCAACTTTGGTGAAAGTAATGGAGACCTATCTATACTGTTCTTATGCCTTCGGTTTTAGCCATCTGTTTACTGGGGCTGTCCCCACCTTCTTAGCCCAAACTTTGAGATATTTCAAAACCAAGTAGAACAAATATAAGTGAAAACTTAGAAGGAAGATCCAGGAATCTCAAGCTGATAGGAAAGGGTCTCTGGGCCACAGCTGGTGCATGGAAGGGTCAGAAAGAACAAATGTAACACCCCATGTCCCCTCCCAGCCTAGACAAAGTATGCCCCAGCTGATCAAGTATAAAGGTCATAACCATGAATTAACACAGGACACAGTACTGTTATCCCAATCTGTACACAGTGTTCTTACACCTCAGGTAGGGATGAGACCTAGTAACTAGGTGACCAGTTGATCACTTCCTCTACTGAGGTCCCCAAGATGGAAAAATGTGCTTAGACCTGTATCGGGCCTTAGTTGCACTGAAGAGTTTCTTGATCCAAAGGGGGCTCCACAGAGCACACAGTGCCAACTTGTCTGCCTAGCTTTATTATGTAACTGTTAGGGAAATAGTGTAATGATCCTGCATGCTGATGGCCTGATTTTCCTCATCTTATCTCCTCTCTTTGCATAAAGACCCCATGTCCCCCCAACATCTAGGATAAGTGAAAGCACAGCTGAGACACTGAGCTGCTTCATCTGTGAATAGTTCCATATGCACCACTGAGAACCGCACCCAAATCTTACCCAACCTGTCTGCTATGCCACGCCATACTTTCTTTGGAAGCACGCGATCTGGTACAGCTAAAGGAATAGGGGTCCATGAATTCTGCTGGTAACTCCCCTCTTCTTCCTGAGACTTCCTTCCTCACAACCTTCAGAAAGTAAGCCTGGAGTGGGGAGGTATCTTTCCTGTTTCCCAGACCCCGTGTCTCCTATGAGGACAGCTGGATTCTCAGCTTAAAAGCAGAGGAAAGAGCAAGTGGGCTCTAACAGCCCAACTTGGGCTGGGCACTAACAGAGATCAGTCACAAAGTAGGGCCCACTATGTGTAAGAAGCCAGGCTCTGCTTCCAGAAGCTCAAATGAGAACCTGCCAGATGTAATTGGTATCACTTTAGTGAAAATATTTTCTGTCTGGTCTGCCCTACTCACCCACCTTGTCCTCCACAGAGTGCGCTGGACATGCCACCATGGTCCTTACCACAACCTTTGAGGTAGACATTATTATTCTACAGGTAACCCACATGTGGAGACCCAGTGTGGCCAGATGGCCACATGTACATTCATAACCACGTGTCTTCTCACCACATACCTGGTGAGGGCTCAGCTTTGTGAGGCTGGCTCTTCTGCCCCACTAATCTTCATTTAATTTCCTCCCTGCAGCCCATTGTCACATAGAGCACCCTGCTGAGAGGGCCTCTGTAAGTCTTCAGCTGAGTGACACCCAGAAGGGCAGGAGCAGCTGCAGATCACCCTCGGTGTGTACAGTCATTCGCTGACAGCTCTTGGCTGCCTTTATGTTGCTTTAACAAAGAGAAGAGCTGCCAAGAGAGCACACTGTCCCTACAGAATGCCCCAGGCTGGCAGCAGCCAGAACCTACCACGGGGGACACAGCAGAGGGAGAGGCCAGCTCAGCTTGGCCAGCCTCTCTGCCCTTGTCTGTGTGTGGAAGCTGTAATTTTGGAAGCCCTCCTCTGGTGTTTTGTGGACTTATGGAAGATAAGGAAGCAGCAGCAGCTGGCTGGAGACCAGATCGGTTTGCCATGACCAGCAGGCAGCTTCCTTCCCAAATCATTGCAACCCTGGGCTGACTGTTCCCTGCTCACTACCCAGACCTTTGGGCCAGAGTAAGAGAAACATACTCCCCTTCTGTGGCTTTTTCACTGGCCACACTACCTTTGGTGTTATTCACAAGACATGATACATATGTGTTGCTTAATTTCTTTGTATGTTTTTGAGACAGTATGTTGTCCAATAGTATGTAACAGTATGTTACAACCCTTAACTATGCATCTTGGGTGCTGGGATTACAAGCATGTGCCACTATGGCCAGCTCTCATTCCATGCCTCTAAAATGATTATAATCTGACTTTATTGATTTTAGAAGTGGGGGGAGACTTTCGATTTTAAAACAAAAACAGGTGAAGGCTCAGATACATTATATGTCTGTCTCTAAGACCATCAATGGAATGGGGTGGAGGTGTGCTCTTAAACAGGACTTTTGGTTTTGTCTAAAGCTGCGTGCGTTTTCTATAATAGGATGCTTTCCTGATATTGGCCAGGTTCCCGGGGAACAGTGCAGCTGGCTGTGTAGGAGGGCAGAAGTCACAGCAAGGCCTTGTTGTTGGTGGATGGCAAAAGGCACATGAAGGCACGCCGCCCTAGGCAACCTTCTCTGAAGGCCTTTCTCTCTTTCTTCTTCCTCTTGCATCTTCCTTTATGATGCAAGCAATCATAAAGACTTCTGGACAATCACTGCAGTAGAATCCAAATGCCATGCACAGGTTGCTGAGTACAAGGGTGGCCCTGGGAAGAAGGGTTAGAGCAGGGCCAGGCAGGGCTTGCTCTCAAGCACAGTGATGCTGGGCTGGGCAGATCGTTTGTAGAAACAAGAAAGGTGGTGAATGCTTGAAATCATGAAGCCTGAAGGAAGCTCAAGAGGGCAGGCTAAAAGAAGGTCTTTAACTGCAACGTCTCCAAGTTTCCACCGCTGAAGGGCCCACCACACTGAATGGTCATTTCTTCCTGGGAAGTTTAGTGTCTCTAACTTTGCCAGGGTCTGAAAGCTGTGCCTCTTCCAGAGAACAAGCTGGTGACATCTCCAGCTCCATGACTGACCACAGAAGTGTCACTTGTCTTATGGGATCGGAGCTTTGACTCCTCTCGTGCATACACAGCCACTTCGTCTGTGCAGCACAGCTGCAGAGCAGAACCCTGTCCACTTGGGTGTCACGTGCTTTTACAGTCGGTGCTCTCTTTTATGCCCAGCAGTTGGTATGGTCGCCAGTTTCAGGGCAACATCATCTGTTATAGGGGTGCTTAAAGTTTTTATTTGCCAATTTAGTGAAGGTAAAATGATTCTACTGGATTGGTTCATTTTTGCATTTTTTTTATTATTAAAGGAAACTAGTGCCCCTGTTCCACTCTGTATTTCTTTGCTTGTCTGTTGACATTTATCATTCTTTGCCTATTCTGAGATCTTGATTTTTCTTTTTCAGCTAAACTGAATTTTATAATTTTTCACAGCAGCTGTTACAGTTTTTGTATATGTCTCACATATACTCTAGCGTGTTGTGTTTGTCCTTTAATTTTGCGTCTTTATTTGTAAAATATTCTTATTTTTTGTCATCAAATCTGTTGGGTTTTCCTGGTAGCTGGAACATGGGAAGCCACCCCCCCTGCATTATTGACGAGTATTTAGCCCCACCTTCAGTCAGTCTATGGGAAGCCACCCCCCTGCATTATTGATGAGTGTTTAGCCCCACCTTTGGTTGGTCTATGGGAAGCCATCCCCCCCCCATTATTGACGAGTGTTTAGCCCCACCTTCGGTCGATCTAAAGCCTTTGGCTCAGGATCTACTCGTCTTAGATTGAGCTGTAAATCACACTTTGTCTAACTTCTGTTCGCTTCCCCTTTGTTCCAGGGATCATCCACCAGATGAAAGGCGATTATGACACAGCCCTGAAGCTCCACAAAAGCCACCTGTGCATTGCTCAAGAACTGAGCGACTATGCAGCCCAGGGCCGCGCCTACGGGAACATGGGCAATGCCTACAATGCCCTGGGCATGTACGACCAGGCTGTCAAGTACCACCGTCAGGAGCTACAGATCTCCATGGAGGTGAATGACCGTGCCTCTCAGGCTTCAACTCATGGAAATCTGGCTGTTGCCTACCAGGCCCTGGGAGCCCACGACCGGGCCCTGCAGCATTACCAGAACCACTTGAACATTGCCCGGGAGCTCCGAGACATCCAGAGTGAAGCCCGGGCACTGAGCAACCTGGGGAATTTCCATTGCTCAAGAGGAGAGTATGTCCAGGCTGCACCCTACTATGAGCAGTACCTCCGCCTCGCTCCTGACCTCCAAGACATGGAGGGAGAAGGCAAGGTCTGCCACAACCTCGGCTACGCCCACTACTGCCTTGGAAACTACCAGGAGGCTGTAAAGTACTACGAGCAGGATCTGGCCCTGGCCAAAGACCTTCATGACAAACTGAGCCAAGCAAAAGCCTATTGCAACTTGGGCCTGGCCTTCAAGGCACTGCTGAATTTTGCTAAAGCCGAGGAGTGTCAGAAATACCTTCTGTCCCTAGCTCAGTCCCTGGATAATTCCCAGGCCAAGTTTCGAGCCCTAGGAAACCTGGGTGATATATTTATCTGTAAAAAGGATATAAATGGTGCAATAAAGTTCTACGAGCAGCAGTTGGGCTTAGCTCACCATGTGAAAGACAGAAGGCTGGAGGCCAGTGCCTACGCAGCCCTGGGTACTGCGTACCGAATGATCCAGAAGTACGACAAGGCCCTGGGTTATCACACACAGGAGCTGGAGGTCTATCAGGAACTGAGCGACTTGCCAGGGGAGTGCCGGGCTCATGGGCACCTGGCGGCTGTCTACATGGCCCTGGGAAAATATACAATGGCATTCAAGTGTTACCAGGAACAACTGGAGCTGGGGCGGAAGCTGAAAGAGCCGAGTCTGGAAGCCCAGGTGTATGGCAACATGGGCATCACAAAGATGAATATGAATGTGATGGAGGACGCCATCGGCTACTTCGAGCAGCAGCTGGCCATGCTGCAGCAGCTCAGTGGCAATGAGTCTGTGCTGGACAGGGGTCGGGCTTATGGCAACCTGGGGGACTGCTATGAGGCCTTGGGGGACTACGAGGAAGCCATCAAATACTATGAGCAGTACCTGTCTGTCGCTCAGAGTCTGAACCGCATGCAAGACCAAGCCAAGGCCTACCGGGGTCTAGGCAATGGGCACAGGTAACACGGACAGGGAATGGGCTTAATCATGATTGCGAGGAGAGGAGCCATAGCAGGAAGGGCAGCTGCCAGCTACAGAGCAGCTTGTTTCCATACCTCTCATTTGACTTTTCAGCATTCCATTGAGCTAAATGGGTGATATTGCTGTCACAAATGAAACATCACCAAAGCCCAGGGAGAGTGGGCTAGTACCTGAGGTTACACAGCCTCAGAGGACCTGCTGAGAGTCAAACCCAGGGTTCAGACTTCACATTTAGTACACAGTGATCATGATACAAGAGTTCATATGGGAGGAAGATGGACAGATCTGCCTGGCTGACCTTTGTGGATGCCTCCACATTTTATAATGTGTTTATTAGCACAGTATTCCATAGCTACCAGTG
Source organism: Dicrostonyx torquatus (assembly GCA_028555095.1). Lineage (NCBI taxonomy): Eukaryota > Metazoa > Chordata > Mammalia > Rodentia > Cricetidae > Dicrostonyx > Dicrostonyx torquatus. The sequence continues at coordinate 6,573,063 of JAQHUG010000089.1, read as the reverse complement.
ACTCAACCCCATCTGGTAACAGAGAGACAGGAAAATGGTCCTTTGCATCAAGCCTCACCCATGCTGGGCACTTGCATAGCTGTCCTCACAGTATCCCAATGCTGTACTAATACACATCCATCTGGCGCGGAACAGGGGACACTGAGGCTCAGTCAGATGAAATCCATCTGCCGCCAAAAGCCATGCTCTTCCTGCTCATGATCATATTGTCTCTGAGCAGCCCAAAGAAAGGCTCTGTTGGCCAAGGGATGCTCCCCTCCAAGAGGGGAAACCCAAGGAGGTGCCTATGTCAAGGCCTCCCTGAGGAGTGGAGATCAGGGCTCCTGGAGTGGAGGAAGAGGTCAGACTAAATCATCCCCACAGACTGTTCCCAGAAACTCAGGCTAAGCGGTTTACAGCTCCTGGAAAAGTGATTTCAAAAGCTCCCATCTAAGCAGCAGTGGGTGTGGGAGGCCCGAGTCGCAGACCTTGCTATCATTGTGCCTATTAATATATTTTCTGTTTCCTCGGGGGTGTGTATCTCGCTGAAGTGCAAGCTCTTGGGGAGGTCACTAAGGGATGACTTTTGAATCGCTTTCCAGATTATGAAATTCCTCTGCATCTCACTCTAAGGGCACATGATAGATTTTAGCTAGAGAAGGAGTTAAGAGTGTCTATAGTAAGTGACAGTGACAAATGCTTTTCATTTTCTCAAGGGCTTTAGCATGTCTGCACCTGCATGGAATGATCTCATTGCTTCTCTGTCTGCATCCCCACAGGGCTACAGGGAGCTTGCAGCAGGCCCTTGTGTGCTTTGAGAAGAGGCTTGTGGTGGCCCATGAGCTTGGGGAGGCCTCCAATAAGGCTCAGGCCTATGGAGAGTTGGGAAGTCTCCACAGCCAATTAGGGAATTATGAACAAGCCATTTCCTGCCTTGAACGCCAGCTGAACATTGCCAGGGACATGAAGGACCGAGCCCTGGAGAGTGACGCGGCCTGCGGACTCGGGGGTGTCTACCAGCAGATGGGGGAGTACGACACAGCCCTGCAGTATCACCAGCTCGATCTGCAAATTGCAGAGGAGACCGACAACCCCACGTGCCAGGGTCGAGCCTACGGGAACCTGGGTCTGACCTATGAGTCCCTGGGCACTTTCGAGAGGGCTGTGGTCTATCAAGAGCAGCACCTGAGCATTGCAGCACAGATGAATGATCTGGTGGCCAAGACAGTGTCCTATAGCAGCCTGGGAAGGACACACCACGCCTTGCAGAACTATTCCCAGGCAGTCATGTACTTACAGGAAGGTAGGCAAAAGAAAGGCTCTACCAGGGGAGACTCAGTCATCCCCACCAGGTTCCTCTTAGTAGTTTTAAGGTTTTTCCTTGCCTTGCCCCAACTCTCTCGACTCCAGCTGCCCCCCTCCTCTGTTCTGGTACTGCCCCTAGCCTGCTGCGCAAACAGCTGGTACCCTTTGCTTGTTAGAGCACATGTCACATCCTTGTCAATTGGATTCTTAAGACCTGGGGTATAAAATCATGAGGGTTTACTTCAAAAGCATGTCCAACTGCCCCAAATCCTGGTGACCTTCTAGGAGCATAATGGCTTACAGTTAGCTCAGGTACAGTGGCTACTAGCCCAGCATGTCTGCTTGGGATCAGCCAGGCTTCGTCTGAGTGTTTTCTCTGACAGTTCACAGACTGATGTCAAGGAGCAGGACTGGAAATTGGGCACCTCGCTCCTCCACTGCAACCACAGTCTGTCAATTTCCCGAGGTCAGTGGGACCTCACTCATGTCCTTCCTACCTACGTGAACCACAGTCTGTCAATTACCCAAGGTCAGTGGGACCTCACTCATGTCCTTCCTACCTACGTGAACCACAGTCTGTCAATTTCCCGAGGTCAGTGGGACCTCACTCAGTCCTTCCTCCTACGTGCACCACAGTCTCACAGCAAAGGCACGGCCTTTCTCTTCCATTCGGGGATAGCCCTACTCTTGAAGCTCTCAGAGGTGCAGAGGGTCTCTAAGTGTGGGGGAGTGTGGGAAGGTTGCCACTCGTTAGTGAAGGACTCCAGGTTTCAAGCAGAAACATCTTTGTAAGGACTTCTGCCTGCAGTCCCTTCGGCCAGACTTTAGTTCTCAGAGCAATACTCAGATGTATCCTTTTTTAAAAAATCTTTCCTTGACAGTGGTGAGAACCAAGTGCATGTTAGCTCAGTTCACAACCAAGCAGGTTGTTGCCATTGAGCTGTACCGCACAGCCCAATAGCCGTTTGTTTGTGTCCATTTTTGTAGCTACCTCACCAAGGCTCGGAGAAGTTGGTGATTTTAGCCTGACTGGTTCATTGCAGAGTGGACTCAACCCCTCTGGAGCTGTTTCTGACCTCACAGAAACTGTAGGGTTCGGGAAGCTAGACCCTGTTGTTTCCCAGCCCTGGGGGAAATCCTTAGAGTGGGAAGCAGGAAGCTGAGTGGAGAAGTCCTGAAGCTGGAACCACTGTCCTACCCCTGTGTGGCTCCTGGTATCTGTGTAGGGCTCTGTACATGTAGAAATGAGCCCCTAGCTTTGCTGAAATTCTAGTATTGTAACAGTCCAGTCATCTAGGTGTGATTTGCAGTTGAATGTGTGCGACCCAGCATCCAGCCTCTGCAACAACTATTTTATTGTTTATTCCCTCCTGAAATACTGCTTTCATGCAGCAGCTGCTTTGACCGGGCCATTGTCCCATAATCCCATGTTTATGGAAAATGTTGCAGTTTGTCTCTGTTGTCTCTTGTGATAAGTCTTCTAGAGATCTAAAAACTCCCCACAGTGGTTGCTTGGTGGAGAAGGCCTGTAGCCGAGAGTTCCACGTGGTCCTGACCAGGGGTCTCTAACGTGCTCTGAGCAGGCTCAGGAAGCAGGCACCTGAGGCACTCTTCAAGTGCCAGGCAGGAGGTACCGCAGCCTCTTTCCCCAGAGGGCAGTTGAGCTGGAAGTCCCCCAGCTTTGAGTGGAGCTGTGGACCCGCAATATCTGCCTGCCCTGTGCAATGGAATCCTGTGTGGGTCTGAGTCCAGATGATCCCAGCTGATATGGCTTGAGACTGGCTAACACCACCACTTTCGTTCAGCTCTTTCTCCATCTGCAAACTAGAAAAGGAAGTATGTTCCATCCAGTGACTGCCTGGGGCTTTGTCACAGTGCAGACGAGTTAGCTCTCAAGAGTAGAGTGGTCAGGCTCCCAGGAGGCAGTCCAGTGCATCTTCCCAGTGCTATATAGACACCCTCCTTACTGGGAACACAGGAGGAACCTGGCAAAGTCCCTCTCTCACAGAATTTGTCTTCTAATGGAGTTGCCAAAAGGACTGTACTTCTCAGACCCAAGGACTTGCCACACATCTGCACTGAAGGGCCAGTGTGGCAGGCCTTGGAAGGTTAGAACAGCCAGAGCCGTCTTGGTTCTCCCAAGAACCATTATCTTTCATATGAATTATTTACAAATTCTTCCATTGCCCACTGACATGACTTAAATTCAGAATGCTATTTCTGAGCTCTTTGAGTCATGTGTTTTGAAATATACCATGGGTTAGGAGGCTGGCCCTGAGCATCAGTATTCACGGCAGCCACTCAGCTGACTCAGGACCACACAGGCCCAGAGTGCTCGGTGGTGGCTTCCTGCCCTGACTTAGATGAGAAGGGAGCCCTAGCTTGTGTCTACAGTGGAGCTGTGGGAGCTGTACAGTGTTTTCTGCAGAGGCCCCTGCTCTATGCAGAGATCCCTGGAATGCAGGCAAAGTGACACTAAGAGGGCATAGTGACCAAAGCAATAAACGGTTACTGGCAGATTTTGCCCCACAAAGCCCTGGAGGTGGCTGGTGTCCTGAAATCCCCAAGCTTGCTGTAAATGACCCACACTGCATGTGCCTATGTGAAGACCATTAAAACAAGGACAATCATTTAAGCCTTCTGGCTCATAATGGTGCTTGCTTTGCAATCCCACTGAGGCTCACCACAGTCTCAGGCTTAAGGGAAGAATGGACAGAACACAGAGCATGTCAACAGCTTCAGTAGCAGGAACAGGGTCCAGTGCACACCACTCCACTTTCAAGAGACCCTCATGAGTCTCTTCATCCACGCTGGCTGGGCGCTGCAGGTGAGATAGGAAGTCCCGTGTGTTCTTAGCCTCTGTACCCAATCAGGAGAAGCTTTTCCCAGGCCGGCGAGAATCCAGGGACATAAATGTATCAACCAGGAGTTTTCATTTGCAAAGCTCAGCATTTTGCGTCTGTGAGGGCCACCAGGTTAGGGCCCATTGGTTTCCCTGTCTCTACCTGCCCTACAGCCATCACCTGGGCTCCTGCTGCAGCATCTCCTTGCTTGCTGTCACTTTGGGAGAGTCCTCTCCCTGGGCTGGGTTGACCCTAGTTCTGCATTTCCTGCAGCCATTCTGTTAACATTACCTGCTTCAGAAGAGCATCCAGTCAGTCCCTCTCCTTATGTTTCCTTGTCTGTTTTCAGGTTTAAGGTTAGCTGAACAATTGGGCCGAAGAGAAGATGAGGCAAAAATTCGCCATGGTCTTGGTCTCTCCCTTTGGGCAAGCGGAAACCTGGAGGAAGCTCAGCACCAGGTGAGCAGAGCTCCTCGGGATCAGGAGTGCCCACGATGGTCGCCTCAGCGAAGCTAAGTACTTTGCAGCCTTAGCAGCCATGGTGTTTTCAGAGGTGCTGGTCTCTTCTGCTGATGTAGGAGATTCCCAGCCTGAGAGCTGCCAAGACCCCCAGCCACCCATGGAGCAGACTAAAATGGTTTCTTGGATTCTTGTGTTGGGCACTGGTTAGTGGTTACTGTTTAATATAAAATGGCATTCTTCCACAGAGGGGTAAGATCAGGACACATTACTCTTGGGTTTAACGACCTTGCAGGTCTCCAGTTAGGGCAGAGGGTAGTAAGTCCCTGTGGCCACAGGTGTGAAGGTGACTGAAGATACTCTGTTGTCATGCTGGTCATCTGAGTGGATACTGTGAGCTGTGTGCCAGGCAAAGGGGATCCCTCTGTGAGCAGAGTGAGACTCTCTCCAGAGATGCAGCCTGGCCATATGCTGGAACGCTAGGTGCTGACTGAGCTCTGTGAGAGGTCGGGGCTGGATAAATGGCTCTACAGGTAAGAGCATTTGCTGCTCTTGCAGACAATTTGAGTTCAGTTCCCAACACCCACATCAGGCAGCTCACAACTGCCTGTAACTCCAGCTCCAGGGACCCCAACACCCTCTTCTGACCTCCAAAAACACCTGCAGACATGTATGCAAGTGGGTGCCCACACACACCAACAAAAATTAAAAATACTTTTTAAAAAAGGATTAAAGACAATATAAAGGATTAATTCTGTCATTTCATACATGTAAGAATAAAAGTTTCTATTAATGCAGCAATTTCCAGTTTTGAAAGTGATTCTTCAACTTCCTGACTTATTCCTCAGAATCCTCTAGGAAGGTGGACGACAGCTTCATCAACAAAAGAAACTAAGGCTTTGTGTCCTGGCCCGAGTGATAGCCGTTGGGTAGCAGGGATGTGAGCATGTGCCTCTCTCTCTCTCTCTCTCTCTCTCTCTCTCTCTCTCTCTCTCTCTCTGCTCTTCTGCTCACCAGTGCTCCTGGCTCCTGACTCCATGCTGAGTTTGTATAAATGTAGAGTCATGGGGACAGGGTTTTCAAGGAAATATCAGCTGTCTGGTCCTCAAGGTGTTCATGTAAGTGAGACTAGCTCAGTGGAGACACGCAAAGCCTGGTCTTGGGAGAGTCATGTTTAGGCTCTGTGAGACCTACAGTCTCATTGCCCACCCTAGTCTGTCTCCAGTGTACCCAAGGCCTGAGGAGGCTGATCATACTTGTCTTGTGACGGAAGTAGATGCTTTTCATTGTTTTAATGAAAACAAGCTCTTGTTTGTGTTTATAACTGATTTTTAAAATTTCAGAACACAAGTCTTAATCTTTCATATCCCCTCATATGTCCAAGATTGGTCATGCAAACTATAGTTAGCTGGGGCTGAGGGATAGTTCTTCACGTCCACAAGGACCAGTCTGGCAGTCATCCTTCCAGCCCCTTTAAAAGGCGTTTTTAGGTTATGCCCTCAGATATGAGCAAGAGCCATCTTGCATCTATAAATGGCTTGGTGTCAGTTATGGAAAGTGAATGACAATCTCTGTCCCTGCAGCTTTACAGGGCATCGGCCTTGTTTGAAACAATCCGGCATGAGGCACAGCTGAGCACAGACTACAAACTCTCCCTCTTTGACCTGCAGACATCATCCTACCAGGCCTTGCAGCGGGTGCTGGTCAGCTTAGGTAAGAGCAGCAGCCACTCTGTGTGTATGTGTGTGTGTATATATGTGTGTATGTATGTGTGTATATTGTGTGTGTATGTGTGTACAAGCCTGTGTCCGCATTGTTCAGTGAGGAAACGAATGATTGGCTAGTCATCTGTTTATTCGCCAAGATTGGCAAAGCAGTGGATGCAAGTGCCCTTGAACTCCTGGTGACTTCAGTGAATGCACAGTTGTCTCATGGGCTGTCATGGACACAGATTGATGAGCCCAGTGTGATACAACTGGCTCAATGACAGGAGAGCAGTTCAGATAGCGAGAAAGCAGAACAAGTGTCCCTCTGCCAGAGGAGACTTCTGCACCAGGTGTCCCTTCTACCAACACTTGCTTCAGTCCCCTTCTGGTCATGTGCTGAGACGACACTACCTCTTCTGTTTTCTCAGCCATGCATTTTTGCTACCTATCATTTGTACTCATAGGCTTGCCTATGCCCTGAACTATATTACACAGGGTTCTTCCCCACCTTACTCCCAGTCTGTGTATTGCAGGGTACCAAGACAGTCCACAGCCACCCTTCCCTGGGCTTTGGTGGCCACAGTGTCCCTTTCTTACCTCTTCCATGACCTGCCACTTCCCAGAAGATATTTGTATGAGTTACTTTTACTATAATAAAACACCTGACAAAGCAAATTGCAGAAGGTTCGTCTGGGACACGGTCTAATGTGGGGATAGTCGGAGGCCGCTGGTCGTCACAGTCATAAGTGCTGGTGCTCAGCCAGCTCTCGCTCCCTCTGTGCCCTTTGTATTCGGTCTGGGACCCCAGCTGGGCTTTGCTGCTCAGGAGTGGGTCTCCTTTTGTCTGCTAAAGGACCCTTCAAGAGACACCTCTGGGTGTCTCCTAGGTGATCCCCAAACCAGTCAGGGTGGCAGTGAAAATAGACATCATAGTGTTCATCAAAATTAGCAAAGTGCTTTGGGCATTTGAAGCCTTTCTACGGCCGGCCTGTCCTTCCCACACCTACTGCTCGAGTTTCCTCTTGAGAAATAGAATATGCTCTTGCCTGGGATTGTAATTTTTCACCCATTATGATCACAACATTAAATCTTCCAGGACTTTGGGGCTAATTTTCCAGTGTGCACAGAAATTGTCCCTCTGTTCTGGCTAATAAGTTAATAGAGTGAAAGAGGGTCTCTGCATACATGCACGTAAACCACTTTCTGAGGCTGCCTGGCAGCAAGGGGAGCCCCTTGAAGAGCCACTGCAGCTGCGGCAACAATTCCATGGTGCTGTTATCCTCAAGTCCATCCTCTGCAGTGCTCCCTCACTGGGAGCCTGTGGCTTCACATTGCCATCTTTCGCACTGATGTGAAAGTGTGCGGACTGTCTTAGAGGAGAAAGGGCTACACTGTATACTGGAGGCGGAAGCAAAGCTGTGGCTTAAAATCTAGAGGTCTCAGAGGCTTCGGCTCTTTGCCCATGGGATGATAGGAGCGCAGAGTGGGATGGGCTCTCAGCTGTAACAGCAAGGCCACCACACTTGCAGGCAGTGATAAAGAACATCTCTCCAGAATCTCCATTCCCAGTTTCCTTTCCCAGTTCATATGGGCACTCAGCTGTACCTCGAGTGATCACACCTGTCCCTCTGTCTCCTAGGCCACCATGATGAAGCTCTGGCAGTAGCGGAAAGAGGTCGGACACGGGCATTTGCTGACCTGCTGGTAGAAAGACAGACGGGACAACAGGACTCCGACCCCTACTCGCCCATCACCATCGATCAGATCCTAGAGATGGTCAATGCACAGCGGGGCCTGGTGCTCTACTATTCCCTGGCCGCCGGCTACCTCTACAGCTGGCTGCTTGCTCCTGGAGCAGGTGAGATGTCCATCTGTGAAACACAGGAAGTGAGGAGGCTAGGGAAGGGGCAGAGCGGGAAGGTGCCACCTTCTAGGTCAGATGAACAAAAGCCTTAGCTGCAGTGGCTATTCCATGGTGGGCCATCCTACTAATCAAACAGCTCAAGGAGCTTGCCGTCGGTTGAGGAAACACGGACAAGGGAGACAACAAGAAGGGTGAATGCAGCAGCTGATTTGTAAGCGGCCGCTCCCCAGCTGCTGAGTAAATACCATGCACCTGAGAAGAGCTTTCTCCATGTGGAAATTAGGCACCGAAGCAACAATGATACTCCGTTGTTTATAACGAAAGTCGTAAGCTTACATTTCTGAATTTAACAGAGTCAATTTGTTTTTTACTACTTCTGTTGAAAATCTGTTTTAGAAGTAAAAATCCTCTTTGGTTAAGTCAGCACTAAACATGCAGGATGTAACAGTTTCATTCATACAAAACTACTAATTGACTGTGGGGCCATATTTTTTGCATAATAAAATGTTGATGGCCTCACCATGTTGGAGACACCAGATCCGACTGGAGTTTACTGACTAGAGAAGTGGGTCTTATAATTGGGAATCCTGAAGATGGGCTTCTTGCACCTCTGAAAAAGTTCAACTTCCAGGGAAAAGTGACAAGCTTCCCTCTCCATCTGTAGTAAAGGCCATGGTGGTGCTGGGGTGACAGAGCTATGGCTTCTAACCACTTGGGCCTCCTCTGCGTCAGCATGACCATCCTCCTGGGCTTTCCACAAACAGCATCCTTACTCTTATCCATAGCCTTTATTTAAGATTGATTTCTTTATTATGTATACAGTATTCTGCCTGCCTGTATCCCTGCAGACTAGAAGAGGGCACCAGATCTCATTACAGGCGGTTGTCAGTCACCATGTGGGTGCTGGGAATTAAACTCAGGACCTTTGGAAGAGCAGGCAATGCTCTTAACCTCTGAGCCACCTCTCCAGCCCCACCCCAACCTTGTAATGCTATGTTTTAAGTTGTGATTTTTCTGGTGACCTAATGAATGACATCTGCACCCCTGCCTCCAAGTGGGGCTAACACTTGTGTGCACAGAGTGTGATGGTTGGCAGATATTAAGAGCCTTCTCTGCAAAGACTGTATTGTTGGGGACACGTTTGACAGGTGGCATGCCAGATCCATGTGACAATGAGCCGTGTGTAATGAGGTACCTATTGTGTCCTTTTTTGTTCTCTGTGTTGTTAATGAGACTAGAACTTTTGCCAGGGCTCCAATCCAATTGGAGGACCAGCATACCTCATTACCATATGAGGACACAGTTTATGCTTATTGCCAGGAAGCCATGGTGGACTGCCTCTATTTCACAGACCCATCTTTTCCCTCCCTTAAACCATTAGTGGCCATTGACCAGTTGGTTTTCTTTTTAAATGACTATCTGCTCATTATGGTTTGCTTCTGTGAAATAAAACATCTTTTGTGCCACTTCCTCTTGACTAGTGTGGATTTGTTCAGGATTTCAGTCTCTGCTGCGGCTTGATCTGGACACCTGCACACTGATCATGAAGCAGGAGTCCCCAGAGCGCTATTCTGAAAGTGCATAGGGAGGAATCCGACCTCAGGGCTTTTGCATCATCATCAGAAGCAGGCCTGTGTCTTCATAGCATGGACTGAGTGAGCACTGCTCCAGTTTAGAAAACCCGAAACCTCGGGATCTCAGCTTGGCAAAGAAGTCACAGAGCACCTAAGCCCCCCTCTCTACCCTCGTTCGATCTCCTGCTGCCCAGCAGTCCGTGACACTGCCATGCCTATATTGTTGCAGGAATCCTGAAGTTTCACGAGCATTACCTGGGTGATAACGCAGTGGAAGGTTCCAGTGACTTCCAAGCCAGCAGCAGTGCAACTCTGCCCATAGCAACCAGTTCTGCCCTGGAGCAGCACATTGCCAGCGTTCGGGAGGCCCTGGGGGTAGAGTCTTACTACTCCAGGTAGGAGGGTGTGCCTAGTTCATCTTTGTTCAAGTTCAGGTGGGTTTCTCTAGGAATTTGGGGTCAGGAACCAGTAGAAGACACCTTGTGGGAATCACATGCTCTGTTGGTCTCAGCGCAGCCACTGCAGCAACAGTCAAGGGTCCAGCACACGTGTCCCCTGGAGGGGGCTCTTTCATTAAAATCCTGATCTGGGAAAGGACCTCTTTTGAGATGTGGGTTCCTTAAGCAGGATGTGACATTGACTGTAAGCATGGCAGTGAAGGTATCATGACAGCTAACTTAAACAGAGACTGTGTTTGTCTATAAACACGATACTGAGTTTGTGCTGTGGCTGATTGACAGAATCTGTGAGATCTGAATGTTGGAGGGCTGAAGTGGAGAGAGTTGGCCTCCCAGATATCAGGGCTGGGGACAGAGGTGGCTTTCTACAAATGGTGTGAGGGGACAGTGCTTCTGATAGTGTTTCACTATGATGCTGGATCATCTTCTGTATGGAAAATGGTTTCCTCTGAACACTTCCTTCAAAAAACAAACTGCCAAGGTATATTTGTAAGTACCCAAGTCCTTGGGCAATGGTAGCCAAATGTTTCATTTCTCATGAAAACATCTACTCAGTTCAGTTAGAACACCAGCAATACCAGATGTATTCCCCACAAGTCCACACTGGTAATTGAGGGAGTTTAGGGTAAAGGGTGCATGACTGATCCTCGAACACCTGTATCACCAAGACATCCCACTTTAGCTCTCTTCTGCTTCCTGTACACTCCAGATGGGCATGGATCCCAGGAGAGTGACAGATACAGTGTCAAGTATCTGTGTGCAGCAGCAATGGCTGGAGTTTTAGGAGAGGAGCCGCTGGCCTTCTTTCCATGAGGGAGCACCAGCAGGCCTCACCTTCTGACAGTCGAGTGGGTCATCACAGTACTGATCATATTATACCCGGAGGACAGGGCTCCACAGCACTAGCTGTCCAGAGTGCCAGTGGCTAGGACTCGTCCATAGCAGTCAGAGTTGGGTCTGGGCAGAACCTCTGCTATTGTCCTAAATAGCCCATGGTGTTTCTGTGCTCCCGTGTGCACTTTGCCTGGATCTAAGTGTGGGTGCTTCTTGGGGTGCTATACTATAAAAGAGCTCTTACATGAGAAACAATAGCCACTGGATGGTGTAGCATCAAGGTTATAAGGGGATGGAATGGCCGCCTAGTTCAGATTCCTATCCAACTGAAATCAGTGACGTAAGTGAAATGGGACTTGCTCACGCTGCTATCAGAATCAGGGTCAAGGCAATCTAGCCCTCGCCCAGATAGACTTCCAGGCCAGGCCTATTCTATTCTTCATTTTCAAAATTAATATTATATCATATAAATCATATAAAATATCATTTTCTAACTTCTGTTTTTATGCACCCTGTGGTTGCTGTGCATCCCAGGCTGGCCTGGCCTTGTTCTTGGGCCATGCTGTGGTGGTCACGGGTTGATACTGTAGTGAACCACAAGGATGTGGAGGTGTGGATGCCCTCTGAGATTTCAATCATAAATGCCTGGAAGCCCATTCAGGCCAAAGGGAGGCAAAGCTGCATCTGCAGACAGCACAGCATGTGTGTCAGGTGACCGGGCCTCTCCCTGGCCTAGGAATTTTATTCTGGAAGCGAGAAGGAAAAGGAAGAGCTGGCCCACAGAGGAAATACAGGAGGTAGAAAAATACAGGTGCAGCAAGAATGTGTGAGCAGGGAGTAGCATGCACTGGGAGCTCCAGAGGACCCTAGTAATAACTATGCTTCTGAAGTCATTGTATCCTGAATACATAGTGACTTTGGAGACCCCTCAGGGCACCCTCCTCTTCCTGTCAGTCTTTGTGATGATTAACTGGTCTCTTGCATAGGAGCTGTCCAGAGTGGCAGTGCTCTGTCTTGGACAGCCTCTAGAGCTGAGGAAGTTCCCTCAAGAGGGAAAACCTTTCTTGGGCAAATTTGGAATGTCAGTCTAGGTTTCAAACTAAGGCCACAGTCTGGAACTTAAAGCAAATGCACAGAGGTACCTGGATGAGCACCTGCTGCTTGACCCTCTACACAAGCATGGGAAGGGACAATTCAGTGTGCCCTTCTATTTATAGTGACTAGGTGGCCACACCCAGGTCATCTCAAGTCAAACCAGACATCAGTGAAGCTTAGCCCATGTGAAAAATCCATGTCACTTCACCTTGATTGTAGGGCCTGGATAAACCACACCCACAAAGGAAGAGACCCACCTTTGACTTTCACAAGTGTCTCCCCACTGCACCCCACCTTGCCTGAGGGGCATTCTGTAAGGCTAACGGTTGAACCATGCTGTTTTCTTTACATTTTCAACTAAAGAATGTCTTTGGCGTTTAAACTCAGCCCCCATTAGAGGCAGGGAATAGGGAGGGGTTGGCAATTCCTTTGTTCTTGTGTCAGCACTGAAACCCTTAGCATCTCCCACAGGCTGGGGCTCCTTGCTTAGTGGTTAGATCCCACCTCGGGCTTCCCCAGGCCTCGAGCGATCCTGTTAACAGTGTGTGTGGTACAGCAGAGTCCTGCAGGGAATCCTGGGGAAATTTTTCCCTGCAGTTTCATGAAGACAGTAAGAAGGTTTGAAGCATGCAGTTTTTCCCCTGCAAAATCTGTCCTAATTTATAAAGCTGTACAGCTGGAGGATAGAATGCTAGACAGGAAGTTGAGTACAGAATTATATAATATAATGAATGAAGTGTGCTTATGCAATGCACACATAAGATGGGCTGTATTGTACACTGGTGGTGGGTTTAGGGATGTTTGCTGTGTTCATTACTCTTTTCATCATTTCAGGGTTGCTGTGCATGTTTATGTGTTTTTTACAGTAGCCATATGTTATTTTTTTAAGTTAGAAATAAATAACTAGGAGGCTTGAGAGATGGCTCAATGGTTAAGAGCACTGGCTGCTCTTCCAGAGGTCCTGAGTTCAATTCCCAGCAACCACATGGTGGCTCACAACCATCTGTAATGAGATCTGGCACCCTCTTCTGGCATGCAGGCATACATAGAGGCAGAATGTTGTATACATAATAAATAAATAAATCTAAAAAAATAAAAAAAGAAAGAACCACAGAAAACCTCCACCATCAAAAGAAAACATAGAGACCTTCCTGTAATCTTACTGTGTAAAAAATAAGAGACAAGTTTGGGAGCCCATCACCATATTTGTTCCTAGTAGATGGTGTGCTTTTATTTTCCATTCTTGCCCCTATCCAACAAGATGCATGCCTCAGCTTCCATGCCCCCCTCTCTATCCCACACTGCCCCTGCTCCCACCTCCACCACTTCTCCTCAGCTCCTCCATCTCTCAGCCAAACTATGAACACCTCTGTCTGGGCATGCTGTGCTGACTTCCTGTGCCATGTTGACCTAGCTCTTCATGCTGACAGCATACAACAGAACATGCAAGTATATCTGGGAACCAGTGAGTCTGTCAGTGACTCTCTGACAGCTACATCACCCAGGATCCATCCTAACATGGGCGACAGCTTATGAAAGCTGCATGCCTGGTGTCCCCGCTCTAGCCAACCTTCTACTTCCTGTATACACTAGCATCCCAGACCATATGCATTTGGGTGCCAGTAGGGGTGGTGGAGGATTCTCAGGTAGACTTATCCTGACACCAGAACTGCACGATGCCATGAGTAAACCGGTGTCCTTACTGTCACTACACATGTAGGTGGCGTTTTCCTGTCCTGACCACCTGCTCCCAAATAACCACTCAGAGACTGGATATGAATTATAAATGCTCAGCAAATAGCTCGGGTTTATTACTAGCTAGCTCTTAAAACTTAATCCATTTCTATTAATCTATGTGCTGCCCCAAGGCTCGTGGTGTTCACTTGTATCCTATTTTGTGTGTCTCACTTGCTCTCCATCTAGCTAGCAGCTCCTCTGACTCCACCTCCCTCCTCCCATCCTGCCTTTGTCCTGTTGCGCTACTTTGTAGCAGCTTGTTTATTAGACCAACCATAGTGACATCTTTTCCCACTGCATACGGAAGGGTTGCTCCATAGCACACAAATGCCTCAGAAAACACCAGAACCAATCAACATCCATGGAAAGGATTCCATGTTCTTAACAAATGGGACTGACTTACAGAAGCTGGAAGGGTTCAGAACCTGAAAATTTATATAGTGCACATGAACAGGAGGGCAGATACATACTCTCAGCCCAGCTAAAGTGGAAAAGATAGTTTATGACACCCTTCAGTGATAAAAATATCACTGAACACAGAACACAGAAGAACACAGAGGGCCCTCAACATTGGCACATCCATGTGTGAGGTTGGTCCTCAGCTGGCATCACTCCTTAATGTCCTTGCTAGAGTCAGCAAGAAGAATACACCATCTCCTGCCACTATCACCCAGAACGGGCAATCTCATCAGGACAGTCAGGCCTGGGAGGAAATGAAAGGAGGAAGTGAAACATGAAAGCTTGGGCCCCTAAAGTCGCAGGTAACGTGGACATTACACAGATTCAAGCAGGTTGCAGGGTTCTGAGCTCAACCCGGAGAGCTGCTTCTTTGTCACCTTAGAGCAACTGGACTGAACGGAACCACGGAAAGGTCTGCATATTGAGCACAGCAAACATTATTGAAAGGAATTAAAGTAAATGGAAATGGAAAAACATGGAACCCCAAGTATCACTTACAGAAGAATGCACTTGAGGCCTTCCTGGAGCCTTATACAGGCTCACTCCAGATAGTTAGAGACCTGACATAAGACCCAAAGTCATAAAAATTAGAAGAAAACAAAGGAAGGAAGGACACATCTAGAGAGAACAGATAGTACTTGAAAATCCGAGTGTAACAAGCAGAAAGGCTGCAGGGGAGAAGGCAGCAGGTTCAGAATAAACTGAAAAGCTACAGCCCAGTGTAAAATGGGCAGAAGTGGGAGTCCCATTTCTCCCGAAAGATACACAAATAGCCAGCAAACACATTAAAAGATGCCCTGCATTGCTAGAGTGACGTAAATCAAATGTCTGTGAGAGGCCAACTTCACTTTGGGAACAAAAAGTACCAAGTGACGAGGACTGGGATGGGAAGCTAGAGACTCTAAGTGGTGTTTATTGGAGAGTGAGGCAGTATAGCCACTAAGGTGAACAGTACGGGCGTTCCCCAGAAGGCTAAACATATCACTAACATATGAAAACAACAACTCCCCTGCTAGGTATTAAATCATAAGAACTAAAAACACAAACTGAAAGAAATAGGTGCACACCATGTTCACTGTGGCACTGTCCACAAGTCCCAAAAGGTGGAAGGCACTAAAGTATCCTTCTAGGGGAGAATATGTAAGAAAATGTGGTATATACATTCAGTGGAATATTATCCACCCTTAAAAAATAAGTCAGCCAGGCGATGGTCCCAGCACTTAGGAGGCAGAGGCAGGCAGACCTCTGTGAGTTCGAGACCAGCCTGGTCTACAAGAGCTAGTTCCAGGACAGCTTAGGACTGTTACACAGAAAAAACCTGTTTTGAAAAAACAATAATAATAATAATAATAATAATAATAATGTTATTATTATTAATGAGAGAGAGAGAGCATGGGCCCCTTGTTTCGTCCTGCCCGGCTAGCCTACATTCGAAATAATTACACAGAAACTGTATTCATTGAAATACTGCCTGGCCCATTCTCTCCAGCCCCTTATTGGCTAACTCTCACATATTGATTTAGCCTATTTCTAATAATCTGTTTGTCACCATGAGGTCACACCAGCACCTGAATGCACCTGAATATTTCCCCTTTTTTAATTTTCAAAACAAGACCCTGAATCTAGTCTCCTTTATTACCCCAGTTAGTACTACTGTCATCAGGGAGGTGAGGTAGAGGGCGCCTCCAGCAGAGGAAAAGACAAGTGTTAGCTCCAGTCAAACCTCCAGGAACAAAAGCAAGGGGACTGGAGAGATGGCTCAGTGGTTAAGAGCACCAGCTGCTCTTCTAGAGGACCTGAGTTCAATTCCCAGCACCCACGTGGCAGCTCACAACTGTTTGTAACTCCAATTCCAGAGAGTCTGGCACCCTCACACAGACATGAGTGCATATAAAATAAATAAATCTTTTTAAAATTTATTTAAACAGGTAGATCCAGGAATCAAACTGGGTAGCCTGAACTCTCTCCGTATTTTTTTTAAGATTTATTTATTTATTATGTATACAGTGTTCTGTCTGCATGCTTGCTTACATGCCAGAAGAGGGCACCAGATCTCATTATAGGTGGCCGTGAGCCACCATGTGGTTACTGGGAATTGAACTCAGAACCTCTGGAAGAACAGCCAGTGTTCTTAACCTCTGAGCCATCTCTCCAGCCCCAAATAAATCTTTTGAGGAGGAGGAGGAGGAGGAGGAGGAGGAGGAGGAGGAGGAGGAGGAGGAGGAGGAGGAGGAGGAGGAGGAGGAGGAGGAGGAGGAGAAGAAGAAGAAGAAGAAGAAGAAGAAGAAATAAAAACCAAAATAAAGCTGCTCTTAGCCCGAGGGAAGCCAAGGTCAGCAATACCCACCCTTCTGGCTGAAGGTAAATGCCAACTAGGAGATCAAGTCTTCAGAAAAAGAATATAAAGGGAGAAAGCTAAAGGCTAGGTCTTTCTTTTCTTTTTTTCTGTGAAAACACATTTTACATAAAATATATTCTGGTCATGTTTTCCCTCCCCTATCTCCTCCCAGAGCCTCCCCACCCTTCTAACTCCATACCTTCTTTCTTTCTCTTTAGAAAACAAAGAAGGTAAAGAAAAAGAAAAAACATACATATTAAAAACCCAAAATATATAAAAACCCAAAATCAGAAACCATGATATACAAACAAAAGTCCAGAGCCCAGGCAAAGCAACATGAGACAAAAACCCTACAAATATACCATTGAGTTGGTTCTGTGTTGTCCATCTACTGCTCAACACAGTGAGCTGGTTTTGAGGAGAAACTGAGTGTTCCTCTGTGAGCAGGTATCAACTGGAGACAGTTTCTCAGTTAGGGATGGGAGCTCTCATCCACCTCTTCTCTCAGCTCTAGGGCCCCATCCAGCTTATACCTGTGCATGTTGCCTGAGTCTTTGTGTGCTCAGATGTGCATCGATCATACTGATCAAGGGCTTCTTTCCTTGGTGTCCTTTATACCTTTGGGCTATTACAAGCTTTCGCTCTCCTCTTCCACATAGCTCCCTGAACCCTAAAGAGACATCCCATTTAGCACTGAGTGCTCCAAAGTCTCTCATTCTCTCCACACTGTGCCCCTGTGGGTCTCTGTGTTTATTAGGAGGAAGCTTTTCTGATGATGGCTGAGTAAAGCGCTGATCTATGGTGTAGCAGAATGTTGCTGAGAGTAATTTTCTTATTTTTAAGTATATGAAATGATATATTATAAATTATATATATATATATGTCAGATTTCCCTGTGGTATTCACAATGAAAGCGTCATAAGACTAGGAAAAGGAGAGAGAGAATGTTTTTAAGACCATGGGGCTGAGAGAAGCGTCACATTGTCAATCTTGTGGCATTATGAGGGTAAGAAACGTTATGAACTTTGAACCAAACGTGCAACTAAGATAAAATGTAGAGAGTGCTAAAAATTTCATTCTACCAAAACCAATACTACATCAAACAGAATGTGAGTGGCCCTGGGTCAGATACAGAAATTAAAGTTCCTATCACAAGCTGTAACCCCAACAGTAAGTTCACTTAAGGCCTAGGTGATTTTCTTAATGAATTCTGTAGAGTATTTCAGAAAAGAGCCTGCAGGGCTGAGATCATGGCTTACCACCACTAGAGTGCTTGGCTGTTGTATAAAAAGCCCTGGGTTCAGTCTCCAGCAGAGGAAAAAAAAAGTTAAGCAACAATTTTTACAAAGTCTCCCAGAAAACAGCAGAGCAGGGGCCCTTTCCACTGGCAGCATAAGATTTCCATCTGCCTCCTGCATAGCAGCATGAATGGCTGTGACAGATGGCCTATGGCCTACAATTCTGAAGAGCTGTCCTTTACCGTGATTAAGAGCACTGGCTTCCCTTCCAGAGGACCAGGGTGCAGTTCTCCGCACCCACACATCTGTGACTCCAGCTCCAGGGGACCCTGATGCCATCTTCTGAACTCTATGTGCAACAAGAATGTGTGTGATACAGATGTACATGTGAGCAAAACACCCATACACAAAAAATAACAACAACAACAATAGTACTGACCCTTAACCCAGAATATCTAACGTAGTCTTGATAAAGAAAAAGCCCATTGGCAAACACACAAGACCTGGTTCCAGGCCTTATTAAAGCCATGATAATCATGGCTAATTGCTTGGAATCCAACACTTGAGAAAATTAGGACAGGAGAACCAAGAGTTCCAGGCCTACCTGGGCTACACAGTGAGCTCCCTTCTGAGGAACAAATGGCTAACAGTGTGGTACATGCATCTCAAGTGACTGATACTGGAGCAGAATGGGAGCCACGAAACAGGTCCCACTTATACTGTTATTTGACTCTGACAGAGAGAGCCCACAATATAATGGGAAGAGACAGTCTCTCCAAAAAATGGTGCTGATTTTCTGAGCTGCAGCTGGGAAAACACAGAAACAACAGCTGTAGCTGTACAGCATGAGAGACGCCCCTGAGTGTCTTCCTGAGTTAGGGCGGCAGGTCATAGGAAACACCAGCCACAAAATGAACAAAACCATATTAGGCTTCTCATGTACACTGCCACTCATCAGAACACATGAAGGAAGTGAGCAGGGGAGGCACACCATGACCCTCACCGTGGCACGGGATTCCACCGCGACCGTCACCGTGGCACGGGATTCCACCGCGACCGTCACTGTGGGCATGGGTTTCCACCGCGGCCCTCACTGTGGGCATGGGTTTCCACCGCGGCCCTCACTGTGGACACGTCATTTCACTGTGATCCATGTGCCTGGGAGAAAGGAAAACATGTGATGACAGGGACTTCTACAAGAACAACAGTTTCATGTCCACTGCTCCTGTGAACCAATAGCCCGGGGCTGCTCTGCATGCTGCGGCCCTCTGCAGTAAAACATATGAACTAAATACCAACATCACACAGGAAGCCCAGAAAGCCTGTGGTGAGGGAAAGCAAGTCACAGGAAGGGCAGATGCTATGCAACTCTGATCATGTGCCTTCTGTGTAGACGGAGACTGCCTGTTGGTTCCCAGCTGCCCAGACCCAAAATAATCACAGAAACTATATTAATTAAAACACTGTTTGGCCTATTAGATAAGGCTTCTTAAGTCTTATGTCTTAAATTAACCTATTCCAATTATTTTGTATTTTACCACGAGGCTAGTGGTTTACCCATAAGGTTCCAGGGTGTCTGTCTCCTTTGGCAACTACCTGGCATCTCCTCGACTCCCGCCTAGTCTCTCTCTAAATTTCTGTTCAGATTTCCTGCCTGCCTTTATTCTGCCTTGCCATTGGCCAAAAACAGCTTCTTTATTAACCAATGGCAATAAAACATATTCACAGCATACAGAGGGACATCCCATCACTTCTTGAACAGCTTCAGTCATCTCTAGGGAAAAGGTTGAGCAAAGGCTGCCTCCAATGTGGAGGCTGAAAACAATTGGGGGGGGTTATGAAGGAACTTTATATATATATATATATATATGTTTTACTTTTCATTTCTTTACAGGGTTTTTAGCACAAGGTCCAAGTCAATGTTTATATTAAGATTTGTGAAGTTCATTTTGTGTAGTTTTGTATACATATTTTATATTAAAAGTATATCAAGGGCTGGAGAGATGGCTCAGTGGTTAAGAGCATTGCCTGCTCTTCCAAAGGTCCTGAGTTCAATTCCCGGCAACCACATGGTGGCTCACAACCATCTGTAATGAGGTCTGGTGCCCTCTTGTGGCCTGCAGACACACACACAGACAGAATATTGTATACATAATAAATAAATAAATGTAAAAAAGTATATCAATATTTTATATTAAAAGTATTATTTTCCAGGTAATAATATGCCTTGTGAAGTATTTGAAAGCACTTTACTGTAATTTACTGTATGTCATTAAACTGCACACTGGGAATAACTACCAGGAGGCAAAAGTAATGTCCGATAGGACCTGGTGAGAGAGACACATGCCAAGTAAATAGTCTGATAGATGGTCCTACTCCTGCCGACTCCTGATGGACTCCAGCAGGACTACTGGGTGACTCCTGCGGGGCTCTTGCGGGGATCCTACAGACTGATGACAGTGAGAGGGAAGTGGGCTATGGAGAAAGTACGAACCCTAAAGTCACATCTTAGAACCACTAGTTTCTACCTGTGTTGCATGGAACAAGTGGCAAGTTGTCCATCAATCCCCCATTCTCCTTTACCAGTGAGGACAATCATCTTCACCTCATAGTGTGGTCAGGAATCATAAGGCCAGTCCTTACCTATAGTGTGTGCTCATCAGAGGCTGGCTTTCTTCCCCCATCTACTCCCCTGATCCTGGGGATCCTGCAGATCCTGCCTTCTCCTCAGCATGTGCCTCTTCTGTTGTCCTTCCAGGGACCTCCAGCACGGGGCCCTGTCTTATGCCTGTGTCTTTCTTGTTTCAGTTAAGTCCACCTCGCCTCTTGTAACCACTCTACTGAGAAGCCTTCCCTTGCTGCCTCCCACTGTCTCTCTAAATGTTGTCCCCAGGAGCAGAGCTGTGGGACTCTTTTGTGTCTGCCGGTGGGTGGGCATCACCAGCTCTTCCCGTCTTTTCATTCAGTGAGCCTGTGAAGCACTTGGCGGAATTCTTGCTCCACCTCCTGCTTTGGTTCTCCTCAGCAGAGTGCTTACCTCCACAAACACGCACCAGCAGGAGCCTGGCCAGGCTCTGCCACCAGATGAGGCCACAGAAGCACACTGGATTCAAAGATAGGGAAACTCTCTATATTGTGGGCTCTCTTTCAGCTATTTTTTTTACACTGTGAATTCCATTTGAGAGCTGGAAGGGAAGATTTTATGTGATTAAACTCTGAAATGTTGGGTATTCGGTAGGTGGACTGAGTTTTCAAAACTGCTTAGGATTAGCAAGGGACTCTTTCTCTATGGAAGTACCCAAAGAACTGTTATTGGTGGGAAGAGATGTGGGTTGTCTAAAGAGAGGGCAGAACAATCCAGTGGTATAGAATGACATAACTAGTGACTGGGATGACAGTGCTGGCTTCATATCAGGGTTATCACATGTTGGAAAGGGGCAAAATGGCAGGATGGAAGTCATTCCCATTCCATCCTTTGTCAAACACCGCCTTCCCCTTAATCTGATCCTCACCCCTCTGTTCTTTCATCTGGGCTATGACTCAAATGCTAAAATCAAATCCAAATGCCACGCTTGGCACTCTCTGCTGCAGCCCAGAAATGCTGGCTTTGCATCTTGTGTGTGGCATACATAACAGCCAGCTGAGCTGGCCTCAGACCCAGGGGAAACCTTTGGCCCAACCTCAGTCTGATATTTGCATGTCTTCAAGGCTCACTGGAAGGCCTCATCTCAGTGAGCAATCTGTACCAGCTTAGATCCATATCAGAGATGTGCTCCAGCCAGCCTCTGACCACTGCACATCAGCGTGCATTCACACTTAAGAGAGGGATCATTACTGAGCGCCTCAAACCTGAAAACAAGTGCATCCTGCAGCAGGCTAGACCCTGTGCTCTGAGAAACCCCAGTGTGCAGCTGCTCTGAGCAAACACATCTTTCCAGAGCATTTTGCTCCTTCCTTTCCCAGGCACTGTTGACCTATTCTTTCTTCTCTCTAATCATTAAAAGGGAGATGATGTGGCAGGGCTTCAAGAGGCTGATGCAGGAGGATCCGGAGTTTAATGCTAGCCTGAATTATAAAGAGCCCATCTTGGGGGTGGGGGAGAACAAAAGAAAAGGGTGAAGAGAGGTAAGATTTCAATTGCCCTATGACTAACCATTGCCCTGCACCCATGGGACAGCAATTCATGGCCCAGAGGTGAGCAGTTGTTCATCTAGCATTGCTTTGCAATTCGTACAACAAAAATAACTGCAGAAATCCAAGCTGTTCATGCCCTTGCTCTTTGGATTAATTTTCCAACATTCTGTCCCCAGTGGAGGTTTGTCTCTTTCAGTGCAAAGTCCCCAGACCTGAACCATCCTAAGTGGAAACTACTTTTTTTATTTGGTTTTATAACAGCCACTACCCAATTATGCTTCTTTAAGCATGAAAAAAAAATTTTTTTCAGAGCCCTGGTAGAATAATTTGGATCACAGGAATTCATGGAGCTAGGACCAACAAGAGAATCCAGGCCCCCATGTTTCTAGTACAGACAGCACACATGGCCTCTGCCCCTTGGGACTCACCAGAGACCGCTTTTCAAACCTCACAAAGAAGAAGCTGGCTTTGCAGTATGGCTGTCATTCTGATGCACTGTGAGCACTGCAGACAGCCTCTCAAGCAGGTCCCTTGCCTCTTCTGCTGTTAAACCCAGAAACAAATATTTAGCTGACTGCAGAGAGCCATCCACATGAGTGCTGTCCCCCAGGGGTCTTCTGAACACAGCGCCTGGCTGGGCCTTTCACGTGACACAGGATATATAATATATTTATGTCTTGTGTAACCATAGAAACCTGTTGTATTGGGGAAGATGTTGCAATTCTGCTTCTCTCTAGAAAGATGAATAAAGCCACAGGGCAGCTGCTGCAGGCTGCAGGCAGCATTTACTAGTGTCGGCATTTGTGGACGTGAACAACGTATCCAATAGACATAAGAAGGTAAAAACTACTCTGTTATTTTAGACACTCAAAGCCAAGTCATCATTTTCATGTATTACCCACCCAATTTGTACTTTACTAATTAACCTGCAGACCGTGGTCTTGTTTGTGCGAGAGCACTTCTCTTAGGGAGTTCCTGCATAAGGTAAATAAATATACATTTGCTATACAATTGTACAATTGTTGGCTGTACAATAGGGCAGAAAACAGTGTGGCCATTGAGATGGGTGGGAAATGATGCCAGTTTAACCAGAACTCTTCCACTCCCTGGGATATAATGGAAAGATTTGCCTTCCTGGTCCCTGTGAGGAAGGCAGTAATTTAGGGGCGGGGCCCAGCCCACAGTAGCAGTGGCCCTGGCTGTCAGCACTGGCGCTACTCATTTCCCTCTTCCAGCTGGATGCAGGAGCCCTGCAAGTGTCTTAATGCCCGCCAAAGCTTGCTTCATTTAGCACATCTATGGTATCTCAACTCATCAAAGGCTTCACAAATTTTTATTAATTATAAAACCCCCAAGGGAGCTAAGGAATACAAACTCCATCTCTTTCCCAATTAATTCTGCACCTTTCCATTTTACAAATATGTATGTTTTGTGGCTCTTAATAGAACAAGTAGTCCCTTGGCTCTTTTGTCTGTAAGTGAATTGTTGGTGTGTGTGTGTGTGTGTGTGTGTGTGTGTGTGTGTGTGTGTGTGTCTGTGTATTGTTTAAAGGAAGTATGATGAAAGCTCCCAGCGCACCTGATAGATGGTTTGGGCGACATCTGCTGGCTGGCAATAGAATCAGGCATGTCCACCAAACCAAAAGCCATGCCCTTACCTTGCCCCATGCCCTAAGTAAATCTTAAACCCACAGGGCCCTGTGGACTGTGGGTGGTAGGTATAATCATAGCTGTATAGGCAAGGCATTTATACTTATTGTTATTATTTTCTTTATTGTTGTTATTTAAATGGAAGTGTTAGAATGCAGAGGATGTTTCCTGCCAGCTAATAACCATTTAAGCTACATTTGGGGGCTTTCATGACTTGACAACAGCTTCTCAAAATCTTGGGCTATTAACCCCCCTACTGGGCTAATGTGGCAGAAAAAGACAAGAAGTCACCAGCCAGAAGCCTTTGTGCAGCGTCTGGAGGAGGGAAGGGGAAGCAGGTCCTTTCAGAAACCAGTTAGAGGGAGAGAGGAGAGCACCCCTCCCCGCCAGGCCCGAGCAAACTCTGCACTGCTGTGTAGGCTTCAGCCTTCAGGAAGCAGGCAGTGCAGACAGGAAACGGCCCCCACCCAAAGCTCAGCAGAGACAGAAGTCTCCATCCTGGGCACAAGGGTGTGCATCTTTTCCAGATCCTTCCCAAGGAGGAGTACTGACCACATTGTCCCCAGACTCCTCTTTCCCAGTGTGGATATCCTACTAACAATTCCAGGAAGATCTAGGAACGGCCAATAACTCTGAAGGTCACACGGCTTCCTTAGAGACTGTATCTTCTTCTATACCTAACAGTCTCATTTTCAGACCAAGTGGACTTGGACTGGTCACATCACCTTGTACAGAAAGTTAAAAGTGAGCTGTTTGCCTGGATTTAGAGAATTCTAAACAAGGCTGCCACATGCCGCTCAGTTGGGCTGCAGGTGTCTTGTGTGTTACAGTAACATTGACCGGGACATCAGGGTGCTATCCAGAGCAGCTCCAAGTGCCCTGCCCCGTGTGCTGCTATGCTGAGCTCTGGGGCTCCCTTTGTAAGTTCACAGTATGCACTTGGCTGTGCCTCCCTGCTTACCCAAGCATCTTTCTCACTCCTCGGGAGCCATTCAGCCTTTTACTGTGACTTTCTTCGGGGCAGTTATAGGACAGAAGGCCTGGAGCAGACTCCAGCACCCCACCCAGGTGTAAAGCCCCTAAGTAGCACATAGAGCATCCTGCATATCTGCTCCCTCAGAGGCCTGCTTGACACTTCATGAATGAAGGTTACTTGTGGGAACTCAGAATACCATTGCGTATCTGCTCCTTCCAATGCCTGCTTGACACTTAGTGAATGAGGGTGCTGGGCCTCGTGGGTACTCAGACGACCATTATAGTTGTAGTGACTCTTCTGTGCTTTTCAGAAGGACAAAATCAAATGAAGATGAATCCATACACAGGGAATAGTGAGAAACCTGGTCCTGCTGAGAGCTGAGGGGATGGGGCAGGTGTCTGGTGAGCTTGGAGCTTCTAGCCTGAGTGATCCTAGGTCAGCATCTGTTCCTCTGAGGGTGGAGGGTGCCTTAGGAAGGCTTGAGTCTAAAAGCTTACCATTCTTTGGTTGCTTTGCCATGAACAGGCTACCCATGGTAAGGAGGGCAAGGCGTTCCCTTGGCTTTTGCCACAGGCTTAAGGACAACAGGCAAGGAGGGCCTTGATGACCGGCAGCAGAGCTCAGCTGTCACTAACTACTCACAATTCCTTTGAACTGGGAACTGGAGCTTATGGTCTGTGAGGCCAAGAGCTGCTAACCTGGAGGGGTAGCTGATGGTCCCGATGCACACACATGCACACCCACCTTTCTTTCCACTGTGATGTGATGTGGGGCCATCCCAAACCCTTACAATTGCAAACAAAGCAGAGAAAGGAGAAGCCAGTGCCATGGACTTGAGGCATGCACAGCACTCCAGAAACCTGACCCAAGCCAACCCTGTAAAAAGAAGTGAAGGGCATTTTCCAGGGAGTCCCCCACAGCAAGCATCGTCCAGGTTCCACTGAGGAGCTGGGGGAAAGGGATCCTGAAATTGCTGTGAAATCAGTAGACTAAAGTGGTTCTCCTGGGGTGTGGTAGCTCTCTGTGTGGTTGAGTTTTCATAGTTGTGTTGATCCCACAATGCTGGGCAGTGTGTGTGTCCCAGGCACAGGTAGTGACATTTAGGAGAGACCCTTAGAAGTCTATGTAGCTACCCGGCCTCCAGAGCTGAATAACCCAGAGCTCCTGTTGCCACACCTAGCCATTCAGCCAAGGCAGAAATAAGAATTCACTGGCTCACTCATGAGCTCTGTGAGCAGGACCAGAGCTGATGAGCCATGCTCTAGAGCAAATCTAGATGTGTCCATGACATGGAGAGTTCATGGCTTAGGCAGAACAGGCTCCTCCCAGACAACAGTGGAAGTGATATCTGGAAACTAGATTGGCACTATAGTAAGGAGGGGTCACGTGACTGAAGTGATGGCTCAGTGGGGGATGGGGGAGAGACTGGCAACAGGAAAGGGTTTCTCAGTGAGCAGCAACAGAAATTAATTCAAAATCAAAAGCATTGCAAATCTGAGCTCTGTCAGAGCTC
The DNA here is from genome assembly GCA_028555095.1 of Dicrostonyx torquatus. Lineage (NCBI taxonomy): Eukaryota > Metazoa > Chordata > Mammalia > Rodentia > Cricetidae > Dicrostonyx > Dicrostonyx torquatus. Next base: position 6,546,902 of record JAQHUG010000089.1, on the reverse strand, counting down.
ACTCACCTGTATTGCATCACGTGACTTCACTGCTGATTTGGTTCTGAGCACAACACATTCCTACACTGCACATGCCATCACACAGCTGGGTGGGAACCTTCACTGGCCTGGCCTCTAGTGAACAGAGGTGAGTGGACTGGGAGACCCCTGTAGGGTCAAGCTCCAAGGTACTCCACCCACCTCCCAGAGGATGGGGCAGTGGTGGGCTGTGGTAGCACTCATCAAAGTAGTCTCTTCTGTGTCTTTACTTCCTCCGCTCTGGCCACTCTCTGACTCACCAGAAGTCCAGGACGTCCTCAAAGCCCTTTCCTCTATTCACCTGTAGGGAGTGTTGGCATTTCATTTTCTGCATAAATGGCTCGTGCACATGTGCATGCACAGCACACACACATCCCTCTTGTGTGGGCTGTGACTCGCCCAGGATATCCGTGCTTGCTTACTCTGTGGAAGTGGGGCAGGGTCTTTGGTGTCTTCCCTTGCCCACCTCTGGAGGCAGTCTTAGGTGATCACCACAGGAACCAGAAGACAGTAAGTGCAGGAGATTAGATGACTTTACTGTTTATCTGACTATCAGCATTTCCACCAAGGGATGGTGGAAGAGATAAAAACTCCAGGAGGGACTCACAGTGACAACACAGGGACAACTATATTATGTTCGCAGTATGCCTTCTGTTGCAGACTCTCACGTACATGCCTGCACGACACAACAGTCTCTGAGTGGAGCAGCAGACGTGCACATGCATCTGATTCCTTTACGGTCCTCACCGGGACAACAGAGCAGGAAAGAAAAATGTTCCTTCAGGGTACTTCCCACCTGCCAGATGCTGTGCCCACATGAGTGTTGTGCCCACATTGACTATCCCCTGTGATTAACCTGGTTCTCCTGTTGGCCTTATGTCCCAGGGAAGTATCTGGAAGGGTGGAATTCTGTCCTTCCAGACTTCAGGTCTTTCCATTCCAGCAGCATTCACAGGGACTACATTGGGCTCTATCCACATCAAACATCAATTCAGAGGATGCAAAAGTTGTGTGTCAGGGAAAATGCATTGCCAACATTTTCCCAGCAAAGACTTAAAAAATAAGACACCAAGAAATGAGGCTTCAGACCAATTACAGCTTTCTGTGTTCCTGCCAGCTGGTCATGACCACTGTTTTCCCAAAAGCCGAGAAGCTGGACAACACCATGAGCTTCTCCTCAGTACATGCTAGGCCATTCCCAGCTGAGAGGCTCGCGGAGCTGCAGGGTTCAAGGGACTTTCTTTAACAGAGAAAATATATAGCTCAATAAAAACAATTTTTAAAAAATCATGTAATTAGGCTGGAGAGATGGCTCAGTGGTTAAGAGCACTGCCTGCTCTTCCAAAGGTCCTGAGTTCAATTCCCAGCAACCACATGGTGGCTCACAACCATCTGTAATGGAGTCTGGTGCCCTCTTCTGGCCTGCAAGTATACATGGAAGGAATGTTGTATACTTAATAAATAAAAAAAAATCATGTAATTAGTAAAAAGCTTTAAAAAAAGCATTTTGAAATATTTTTTTATTAGTTTAAACACAAGTCAGAATATATTGATCGTGTGTGTGTGCGCATGCGTGTGCATGTGCATGAGAGTATGGGGAAAGGTGTGTGGAGGGAAGAAGAGAGATGCAGTCACTTACCTTCATACAACCAGATTCTAGAGGTGACACGAAGTGTACAGAGAGCAGCCACTTCAGGAGTGCATGAAACAGAAGCCTTACCCAGGAGATCTGGGGAGAGGGTGTGCTTGGATTTCCGAAGGCTAGTGACATCAGAGTCATGTATGAACAGGGAGTCCCTACATCTTCTGTGTACTTTCTCTCTTAGTTTTCTAGTCTCAGCAGTGTCATACTGGTTATGGTGTCGCCAGCTTTGTGCACCACAGCCATACAGGTTTCTGGGGACACTTCCTTAACCCACACCAGTTTTCTCCAAAGCTTAAAGAAAAGGTATTTTCTAGCAGTGTTAAGGGGTGAACTGCAGCTCAGCTTTGCAATGTAAGAGGAAAGCGGGGGGGGGGGGGTGTTACATGGGCAGGGCCGTCCATCGCTGCTCAACTGCTTCCTTTGGCAGTTACAGTTCACAGCTCCAGAGCAAGAAGATGGCCACCTTCTAGAGTCAGCCTTAGGAAGCCACACTCAGATCTCCCTGAACACAGATGTTAAAAGGAACATCTTTATGATCAGGTGTCAACTGTGCCGCTGTTTGTTTTCTCCAGCATAAGGAAGATGGCCAGACTCTCCCCAGATTGACTGTCTGCTAAGATTAACTATAAAGAGCAGAGGGGCTGGCCTGTCGCCCAGGAGAGCTCTCCAGATGCTCAACCTCTTCCATTTCTTGCACTCTTCTGGGGACATGGTTTCTCAGCTGTTGGCAGTACTGTGAGAATCCCAGGAAAAGTACAAGGTACTTGTCCCTGAGGGCAGGCAGTGGTGTCAGAGGCACTGAACATGTGCAGTGGCCATTCAATGAGAAGAGCTTTTCCTTGAAAGAACTATTCTGTGATCATGGGGCTGCCTCTCTGCCTGCACACGGGGCTGGAGGCCAGCTTCTTGCTGTCCTTTCCAGCTTAGAACTGTACATCAGTTTGCAGCAAGTGACTGCTCACTGGCACAAGAGAAGCATTGAGGCAGGAATTAGAATGAGTTAGTGAGAGGTGCTCTGACTTAAACAATGGCATGCCTGTGCAGAACCCCTGCCCAGTTGATGGACATGTGCTTCCAGGGACCAGGAGGCCATGTTTGCAAGTGGAAGTCCTTTCTGGAGCCTTCTGCCAACCCGTCTGTCCCTAGAGCAGGATGAGCCCTAGCAGCTCAACAGCACTGATTCGTGGCTGTCTCTTCGGGGGTTGCCACAATGAGCATGTTGGAGCCCAGCTCTGGCCAGGATGGTTTATCTGTGCCAGAGTATCAGTTTAGGCTCTGGCACAGCAGGAGCAGGTACAGACTAGCTATATGGGCACCTTGGAGAGGCTGCTATTGACTCTGTATTATTCTCTCCCACCCTTCTAGTTCTTACCAGGGTGCCAGTTTATGCTATGACCTTTGCCCTCTGTCCTTCATAGCTAGGTAAGCTAAACCTCTGCTAGCCCCACGATAGGCAGCAAGAAAAAGGCCCTCACCATCCCTTGGGAGTCTAGGAGTGGCGAATGCCAGGGCAAGAAATTGAAGCTAGAATCCTTAGGCAAGGAGACTCACAAAGGAAAAAAAAAAGTGTGATGCTCAAGGGAATTAATGAGTAGGGCCAGAGCTTGTTAGACAGACCAGAGCATAATCACTACAGGGTACAGGGAGAGAGGCTGGCCACGGTGCCCAGGACATAGTTGACCAGGGTGTCTCTTTTCCACTGCCCTGCCAGCTCCTGGCTTTGCCCATCCTGAGGCCTTGATATTTTTCCTAATAAGCTGTAACTAGTTGTGCCTGCAACACCAGCTCTTCTTAATGGTCCTGCTGCTCCCATTATGGCCATCAGAAGAGACCAAAACCAGGCCTAGTCAGTGCCAAACGCCTTCTGCAGAGCGCCTGTGGCAGACTACTGCATGCTTGCTGGCACACTCCCTTCTCACTCCCACCTACTGTTTATTGTTATAATTTACAATCCATGTACAGAGGCTACTGTGGCCATCCAGCCCCTTCTCTGAGCTTCCCCAGGGCAGAGGTTGTATTCAGTCAGACAAGCCCCAGTTAGGGTCTGATATACAACAGTTGCAGAACAGGAAAAAGAATTCTGTTAATATAGGATCTTTTTTGTTTGTTTGTTTTTTAAGACATGGTTTCTCTATCCTGGAACCTGCTCTGTAGAACAGGCTGGCCTAAAACTCAAAGATCCACCTGCCAGATTAGGGTCTCAGCAGGTCGAAGTAGGCCTAGAACTCATGATTTTCCTGCTGTGACGTCTCAAGCCCTGAGATTATAGGCATGCCCCAGCACATCTGGTTCAGGACTGGCCCAGTGGCCTGATGGCCAATGAATGAGTATACTTAGTATAACTTACTTTTCTTAATCTCAGTCAGTCCTGGATAATAGTAGATTTTATTCTGCTTTTTAAGTTTGCTGGGATAAGGAATAGAAGACTACTCAGTCACTTGAACATGGATAGTTTGAGTTAAAAGGTGTGTAAAGTCATACAGAGATCACAGCATAGGGATTGGCTAGGAAGAAGTGAGTGATCACTCTGGAGACTGAAGTCACCACATGAGCCCCGAGGTCTCACTCTGGATACTTCCAGATGTGAATGTGACTTGGGCCTGTTGTGGAGATGAATCTTTGTCCAAGAGACCACAGGTGGAGGAGGAAGGGTATGGTGATGTGTGGGCACCTTTGTGGCCATCTTTATCTCTCTGTAGAGTGTGCAGAGTGCACAGTAAGCAACCCTCTAGTAATTTTATTCATAAACCAGGGTTCTGATGGACATTTCTGTTTATTTAGAATGTGTCATGAGGTGTCCATTAAAATCTGCCATAGAGGAGACATATGAATTCAAAACTTGTCACATCCTCATTCCCCACCTTGGGGAGGGGAGGGGTTCAAGGAACCTGTACCATCCATCAAAACCACTCATGTCCTCATCTGTGTCTGTGTCTGTGTCCTCATCTGGAAATGAGGAGGCTGTGCTCTGGGCCTAGCCTCACCCTGGTGTGGTGTAGGTGATTAGCGAATGTTTCTAGAATGGACTAGAATACAACCTGTGCTGGGGATTGTCCCACTGCCACAGCAAGAGTGCCTGCTCCTCCAGGCATATGCTCAATGCCAGGGCACACACTGTTCACACATCGCTCCATCTGTACAGTTCACAGCTGTGTGAGGCGACAGGCACAAGCGAGTCACAATGTGGAAGGCAGTAGGGAGGCCGACTCCACAGCAGTGTGTCTTTTTCCTGAGGGCTCTCTGATGTTTTGCACAGGGCCTGTGCCAGCAGTGAGACAGAAAGTGAAGCTGGAGACATCATGGAGCAGCAGTTGGAGGAGATGAACAAGCAACTTAACTCTGTGACCGACCCCACGGGCTTCCTGAGGATGGTACGACACAATAACCTCCTGCACAGGTATGGCAATTGCCATGAAACACAGGGTGCTCCCAGCAACATGTCCCAGGGCATGGAGCTCTGGTGGTATCAGACAGCTGTAGAGGCAAGCCTGGTTCTTTGTCTTGGCACTGATAGTTCAAACCGAGGTGGGGGCAAGCTTGCCACCCTCCTTTGTTTGATATGATGGAGCCCAGGGATGTTCTGCTGCCATGCCAGCTCTGAGCTAACTCTCCAGTGTCAGGAAGAAGCTGAGCGGCTCTCATCTCTCTGCCAGCTTCTCACAGGCCTGCAACTCAGGAGGCTAAAAAGAGCCAAGAAGCCAGTGGAGTAGGAGAGAGCAATGGCCCAGAATGAGCGTGTCCACATCAAGCCTTCCTGGCCCCACTTCCCTGTCACTTCACAAATGGTTGGATCATGGTGAAACGGTCACACCTGTGTGCTTAGGTTAGCCATATTTTATAGTGGTGTTTGTGGTGGCGTTACTGGTGGTGGTGGTGGCAGTACTGGTGGCAGTGATAGTGGTCGTACTGATGGTAGTGGTGTTGGTTGCTGTAATGGTTGTGATGGTGGTAGTGCTTGTGTTGGTGTTGATAGTTTTGGTGGCAGTTGTGGTAGTGTTTTTAGTGCTTGTGGTGGGAGCAGTGGTTGTGGTAGTGGTTTTGATGGTGGTAATGGTATTAGCGATGGTGGTGATAGTGATAGTAGTGGTAGTGTTGATCTGGTGGTGGGGGTGCTAGTGATCATGGTTGTGG
>JAQHUG010000089.1:6499845-6522861 GCA_028555095.1 Dicrostonyx torquatus | reverse complement strand
TGTCTCATTGTCATGAAAAGCCCTAAGTTATTAAACATTAAATGCCATATTCTGCTGTCTTTGAAAGATAGGAAGAATGTCTATCTAACTGAAATATATCCATGCATATCTAGAAAATCTAAGTAACATGACTACAAACTTGACTATTTTTGATGATTATCCATTAACAATCTATATTTCCTAATTATACATTACATTTTTAAATGAACTACACAATCATAATATCTTAATCAAGATCAGAAAAATATATACATACAACAAAATTAATCTTAAACTTGTGTCAATAATCTCCAGATTGGCAGAGTCACTCTACGGAGGTCCAGACTTAAGGACCTTTTGGATCCTCAGACTTTGGGCTTGCTTTAGTTAAAACCTGTCACCCACATCTTTTTATTCCTTTGCTTTAACTCTGCTTGGGGTAAAATCTGAAGCTGGATGTAAAAACAGAGGCCATTTACATAACTTAGCATCAGAGCTGTCTGCAAAGGCCAGAGGGAGATGCACAATGGAAAAATGACTTGCGGTGAGGAGTCAGGTGTGGCACAAAGCACAGGCTGTTCCAACACATCTGAATCACTATGGACACTACATGCTATACTTGACCACACGTGCTGCAGCCTGTGCTACTGAAGTTCCCTTTGCTTCCTGGGCCGTGAGGAAGGGATGCTAGCATTATCAAACAGGTGTGGGCAGGTGAGCACAGCCATGCAGAGCCACCCACCCTATCTTGCTGTTTCCCTTTAGTCTTGGTCTCTTTTGGAAATGCTCTTCCTTCCTGATCATGGGCTCCATCATAGCAGTCAGGTCATGAGGTAAAGACCGACCACAGGCTAACAGGAAGGTAGTGGGAAGGGGCTAGCTAGGAGCGAGATAAACCGTTAGTATGAGGGAGCCCTCCTGTCCAGTGGAGCAATGTCCTAGGAGACTCCAACAGCAGTATTAGGATATGAGGCTCAAGAATATCTCCAATCCCATGGCTCACCTGAGGTCACTGGTTTCCCCTTTCCTCTGAATGTATTGTTGTGTCTGTCTCCAGGTGGGCCTGACTCATGACAGGTTATTCCCGAGTCCTTCTCAGTCATATGCTGCACACGAGGACACCTCATGCTCTCACTTTAATGGCTTCGCTTGCCTGAGCCAGGCCTTTCTGGCCCTTTCTAGCTTACAGTGCAGGGCCTGGCCTGTCACCCATGCTGGCACTGCTACCTTCTGAGTCTTACTTGGCAATGGCTTCTTAGACACAACTCTCTTTTCTGCACGCGCACACACTGTAAGTGTGTAGGCAGGCCTGTGTCCTACATTACCTGGCCTTTCATGGTATACAGTGGGCACAGGATGGGCTAAGGCTTCTAGGGAGGGAACTCCCAACAGCAGAGCCGTGTGAGTGGACACATCACTGTCCAGGAAACATGGCTGCTCTCTTTGTGCTTGTGGCCCAGGTCCTATGGCATGGGTGCAGTTAGCAGAGCCCCTGTGACCCTGCAGCCAGGCTGCATTTGCTCTGCAGAGCTTCTGCCTGCTCACACTCCTCTGTCCCAGTGGATCATACCCACAGGCGCTACTATACTATAACAAGGAAAATGTTGTGGGGATAGCGGTGGCCTACAGAATGACATCTGGCCCAGCGTGACTGGGCTTCGACAGTGGAGGCTCAAGAGGACTTCACAGGCCCCGGCTGGCATCTGTTAAAATGATTACTATGACGCTGGAGCCCAAAGCTTGGATCAGTTTTGTGTGCAGCAGGTCACCTGAATCCCATGTTCCCTGGATCTTGGAAGCAATGCTCTCACTGACCCGCATCATCATCCTAGGCCAGGGCCCTGTCAGCCCTGCCACTGAATCTGGCTTGGGATCTGGTGTGCATGAAGCCTAGATGTCAGCAGCCCTACTGTCTCTGCGAGCACACACTCACTCCCTGGGCCACACACCAGCTTATTTAGTTCCTCTTGGGAAGTGGCTCAGGAAGCAGACAAGAAGTAACCCAGTGGTTTCAATTTCCTACCTTCTCTCGATTTAGCCAGATTATAAAAGGAAATAAGCCCTTGTTGATTTGGAGGCAGCTCATTCATTTCCAATTTGTAGCCTGAGGCTATTTGTTCGCTCCCAGCAAGTCAGAACCAAAATAATCACACAGAAATCTGTATTAATTGCAATTCAGTTTGGCCAATAGCATATTTCTAGCTAATTCATATATCTTAAATTAACCCATTTCCACTAATCTGCGTATCGTCGTGTGGCTGTGGCTTACTGGTTCCTGTGAGCTCCAGTAGAGGCATCTGTCTCCTGCAGGCAGCTACATGGCTTCTCTATCTCTTTTAGCCTGGGTCTACTCTGTTAAGCCATTGGCCGAAAGCAGCTTATTAACCAGTAGTATTCACAGCATAGAGAGGGGAATCCCACATCAAGCCCTTGGGTTTGTAGAGCCTGGACTTCCCACTAGGCACATGCCACTTTGGGTTAGCGAGCACTTCTGCCACACTCAGCCAGGTCCCCTGGCAGCAGGCAGCTGGGTCCAAAGAGCACATTCACTCCTGAGGGTACAGCCTGTCAACCTTACCAAGTCAGACTGAGGCAGGCAGAGTGCTGGACCCAGGAGACAGGTGTCGACAGAAGACCTGCCCTGCTGCAGCAACTTCCACTTCGTTTCGGCCTGTTCCCAGGCTCCCCTCTCCTCCTCACTTCCTCCCATGTTCCCAGGCTCCCCTCTCCTCCTCACTTCCTCCCATGTTCCCAGGCTCCCCTCTCCTCCTCACTTCCTCCCATGTTCCCAGGCTCCCCTCTCCTCCTCACTTCCTCCCATGTTCCCAGGCTCCCCTCTCCTCCTCACTTCCTCCCATGCTTCTCAAATGCAGAGTCTTGCTCTGTAGTGCAGGCTCGCCTTGAACTCACGGCAGTCCTCCTGCCTTATCCTTCCAGAGTATTGGGATTATGGGTGTGCATCACCACACCTAGGAGCTTGGTCATCCATCTTTGAGTCACAGCCTCCCTTTTCATCAGGGTCCTTTGGGAAAGGCCACCTCTGTGGAAAATGGGCAGTGTCTTCATGCTGTGGCTTGCACACAGACCTCCCCAGGTCCTCGCCCTAAGTTCTGTCAGGAGAGATGCTGCCTTTCTGACATCCTTCTCATCCCTGGAGGCCATAAATGGAGACAGCACCTTAAGGGCCCTGCCCTGGGGAGCTGCACTGACACCTAAACATCACAAAATTTCCTGGACTACTGGTACCCTGACCCCAAGTCTTCCATCCTGTCTCTGAGTGTGTAGCCTTGTGCTCATCAAAATGGGAAATTCACCAGGCTCGTGGAGTCCTTGCTGCTAAGGCGGGTCATTACATGTGCTCCTCAGTCCTGGCACCACCACAGCCTCCTGACTCTATTCTTGGGGATGCCTCTGGGACAGTTCTCTCTGCATTCAGTCTATGATTCCAGGACAAACACCTGGATCTATGACAGTTGCTGTTTGGTGACTCTCGTCTCTCACCTCAGGTCACCAGCAGACCTTGAGAGACTGCTCCCTAACTGTCTATCCCCAGTGAGCACACAGAAGCCCAACACACTTATTAACACTTCTACAGGGTACCATCTCTAATACCCACAGCCTACAAACCTGTCCTGACAGTTGACCAAAGTGACCTTGGATCACGAGCTGCCCACCCTGAGTCAGCCCTTGTGCTTACTCCGCAGGGCCTGATGCACTCAAGTGGCCCCGTGGGCCGGCACCGGCAGCTGGTCCTGGTTCTGGAGGGGGAGCTCTACCTTGTCCCCTTTGCTCTCCTGAAGGGCAGTGCCTCCAACGAGTACCTATATGAGCGCTTCACCCTCGTCGCTGTGCCTGCTCTTCGCTCGCTTGGTACACACTCCAAGGTAATATACTGCCCCACTCTGGGGCCACCTGCCTGTCTGTCCACCCCACCCCCGCCATGGTATCCTGAAGAAAGGGTGGGATTAGCAACCAGGCCCAGGGCACAATTCATATGGGATAGTTTCTGCCTCGGTGGTTTTGAAGATCTTAGTTTTTAGTTTCTTGTTAAATTTTAACTTTCTTGAGTCAGAATCAGTTCAGGGGGAAGGAGAGAAATTCTGAAGTCTCGTTGGCTGATTCTAGGTCCCAGATGGGATGTGAGCTGGTATCCTCAACATTGCCTGGCTCACACAGCACACTAGGCAATTAGGTGATGCCAGCTTCCAGAAGCCTTTACTCTGCTGGCAACAGGAAACTGTCCTGGTGTCTGATGGAGCAGGTGGCCCTGGGTCACAAAGATGCTGAAAACTTAGGGTGAATGATGTTATCAGGGACACCAGATGCCTGCTGACAGTGCTGTTTACTTCCCTTGTAGTGTCTCCTGCGGAAGACCCCACCCACATATTCCAGCTCCACCGCCATGGCAGCAGTCATAGGCAACCCCAAGCTCCCATCAGCAGTAATGGACAGGTGGCTGTGGGGTCCAATGCCTTCTGCAGAGGAGGAAGCATACATGGTATCAGAGCTTCTGGGCTGTCAGCCCCTTGTGGGCAGTATGGCCACCAAGGAGAGGGTCATGAGCGCACTGACCCAGGCTGAGTGTGTCCACTTTGTTACCCATGTCTCTTGGAAACTGTCAGCCTTAGTCCTCACACCCAATATGGAGGGCAACCCTCCTGGCAGCAAGAGCTCCTTCGGTCACCCCTACACAATTCCCGAGTCACTGCGGGTGCAGGACGACGCAAGCGATGGAGAAAGCATCTCAGACTGCCCACCACTGCGGGAGCTGCTCCTCACCGCTGCTGACCTCCTGGACCTGCGGCTGTCCGTGAAGCTGGTGGTGCTCAGCTCTTCCCAGGAGTCCAATAGCCGAGTCACAGCAGACGGCTTGGTGGCACTGACACGGGCCTTTCTAGCTGCTGGTGCACAGTGTGTACTGGTGGCTCTGTGGCCAGTACCAGTAGCAGCTTCTAAGATGTTTATTCATGCCTTCTATTCATCCCTGCTGAATGGCCTAAAGGCCAGTGCCTCCCTAGGTGAGGCCATGAAGGCAGTGCAAAGCAGCAAGACCTTCTCACACCCCTCCAACTGGGCAGGTAGGCAGCTGAAACCTGCCAGTGGGCCCTGGGTGGTCCTCCCAGTCTCATTCTGCAGTTGGGGGAGGGCAGGACGTAGGCTCTGTGTGCCAAAGCCCTCATACTCAGCACCTGGAGGCACCATCACCACCCTCAGAGTGAATGCACGGCTCTCAGTGTTAGTGGACAGTGGGTATCTGTCATAGTGACGCCTGATTTTAAAGCCCTGTGACCCTTGGTGTGGCCTCTGGAAGATGTGGACAGGGCTGCATACTATGTAGAACTCACCAGCCCTTCTGCAGTCCCATGTCCCTGGCAGGTATTGTAGCTCCTTCAGGACAGCCCTTACCGTCCACCAAAGCAACAGAAGGCTACGGCATGGCTGTGCCACCGAACTTCTGGTGCTCTGGTAGGGCAGGTGTCCTGGTGACCCATGGTCCCTTGAGATCACACCTGTTCTGTCCATACTCCACAGCATCTATGTAGAAGGCCAGGCCCTTTGCCTGGCCCTTCATTCCTACAAAGGCTCCCTGCCCTGTGCTGGGTTCCTGGGTGGAGTGTACTTGTTTAAAAGTGGCATTCATTTGTTTCCTTTGTGTACAGCGCAGGCAGGCACTACAGGTTTAGGAAGGAGATGGATTGGCTCCTGTTGCTCAGCTGATTTTGGTCTTTCGTGCTAGCTCCGTCTGCTCCTTCTGAACTGCAGGAACGACATCTCTACCCCTCTGGTTGCTGGTTCTGCCCCAAGTCCTCTCTCTCACAGGGCCTCTTGACAAAGAAGTTTCAGAGTGCCCAGGCTAGTGGCTGCTCTGGAGGCACCTTCCTGCCACTCATTGAGACAGCCAGGCGGTGTGGGTGCCCAAGAGGCCAGGGACTGAGACTACACCCACCAGCACCCAACTGAGCACTTGGGAGGAAATGATCAGGGAAGCAGTACTGTCCCCTCAGGTCCCTCTGTGCCATCCTCAGGTTTCACACTTGTCGGGAGTGACGTGAAGCTGAACAGCCCCTCCTCACTCATCGGCCAGGCCCTCACGGAGATCCTGCAGCACCCGGAGCGGGCACGGGATGCCCTGCGAGTGCTTCTGCACCTGGTAAGGGCTGATGGGACCCTGTGGGGAACCCGGCAAGATGCCAGTGAGAAGCAGCTGGGGCAGCACGAGATGGGGAACCCAGCACAAGGCATGGTAACCAGATCAAACTGCCTAGTTTCCTACCTGAAGGAAAGCAAAATGCTGATACTTCAAGGTCTCTGGGAGGGTATCGGGAATGAGTCCCAGGAGTGCAGTAAGACTCGGCAGCTTGCAGACCAACTCAGGAAAGGATTGATTGTGCCCTTGGCCAGCCCAGTTTTTATGAGACCATAAGGCATCTGCACAGCAGGCGTTGTAAGTTAAGACAGCTACTCAGAAGGGACAGCTAGAAGGATCAGGGGTTAAAGTCTGACGCTGACTACAAAAGACTGTCTCACCCCAAAATAAAAGTCACACAAAATTTGTCCCATCTTTCCCCTTTCTGAAAGCATGTAGAACAGTTCCCAGTCATTCCCAACCCAGCCCTGGCCCAGGCTGGGATCAATGTAGCATGAGCACACAACTGTTAGTGGTTATCTCCGAGGCCTAGAGCAAGCACCAGATTAGAAGCTCCTGCAGAAGACCTGCTACAGGAGCTGGAGTAGGCTGCGGTCCAGGTGGACAGACCAGCTTGACTGTGCAAACTTCTTATCTCATGGGGAAGAATCAAAGTAGGCCCTTCAGGCCCTACACCCTGGGCCTGGTAGCTCCCTTTGCATATCCATTCTTTTTTTTAAAAAAAATTCATTTATTTATTACGTATACAATATTCTGTCTGCGTGTAATGTCTGCAAGCCAGAAGAGAGCACCAGACCCCACCACAGATGGTTGTGAGCCACCATGTGGTTGCCAGGAATTCAACTCAGGACCTTTGGAAGAGCAGGCAATGCTCTTAACCACTGAGCCATCTCTCCAGCCCTGCATATCCATTCTTCAAGCTTGAGTCTGTGTGGAGGTTCTGAACCTTAGGGAGTCAGCATGCACTGTACATAGGGGAGCCTAGCTCCGCTGTGAGCAGCCACACTCTGGACCCCGAGGATGCTGAAAGATTGACATCCTATGGCACCATGTATCTGGAAGCTACAGCCCTGGGCCCTTTCAAGTGCCACATTCAAAGCACTCCTTCCATGTGACTGCAGACTTCTCTTAGGCAGCAGTGCCCTTTCCCCACATTCCTCTGTCCAGCCAGGCTTCTTGGGGGTCTCATGAGGCCTCGAGCTACAAGAGTGTTAACTGCTTTCCTCCCTCCGTGGTTAGTAACCACCAGAGCCACACACCAGGCTCCCCTGCCACACTTTCTGATAAAGTGCCTCTTTCTCCTGCAGGAGGCCATGTGCCTCCAAGACTTTCTGTCCCGAGGACAGCCACTTCTGACTGTTGTAAGTGGATTCTTCTGTGCCCCATTATAAGAGAAGCCTCGGGTAACATGGAGTCTACAATCCTCTGTGGAGCCAGGTGTCCACTGGAAGTGACTTGACAGGCCAACCAGGGAACAATGATGTTGATATGTACGTTTTCTGTGTAAATCCCAGAGTTCTGCAGAAAATGAGAGTTGGAAGGGCTGGGCACTGTGTTTTTTTTTTTGTTGTTGTTGTTTGTAATTTGCTATAGTGTCTGTAGGGTGGAGAAGGGCAGACTTCTCCTTTTGTAATTTGCTATAGTGTCTGTAGGGTGGAGAAGGGCAGACTTCTCCTTTGCCCTAACCATGCAGCTCTGATGACCAGATCCTGACCATCATACCCTCCTATGCCTAAGTCCCAGTGATCTCTGTGTCCTTAGTCCTTAGGGAAATAGGCTTTCTGGGTGACAGTAGTCAGCACTACACTGACTTCCCCCAAAGCACCAGGAAGAGGAACAGAGCTGACCTAGCTCTCTTAACTGTCCTGCTCCCCACTAGGTGGAGAAGTCCCTGCAGCGCATCCAGAATGGGCAGCGCAATGCCATGTACACATCTCAGCAAAGTGTGGAGAACAAAGTGGGTGGCATCCCTGGTTGGCAGGCCCTCCTCACTGCTGTGGGCTTCCGGCTGGACCCTGCTGCCAGTGGCCTGCCAGCAGCTGTCTTCTTTCCAACCTCAGACCCAGGCGAGAGGTTACAGCAATGCAGTGGCACTCTCCAGGCCCTGCTTGGTAAGCTGCTATGGGCAAAGGTGGGGGCTAACACGGACAGGGCCATGAATCACGAGAATGCTAGACCGGGCTGGGCAGTGGTGGCCCACACCTTTAATCCCAGCATTCTGGAGGCAGAGGTAGGTGGATCTCTGTGAGTTGGAGACTATCCTGCTTTACAGAGCAAGTTCCAGGATAGCTAGGGCTGATATAGAGAAACTCTGTCTTGTAAAAAAAAAAAAATTGCAGCTAGAATTATGTCCATAAGCAGCAGAACCCCAATGGCCACTGATACGTGGCTGATGCCTGCCTCACCCAGTCTTCCTGTCTATAGTGGTCACCTGGGCTTTGTTCCTCCCTGGTGGTGTTCGGTGGCCCTGGGCAAATAATAGCTACAGATCAGCAGCAGCTATGCTTCTGGCAAAACTACAGACCAACATGCTTCTGTCCTAAGCCACACAGGGACATGTCTCTGGCTGGGCCACCCTGTGGCAAACTGCCCTCAGCACCGAACATCTGGAACTCTTTCCCTTGGAGTGCCAAGACTGTCTGAGTAACATCTGCTCCTCTGTCCTGATTCAGGTCTGCCCAGCCCAGCCCTCCAAGCACTGTGCAAGCTCATCACGGCCTCAGAGACTGGAGAGCAGCTTATTAGCCGGGTAAGTAAAGCCAGGCTGGACAGACCCAAACAGGAGTACAGAGTGTGGCTTCCCTGCCATACTCTCCAAATAGGAGAACGGCATCTCCAAATAGGCAGTCTACAGACAGGTTCTTGGGGGTTATAGCCCTGTCTGTGGAACCCTCCATTTACCCTGCCACCTCACCCAGCTTTCTCAGCTCACTGACCAGTATCACAGCCATTGTCCTGAGCTAGCAGGCATTGAGCCAGGCCCTGAGCACAGCACTGAGGTCAAAGCATGGCAGCTTCAGAAGAAGAGGCTACTTTAAAGAAATGTGGGTGGAATTCAGGGATTATGAGAATTTTGATCAGGATCCTGTGGCTTCTCTGCCCCCCTGATTTTCCTTCTGGCCACGGAGAGTCAGAGCTCACCCCAGGTACAGCATGTGTGGGAGGACCTCAGGATGGCATTCAATGGTGCATAGTGGTTTCCTGGCCATTCTGGAGGCTGTAACTTGATACAGTAGTGCATGCTGCCCTGAGGTATATAAGCCAGTCTTGGCCATGTGTCAGTATGGGTTCCCTAGTAAACTTCACCGGGGTAGACACTCTCAATGGCTCCTGGAGACTACTCTGCCCTGGGGCTGTTAGCACTCAGAGACCTGACCTCCTTTGAGTTCCTGTTGGTTTATGATTAGCATGCCTCATCTGCTTGCTGAAAGCATCAGGGGACACTCTTAGAATATTGCATATTAAAATATCCAGAGTGCAGCTCTGTGTTCTCCAGACAGGAATGCAGAATGTAAAGTGTGCCAACACTTTACACCTCTTGCTTTCATGGAACAAAGTGACTCTGGGTCTGCTCACTGTGGGCCCCAGAACAACTGGACGCTGGCTGAGGCACAGCTGTTTCTCCTTGTGTCCCCTGCTGCCTCTCGCTCCTCTCCCTGGTCAGAGCCAGGTTGGTGCGGTGCAATGCTTCCTACAGCAGCGATCTTGTGTGCATAACTGCGATGCTTGAATCTAAACTCTCCTCTCTCTCTCTCTCTCTCTCTCTCTCTCTCTCTCTCTCTCTCTCTCTCTCTTTCTTATACTCTGCTGGCTGAAGGCTGTTAAAAATATGGTGGGAATGGTGAGTACAACTTTAAATAGCAACTGCTGTCAGGTGAGCACCTTGCCCACCCATCCCAGTACCCTGCAGCTCTGAGATCACTGGCTGTGCACATGCATGCTGGCACAGAACTCTGGGCTGGGGCTTGTCCCCTCCTCTGCTCTGGCTACCCCTTTCCTGTTCAACTCTGTCCTTGATTTGACCTGTGAGGTTCCACTAGAGAGGCAGGGACAGAAACAATGACAAATGTAGGAAGAACAATCGCACTCCAGAAGCAGACTTCACAGTGACACTTGAGTGGGTCACCTGAGCTCTTCCATGAACTTGAGGTTACAAGATAAAGTGTTCAAATCTTCCTAAACATGGTCTAACCAAGTACATAATCTAAAACAGAGGGAGCCAACCCCAGATCCCCTCCCCCACCTCCACAGCCTCTCCTCTGCTTCATGGAAGGCAGAGACTGAGGCTCCCCAACCTTTGCCCCACTCTCCGTGACCAGCACAGAGGGCAGGAGGTATGACCACACTGTACAGGGACCTCCAGAGGCAGCAGGTGTCATGAGAGGTCAGCAATACATGGCAGGTGACATGAGGCTTAGGCAGGGTGGGCCAAAGTCTGGCAGGCCTATGCTCACATCTGTCTGTCCCCCTCCTCAGCTCCATCAGGTGCTGGTCCAGCTGCAGGCCTGCGAGAAGGAACAGGACTTTGCCTCAGCTCCCATTCCAGTCTCCCTCAGTGTCCAGTTGTGGCGTCTCCCAGGGTGTCATGAGTTTCTGGCAGCTCTCGGTAGGACCAAGTACCCTGACTTAATGAGCTAATTCATTTCAGTTTTCTTTGCTGTTTTTCCTCCGTTTTCTTTTGGGTAACGCCTAGTGATATAGAAATAGATCGACCAAAGATGCTAATGCTTCAGCCTGCTTCCCTCTATTACAGTGTCCTCTAGTCTGTCCTTATGTCCCCAGGACAGAACAAGCTTTCCCACATCTGCAGGGGGCTGCTGGCTGGAGGAAGGACAGTGGCCAGGCCAGGCCTCAGAGACTCGCAGTAAGGGAAGGAGGACCAAGGGTACCATGAGGTTAGGTTAGGGATGGGGGCACACCAGGCCGAGGGCAGGACCAGGGCCTTTAGGCCAGATGAGGAGGCCTCTGAGTGATGTCAAAGTCTGTAGAAGATGCCAATATGATGCCACCGCGACAGAGACCATCAGATATCACAGGTACATCCTTATGCTCTGTCTTAGGCATCTACTCGCTGCTGGGAGCTAGCTGCCTGTGTTTTCAGTCATATATTTCTAAGGTAGAAGTCAAACCCACACTTGGTGCTCTCTATGCTCTGGGCTATTTGTGTTTTGTCCTGAGTTAAGGCAAATCTGGTGAACTGGTATATAAAAAGGCCACCAGAAGCAGAAGAGGCAAATGGGAAAAGTTGGCTCCATGCCATACAGTTGTCTCACTTCTGTCTTAGCTGTCAGCTGCCTTTGTGGCAGTGACACTGGAAGGCTAAAACCAAGTAGTGTGGTGTGGACTGTCAGCCCGCCCCATCTGTGAACACTGTTTCCAACCCCTCCACCAGGTGGGTCATGGGGACCAGTTCAGAAGGGAAGTAAACCCAGTCCTGCCTCTTCCTGAAGCTGCTTCCACTTAGTGTCCTGTGTGCCTCTAAGCTGGTGCTCAGGGGGCCACACACACACACATCTGGTCCTTGCTGGAGGCAGCATGTGAAGGAGAGCAGTAGCGGCAGGTCTGGTCTTAAGAGTCTTCCCATCCACAGCTGAGTTCCCTCTGCCGACCTAGCACAGGGCTGTCAGTGGTGGGAGCAGCTGACTCCAGACTCTGGCAGAAGCGGAGGATTCTAGCGAAAGCATTTCATTTACACAAATAACTTTAAACAGTGACTTCTATGAGGCATGCCTGTTTATTCCTTAGTCCAGAGAGTAAAGTTTCCCACAGCAACCAGAATGCCCTATGGGTCTTCCAGGGAACCTCGTTCTGAATGGAAGATATGTCAGAATCCAAACCATGAGTAGAAGGGGGACAAGACCCCCTTTTGGTGACTGGCCAGTAGTTCAGTGTGCACTCCAGCCCCCGTCCTCTAACATCAGAAACCTCATACCAGCTCCCTTTCCTTCCCAGCCCCACAGTCTCCAGCAGGCTCAGTGATATCTCAAGTAGGAAGTCTGTCTGGTCTCTTCTGGGTACAGTCTTTGGCCACAGTGTCTGGGAGAGTGTTTGCTGGCTGCCTCTGCAGTGCTCCTGGGCACATCTGCCTGGAAAGTGAGCCGGCTGTTCTGTGGCTGTGGCTAAGTGTCTAGTTTTACAGAGCCTGACCTCAGGAAAATGGCGGAAGAGGCAGGCAAAATTCCACAGAAACATGTAATGCTGTGCCCAGCAGCTGTTCTGGGAAAGAAAGCCGGACACCCTGATCACAGCCAGCTGGGAAATCTCAACAGCTATGTCTTCACTGGCACCCTGTGAGAACCACACACAGCTTATGGCATCTTCCATGTTCCTCTAGGTTTTGACCTGTGTGAAGTGGGCCAAGAGGAAGTGGTCCTGAAGACCGGGAAGCAGGCTAGCCGGCGCACTACCCACTTTGCACTTCAGTCCTTGCTGTCACTCTTTGGTAAGCAGCTCCCTGTCCCTCTAAAGGACATGAGTGAGGCATGTTTAGTTGTGTTAGCCTCTTCTGGGGCTGGGCCCACAGAGCTCCTTGCTCTGGAGAGCTTCATTCTTGGCCTAAGGCCAACATAAGAAACACCAAAGTGGCGACAAGGCTGGGGGACAGTAGAGCTGATAGAGCATGGTATGGTATCAGGACATGTCTGTCCTACTCTGTCATACTTTTCTTATGCAGGTGAGCATAAGAAAAGGTCTTTGGGACCTGAGGGCATGCCTGGTCCGACTGCTGCTGTTCCGGCGGTAGCTGGATGACAGCCATGGTCTGAGGGCAGCCAAACCAGCAGGTCCTGCTGAAGACTGTGTACTGTGACAGGAAGAGTGAGACAGCATTGTACGCACATCAGGAAAGCAGCAGCAGGAGGGGTTGGGGTGCTGTCCTGGGTACATCATGTTCTAGAGCATGTCTGAGGTGCTTGCTGAGGTGGGGGCTGGGAGACCAGGAGGAGACCTGTTGTTACTGTGGGGCCAAAGAGCACGAGCAGAGGTATGGGTCCACTGCAAACTAGCCGTAAGATAAGCACTGGCCTGGTGTATGAGCTCACTAGTGATATTCACAAGAACAGTAAGGACTAAGGCTAGGGTGGAAGGTGACAGGAGCCGAAAGGGCTGCCCAGGTTGAGAGGCCTGTGACTCATGGCTGGGCATGCCCTAGGGTGTTCTACTTCTTGTTCATAAGGACTGGGGTTAGTTCAAGTTGTACTTGCGTAGGTCTTTACTAGCTCCTAACATCCAGGATGTCTCAGAAAGGAAACAGCAGTCTGGAAAGTTCTAACTGCCCTTTGGCCTGGATTTTCTGTGCCTAGATTCCACAGAGCTCCCCAAACGCCTCAGCCTGGACAGCTCATCCTCTCTGGAGTCACTGGCATCTGCACAGTCTGTGTCCAATGCTCTGCCCCTGGGCTACCAGCACCCTCCTTTCTCTCCCACTGGGGCAGAGAGCATTGCCTCTGATGCCATCTCTGTGTACAGTCTCAGCTCCATTGCCTCCTCCATGAGTTTTGTCTCCAAGCCCGAGGGGGCTTTGGAAGGTGGGGGCCCCCAAGGACGACAGGACTATGATAAGTCCAAGAGCACCCACCCACAGCGAGCCACCCTGCCACGGCGCCAGCTGTCCCCTCAGGCCAGATGTGGGGGCAACAAGGAAGAAGAAGAATATGAGGGGTTCTCTATCATCAGCATGGAACCTCTGGCAACCTACCAAGGTGATGAGAAGGCACACTTCTCCCCAGAGCCCAAGCAGCCCTGCGTCAGGGCAGCAGGTGGAACCAGGCTTTCAGTCAGCTCCAAAGGAAGTGTTAGCACTCCCAATTCCCCTGTGAAGATGACCCTGATCCCCAGCCCCAACTCCCCCTTCCAGAAAGTGGGAAAACTGGCAAGCTCAGACACAGGTGAGTCTGACCAATCCAGCACAGAGACGGACAGCACAGTGAAGTCCCAGGAGGAGGGCGCCCCGAAGCTCGACCCCCAGGAGCTGGCCCAGAGGATCCTAGAGGAGACGAAAAGCCACCTCCTTGCAGTAGAGCGTCTTCAGAGGAGTGGTGGCCCAGCAGGCACCACTGAGAGGCATGACCGAGAGGATGGCATGGTAGCAGCACCCAACAGTACCACAGTCTTCAGGGCTTCAGAAACCAGCGCCTTCAGCAGACCTGTACTGTCCCATCAGAGGAGTCAGCTGTCACCACTCACTGTCAAACCACAGCCCCCAGCCAGGAGCTCATCGCTCCCCAAGGTGAGCAGTCCTGCTGCATCAGAGATATTAGGCAAGGATGGCCTGAGCCCTCCTAGCAGCAGCCACCTGTCACCTGGCCATGACATCCCAGCCTCTCCGGCAGACCCACCGCTCTTTAGACTCAAGTACCCCAGCTCTCCTTACAGTGCCCACATTTCTAAGTCCCCCCGGAACACATCCCCTGGCTCAGGCCATCAATCCCCTGCGTGCAGTGCGCCATCTCCTGCACTCTCCTACTCCTCAGCTGGCTCTGCTCGCTCGAGTCCAGCTGATGCTCCTGATGAGAAGGTGCAGGCAGTGCACAGCCTCAAGATGCTCTGGCAGAGTGCACCCCAGCCCCCCAGGGGGCCCCGGAAAATATGCCGAGGTGCACCAGGAGCCTTGACATCCAAAAGAGATGTCCTTAGCCTGCTGAACTTGTCCCCTCGACACAGCAAAGAAGAGGGCGGGACAGACAGACTGGAACTGAAGGAGCTGCCTATGCAGCGGCGTGATGAGGTGCCACCCAGAGTCTCCACCAACGGTCACTGGTGCACGGAGACACCAGCGCTGACAGCATCTGGTGGCCTCAGCACCACAGCTACCACCCACCCTCTGAGACTGCCCTTGGCCAATGGTTACAAGTTTCTGTCCCCAGGAAGGCTTTTCCCTTCCTCCAAGTGTTAAAATATCTTGGCCCTGACTCAGTGACAGTACAGCCAGAGTCTCGGGGTCCTTATCTAGTGCAGTCACCCACACAGCCACTGATACCATCTCTCCTCAGACAGGTGGGGTCCCTGGGCAAGATCACTGCCGTGCCAAAAACCACTATACTCATGAGTAGCTCCCCTGGGCCAGATTCATCAAAAGCAGGTCTTGCATGGGGTCTTGCCATGCCTTCTTTGCCTCCTTGCTTCTGCTTCTGCCACAGGACCTGCGGGAGGAAGGCAGCACCAGTTCTGCTACCGAATCTCTATGCGCACCTTTCCTCCAAGAGTACAGACAGCTCTTGTGCTCCCAGGTGCTGGTGGGATAGAGAACATTCTAAGTTCTGCACTTATGCATTATGTTAGCCAAAAGGAGAACTATGGTTTTTAAAATGCCAATTCTTTGTGATTAAATTGTAGCCATTTTGGTGGATACCAGAAGTCACAGCCACAATGCAATAACTCATATTGAAAGCACTTGCATCCCCAGCTGCTCCCCATGAGCTAAGCGTGGGGTCTTTTGACCCCACTGTTGGCCAAACTTGAATTTTCTTAAAAAAAAAAAAATCTGTACTCTTATCCAGGCATTTTAGAACTATGCAATTGTGATTTAAAACACAACATTGTGCTTTTAAAACATAACTGACCTTTTTTGTACATGGATAAACTTGGTTTTATTATCAATAGTACTTTGCATTTATAGCTATTATTTTTAAAAGCTCAAGAAATTTTAAATGTCAAATTTTGAATATTCATCCATAAGTAGTAATCAAGTTTTCTTGGGGGTATGGTTGAAATTATTCAATTTACTTATTTAAAAAAAAAAAAGATAGAAAGGAAAAAAAAAAGTCCCCTGGCTAGCTAGACCAGAACCCCACCCACTGGAGCTGCCTTGCTGCGTTTCTTCTCTTCTCCCAACTCAAGCCCCGCAAACCCCTCTCCCCATCGCCAGGCCCCACAGCCTGGCTCCTACCACCTCTGAGTCATTATATATGGACTGTGACAGTGAGAGTCACAACACCACCAGGTCAGGGGCCACTCCATGTTAGCACTAAGAGTCAGGTACTCCTCAGTGAGAGCAGTCATCTGGACCAAGGCCCACCTTCCCAGGAGTGGGAGGGGTGACATCAGGACCCACAAGGGCACTTCTCACCTTGAGTAGGATCTGACTTTGGTTTTGTTTCTGGTTGTAGCTTTTTAAAGCAGGGTCTCTAGCCCAAACTAGCCTCTCAGATTTGCGGCAATTCTCCTGCCTCAGCCTTGAGGCCTACACCATCACACTATGCTATGAACTTACTCTCTAGCCACTGACTGCTACCTCCGCCTCAGTGAGCTCTTTTAAAAACTGACACTGTCGGCTGGCTTCATGTTATTCTAGTGAGTTTGGCCATAGAGTTGTGCATTTGACCCAACAACCTTGTTGACCAACACAATAATAAGGCTATCACATTTAACCTGACCCCCTCCCTGGGAGAGAAGTACTTCATGAAAGCAGCATGTGCTACCCTATGTTAGCAGGGAGCTAACTCACCATGTAGCAAATGAAAACCAAACCCAGCACTGTGCATTCCACTTGCAAAATCAGGTCCTCGGCAACCGAGAATCAACCTCAGCACAAATGGAGGTGGCTGAGGACAGGACTCAGCCACCTCCTCAGCCTCTTCCCCCAAGTGCCCAGGAGCCTGGCTCTTTGTGCTTTGTCCAGGGTGCACCCCAACATCAGCAAATACCTCCACCCCTCAGACCATGTGTGGTTGTCAAGCCATGGAGGACTCCAAGGATGCCCTGGTGTACTCCTAGGTACACTGTTGTTTTCTGATTCACATTGAAGAGCCAAACAGTACCTGGGATGCTTTTTATTTATCTTAGATATAAGTTTCAATGAAGGAAAACAAAGTTGACAAAATAATGGGACCAGTGTGCAGATCCGATCATCGCCGTGTCAGTCTCGGTGATTCTATGCACATGAAACAGTCAGATGAAGTTTTTGGCTACACAGTTAAGAGGGTACTTCAAATTACAAGAGACTGCATGGCTCAGGGTTCTGTATGGGTCAGAGGTTGGTGAATGAGTTTGAAGTTTTGTTATTTGTTTTGGCTATAAGCTGGTGATAGATTTGGCCTTTTAAAATGGTCAGTAAGTACAACATAAGTCTTGATTCTGCCTCTTGGTTCGCGCAGCCTGAAGTCACCGATTATCCAGCCTTTTAAAAGAAAGGGGGTGACTCATGGAGCACACAGCATAAAATGACGCTGAGATTTTGTGCCACAGGCAGGACGTATTCCAGGAGCCTGGAAGGCTTGCACTTGGTGTTGGTGGCTCCCACCTAGCCTTGGCTCTTCATCCTGTATGGGAGGAGCCAACAGATGTGGGTCAAAGGTACAAAAGCGTTCTCTGTCTCCTCTTTGTTGGTCGTAGAGATGTTCCCTTAAGCTCAGGAAATGAAAATTTTTAATAAATTTTTTCTGAAATGTTCTAGCCTGCTCTACCAGACAAAGACATGCCCAAGACAAGCAACAGCCTCCCGCTGGGAGCTTGGTGGGAGCACAGAGCAAGGCCATAGGCTTCCCTAGCTATCACCAGTAATGACTACAAACTAACCCAAAAATCCCTACAAAACTTCCATCTTGACCCACACTGTCTCTGTAGCAACGTGCAGGTTTCACCTTCCTCCCTTTTAGAGAAAAAATGAAATCAGTCCACACTGATAGAGGCGGCGAGGTGCTGCCCACAGGGCCCAGCTGCCCAGCACACATAGCATCTGCAGTGACCCTTAGCTGTGCCCTTTAGAAGGAGACAAATGGCAACGGCGCAGCTCTTCCTCACATTTTGTTTTATCTGAATTGACTATACATGTGGCTTGTGAACTGGGCCCTGTTTGTAGCGGGCCCTTCAGAGACGTCCGTGCCAGCACCTACCCACCCTCATCCTGGGCACCTCCCCACTTGGCATTCACGCTCCTTATATGCATTGTTAGCCACCTTTGGCCTACATGGACTTTTTTGGTAAATTACACAGTTTCCAGACAGCATTAAACTTTTTATATTATGAAATTTGCCATGTAAAAAGAACTTCATATTTTTATTGAGGCTGCGGGCGCTTGGCCCTTCCTTTGTGATTTAGTGTCTATTAAAGCATGAGCTTGTCGGTTTTAACCATTGTCTCCGAGTCCCTTTCTATGCATTTCTCACAGTTCTAGAGTAGCTGTTATAAATGAGTATACCTCTGAATGACCTCAATTGTAACCCTGCCAGGGGACATCGGGAGGACAGCAAGGGATACACATGCACCAGGCACTCTAGACACACATAGAATGTCAACACTTTGGCTCCTCTAGAGTCACAGTGGAGTGCCAGAGATACCTACTTGAGCAGTTACTTGGATAAGAAGGAAAAACAAACAAAACAGATTTTAGCTATCTGATCTATTTCAGGAAACTTTCAAGGAGGTTTTTCAGGAAGAAGAAGCAGTCCGTTGTGTGCAGAGACGCAAGGCTAGTGAGTAGGGCCAGTGAGAGGTGAGGGCGCAAGGTAAGGAGTAATGTTCCATTGGGTAACTGCAAAAAATATTAAGCAATAGCTTATAAAAACATTGATGTTAACCTGCTATGTCAGAACAGAAGGAAGTAGACTGGTTTTCAAATGCATTAAACATGCATAAGCACAGACCAGGAGAAAATTATTAGTGGGGGACACACACCATAATGAAAGGATGGGAATTCTGGTGAAATGAGATCAGGAATGCCAGGTGCGCTGAGCAGGAACCGTCTGTGCTGTCTGCAGAGCTCACCACAGCACATAGCCTCAGATGACTTATAACAAAGGATGGGGGAAACTGCATCCTGAAGTAAAAGATACAAGAAATCAGAGGCCTGGGCTGGAGAGATGGCTCAGCTGCTCTTCCAGAGGTCCTGAGTTCAGTTCCCAGCAATCACATGGTGTTTCACAAGCATCTATCAGGAGATCTGGCACTCTCTTCTGGTCTGCAGGCAAATATACAGACAGAACACTATATACATATAAATAATAAATAAATCTTAAGAAACCAGAGGCCTGCTATCTCACAGTGAACTTAGGAGACAATGAACTTAATAGAAAGGCAAAAGTTTAAACTTGGTGCCACTGACTACAGAATCTCAAAGCTCATTGAGGAAACTGTGGTAGGTGATCCAGCTCTGAAAATATCCTGTCAAAGAGGGAGACTTCAAGCCATAGCCCTAGATAGCTGAAAGACCAGAGTATGTGATAGCTTAGACAATCCGCAAACAGAAAACCTGCCATGGACAGTAATGTGTGTTCTTCACATGCACATGGAAGGTGTTTCATGAGCAGCATGTAGACCACATAATTCTTCTCAAACAGCTGCGAAAAACACTGGTCCCCACCACACAGCCGCGTGCTGCGCATAGGAGCTGCTGTCCCTCAGCAGATATGTAAAGCACACTACCTGATACAAAAATCAGCAATGTGAGAATATGGCCTGGAGTGCAGTCACAGGAGGGCACTTGCCTGGAATGTGTGAGGCCCCTGTCTCCACCCACAGCACCATGGAGTGAAAGCCCACACCACAGACCACAGTGTCAGCAGACACCTCTAGCCCACCCTGGGGATCCCTAGGGCTTGCTTCTTTGTCCACAGTAGGAATGTTTCTTACATATATGTCTCATTTCCAGGCTTCTGGAACCTGACACACCTCAATAAAACACATTTTAATTTACACTTGTATGCTTCTTTGGGGAAAGTTAGAGTCAGTAGCCATCATAGAACTTGGACTTAGTTCTGTGGGCTCCATGCCTAAGTCAGGCACATCTTTCTGTAAACCTTACTCTGAGGGTGATTGCTTATGACCCATTGGCTGGAGAATTGTTATGGCCGTTGTTGAACTATGTGTTTGGGAGTAATAAAACATGGAATGCATCTGGACACACTTTCTTAAATACTTTTAATTGATGGTTGGTTGAACCTCTGGGTAGGGCACAGAAAGCCGGCTTTGTGTAAAACCATAAGGGTCAAACTGGTCATGGTGGTGCACACCTTTAACCGTAGCCCTTGAAAGACAGAAGCAGGTAGCTCTCTGAGTTTGAGGCCAGCCTGGTCTACATATGGAGCTCCAAGATATAATAGGAAAAACGCTGTCTTAAAAACAACAACGGGGCTGGAGAGATGGCTCAGAGGTTAAGAGCACTGTCTGCTTTTCCAGAGGTCCTGAGTTCAATTCCCAGCACCCACATGGTGGCTCACAGCCATCTGTAATGAAATGAGATCTGGTGCCCTCTTCTGGATACACACAGGCAGAACACTGTATACATAACAAGTAAATAAATCTTTAAAAAGTTATTTAAAACAAAAACAAAAAGCAAAACAAGTTGCAATTCCAGAAAAGAAGTGGCGTATAGATGCTTGAACAAGTTCTACATGTAACTGCAAGACCCTGGGGCAGGGCTGCAGCTCGAAGTCGCAAGTGCCAGGGGTCAGCTGTCTGGGCACAAGGGAGGCAATTCAGGAAATCAGAGGAGATGCTAGGGCAGAGAAGAGGAGTCTGCAGCTCAGGCTGCCAGTGGGATGCCATCAGCAGAGATGCTGTAGGGGTAACATGCTGAGCAGTGCATCTGAAAATGCAGCTCCAGAGCTACAGTAGTAGGAGTGCAGAGGACACTGACAGATGTGTGGCATCTTGCTAGCTCGCTTTCTGATACTGTAAGAAACACCTGAGACTTCAATTTACAAAGATAAAGGGTGATTTTATCAGGTGAGTTTCATTCTTTGACCTCTGCTCTAAGCCTGTGGGGTGGAGACACATGGGGCAAAAGCACAAGCACACAAACCTGATCACTTTCTGGTGAGAAGTGAGGAATAAGAGATGGGACCCTACAATTACTTCCCTTTCAAAGGCAAGCCACCACTGGCCACACACCAGTCCCTAACATTTAATGGTCCCTGCAGCTCCCCACTACACCAGGCAGCCTTGGGGGATGTTGGGAACAGAGCCCCAGCACTGTCACGAAGCACCTTACAATCCTGCTTACTCTCACATCTCAGTTATTTCCAGGTGAAAAGAATGGCTAGCCAGAAACTAACCTTCAAATAGAAAAAAATGGGAAGGTTCCAAACAGTACTGGGGGAGAAGCCAGAGACAGTCACCTGGCCCCAGCCCAGCTGACAGCTTCCAAAAGAAAAGGCCAGATGCCTTCCAGGGGCCAACTACTGTCTTTACAAATGATTTTGAAAATATGAAAGTAAGGTGCCATGTCCAAACCATTCCAATATGAGTAGGGAGTATAAAAAGATAGGCCTACATTATTATGAACAGACATGTTGGTCTTTAAATCCCTGCATTTTAAAAAGATTTTTAAAAAATTGAATATATGTGTGTGTATGGGGAGGTAGTGGCAGTGTAAGTACCTGTGGAAGACAGAAGAGGGTGTTAGGTCCCCTGGAGCTGGACTGACGGGTGGCTGTGGGAACTTGGGTCCTCTCCACTGCCCCTGCTGCTGTGGGATAGCAGCTCAGGATTTGTGTATGCTGTGGAACATTTGTTTAATGATGTAAAGATGGGGAGCATTCGTTTATATTACATTTGTTTAGCTCTGTAAAGCTGTGTTACTTTGCCTGGCTAAAACACCTAATTGGTCTAATAAAAAGCTGAATGGTCAGTAGCTAGGCAGGAGAAGGATAGGCTGGACTGCCAGACAGAGGGAATAAATAGGAAGATAAGTCTACAGAACAGCGAAGAGAGAGAAGAGGAGGAGAAAAAGATGCCAGGGGCCAGCCACACAGCCAGCCATGGAGTAAGAAGAAAAGAAAGATATATATATTAAAAAAGTAAGAAGCCCAGAAGCAAATGTAGTTAAAGAGAAACGGGATAATTTAAGCTAAAAAAGTTGGCTAGAAACAAGCCAAGCTAAGGTTGGGCATTCATAAATAAGAATAAGTCTCTGTGTATTTATTCAGGAGCTGGGTGGTGGGCCCCAAAGAGTGGAAAGAAAAGAAAAGTCAACTACTCCCTACCCTATTCCTATATTTTAAATACGAAGAAAATAGCTTAGTGTGGAAGTACTATCTGTAATCCCAGCACTAAGAAGGTAGATGCAGGAAGCCCTAAGTTCAAGACCTTGTTAACATAGGGGTGCATGAGACTCTGTCTCAAAACAAATTCTAAAAAAAAGGGAAAAGGAAAAAAGAGGGCTTTGAAATGTATGTATGTGTTACTGGCATTCATACTGGCTGTTGGCATTCCAAAGTGGCCAGAGCATTGACCCTAAATGGGCATCTCTAAGCATCTTCAGGTATAGAAACCCAATAGTGTTAACTAGAGGGCATTCCTGGGGCTGCAGACAAAGAGTGTGCTGTGCAGTTCACATTATGACCGTGCTGAAGACAAAGCCTGTGCGGCAACAGCAATGCGGGACGTGTGGGTGAGGAGAAGCTAGCTACTTTCCCTTCCCTCGCTCATGTTTTGTTTTGAGGCAGGGTCTCATGTAGCCCAGGCTAGCCTTGAACTGATCCTCCTGCCTCCGCTTCCCAAGTCCTGGGATGGTGAACAGGTCTATAACATTTTAAGACACTGCAGCTGTAACTGGCTGTCCCAGTTACAGAATTGACCGAAGCCTCAGGCAGGCTGTGTGAGAAGCTCAGAGCCTGCACACCTAGTGGTGGGACATCTGTTGAGCTGGACGTTTCCTGCTTGCTAGGGCTTCTCTTTAAAACCAGATGCTTATAGAGTCAATGCAATGCCCATCAAAATCCCAGCAAAATTCTTCAAAGACCTCAAAAGAATGTCACTCAACTTCATATGGAAAAGCAAAAAAACCCAGGATAGCCAAAAAAATCCTGTACAATAAAAGAACTTCTGGAGGCATCACAATCCCTGACTTCAAACTCTACTACAGAGCTACAGTACTGAAAACAGCCTGGTATTGGTATAAAAACAGACAGGAGTACCAATGGAACCGAATAGAAGACCCGGATATCAATCCA
>JAQHUG010000089.1:6397700-6483421 GCA_028555095.1 Dicrostonyx torquatus | reverse complement strand
CAGGCCAATTTCCAGGGGAAACCTGGGCCTCCGTCAAAGCGGAGCCTTGCCCAGGGACACTCTGGGGTGTGGGGCGCAGAAAAGCCTGTTAAACATTTCTCTATCACTTTGGCCAACTCTTCTCCCCTGACTTCTGACTTCGACTCTCCTGCCCACATTCCTATCAGTTACCATCCACAGCTGGAAGTGAAACCTTACTGAGTTTTCTGTCACTTTTTACATCCATTAAACCTGTCCCTGTTTTGTTCTGGAATATGGTTAGGGCTACCATTTGGGCCTCTCCAGGCTGGTTTTCAAGCTGCTTTGTGGGCAAAAGCAGCCTTCAGTGCACACGTTCTCTATCCTTTCACAGGTAGCCACCTGGGACTCCACCCTGGCTGCTGTGCCCATGAGTCCTGTGGGCTGCTCTGTGATTCCCTTCTGAATGCTCACAGTAGCTTGTTTTCTCCTTTGGCAACCTATCCTGCACAACTTCCAGCCACACAACTACACCTATTTACCTACAGATATTTACATTGATTGAAAGTAATAATGTGTCCTTGCCACACTGTCAAAGGTATTTATTAATATAAAGAGAAAAAAGAACAACAGAAAAGCCTGGAGAGCAGATGGAGGAGATGGGACTATCATACTGCACAGATGTAACTCAGGGTAACCATCATAGGGTATGATGAAGACAGAACTACTCTATGACTCTGTGACCTATTTCATTTCTAAGTACAACCAAAGAAAAAGGAATCGTTATGCTGGCATGCATACTTCCACGTTCAGGGCAGCATTATGTACAATGGACAAGACACTGAATCAAGGTAAGTATCCACCCACCAGTGAATGGATGAAGACAGTGTGCTTTATGATATATAATAAAACCTTATGCAGCCTCTAAAAAGAAAAGATTTTTGTCATCTGCAATGACACAGGTAAGCCTGTAGTTATGTTGAGCAAAACAAGTTTGGCAGAGAGTCAAATATAGACCTTTTCCCTTATCCTGGGGGAGGAATAGCAAATCAAGGCCTAGAATATCAAGACAGTTTGGCTGGTGATGAATACACAGAATAAAGGGGTGATTGGTGCACTCGGTGTACAACCTCATTACATTACACAGAACAGTATTCAATCCAAAACTTGGGAATTATTTACTTGTAGACTTTTCCATTTACTATTTTGGTCTTTGAGCCAAGTAGTGGTGGCACATGCCTTTAATACCAGTGCTTGGGAGGCCGAGGCAGGCAGATCTCTGTAAGTTTGAGGCCAGCTTGCTCTACAGAGTGAGTTTCAGGACAGCCAGAGCTACATAATGAGACAGTGTCTCAAAAAAAAAAAAGCAAAAAACAAAAAACAAAAGGATGACTTTGGCTGACCACAGACAAATAAAATTATAGAAGGTGGAAACTCAAGATGAGTGGTGACCACCCTGCAGGGCTTCATTTACACGTGAGATCTAAAATAACAAGGCCATCCTCACCAACTACAGTCTGATAACAATTCCAGGTATGATGGCTAGTCTGGGTTGGTTGGCTACATCTGGAATTAACTAAAAATTCAAGTCACTGAAGGGATTTTTCTTTACTTCTTTACCAATTGTTTCATCTGATGTAGGAAAACCCATCTTAAATGCAGATCACTTGAGGTGGGAAGAGCCACCCTAAATCTAAGCCACATATCCTGGAAGTAGCATAAAGGAGATGGAAGAAGGAAGCTCTTGCTCTGTGCCCTCACTCTCACTGCTAAGGTCATTCCCTCGGTGGCATTAGAGTCTACTTCTCCAGGATTCTGACATAGGCTGATGACCAGCTGAGACATCCAGCCTCAGAGACTTAACTACCGGATTCTGGTACTTTCCATTGTTAGACAGTCATTGTTGAGTTAAATGGATCACAACATGTGAGCTACTCTAATAAATTCCCTAGACAGACAGATGATGATGATGACAGATATATGATAGATAGATGGATAGATAGATGGATAGATAGATAGACAGACATTCAATCACATGTGTCCCAGGAAAAACCAAAAGGGCAAACTAAGCAGAAAATTAGTGCAAAATAGAGAATACTTTCATTTAAAAAAATGTTTTGTGTGAATGTGCCACTGTGTGTGTGTGTGTGTGTGTGTGTGTGTGTGTGTAGGTCAAAGGACAACTTCTAGGAGTCAGTTCTCTCCTTCTAACGTGGGGCTCATAGGGCTCAAAATCAGGCTGACAGGTTTGATGGCAAGCATCTTTACCTGCTGAGGCATCTCATCCACCACAATAACATTTATTAGCAGCTGGAGAAAGAACTCCAAGTGAGCAGCCAGATATTGGCACTTCTTTTGTGAGTGCCGCCTGTGCATGTGTTTGTGTGGGGATGGGGTGGGGGGTGCCTGTGCAAATGGAGGCCAGAGGACAGTCACAGGTGTTGCACCTCTGTAACTGCTCACCTCGGTTTCCGTGAGTCAGGGTCTGGCTGGCCTGAAACTATATAAACCAGGATGGCTTCCTGCTCACAAGATCTATGTTTGCCTCCTGAGCATTGTGATCATTTACTCAGCAAGGATGGGTAGCCATCCCCAGGCTGCCTCAGGGGTCCTCCTGTTGCTGCCTCCTCCACACTGGGGTTACAGCTCACACTGCCATACCTGGCCTTATGTCAATAGTAGGGACTGAATCACTGGGACTACAGCTCACAGCGCCACACCTGGCCTTACATCAATCTAGATTACAGACTGAGCTGTCTCCCCAGCCCAGCATTCCTTTTGATCTTGAATTTTGTTTATTTATTTGTGGATGAACATGTAAGTGTGAATACACATGCATGTGTGTGGAAATCAGAAAAAAATCTGTGGGAACTGGCTCTCTCACCACCATGTCAGTCCCAGGGAGCAAGAAATTTTACCCACTGAACCATCTCACTGGAACATCAGCATTTTTTGTTTGTTTGTTTGGTTGGTTGGTTGGTTTTGGTTTTGGTTTTTTGAAACAAGGTTTCTCTGTATCTTTAGAGCCTGTCCTGGAACTAGCTCTTGTAGACCAGGTTGGCCTCAAATCACAGAGCTCCACCTGTCTCTGCCTCCGCAGTGCTGGGATTAAAAGCAAGCACCACCACTGCTTGGCTCCCTGTCAGATTTTAAAATTATGATGTAGGCAAGACTGAGTTAAGATTGGTCTTCAGATAGGCAGATACAGGAAGCTTAAAGGTTGTAAGAATATTTACTCTAAAACAACCCACTGCTTTGAGTAATTACATTTCAGTCACAGAAGCAAGCACTTGCCGTCTGAAAGGGGAAATTCTGACCCTGACCTAAAGACTTATCAGAAGTTTATCATTTACACCTACAACAATAACACTGAATTGTGCCGGATTTTATAAAGCAGAGCATATTTTCATTGGCTATGACCGTGAATTACCAAAAATAAGAGACAGGGTGGCTCTCTCCTGTGTCTCCTTCCCTCCTCACCTGCTCCTGAATTTCCAACCTTCACAGATTTCTTTGGGGTGACCTGGTACCCAGTGATGCT
Organism: Dicrostonyx torquatus; assembly: GCA_028555095.1. Classification (NCBI taxonomy): domain Eukaryota; kingdom Metazoa; phylum Chordata; class Mammalia; order Rodentia; family Cricetidae; genus Dicrostonyx; species Dicrostonyx torquatus. The sequence goes on along the minus strand of JAQHUG010000089.1, from coordinate 6,479,922 downwards.
CAGTTGATTTATCCATCGCTTCCTAGCAACTCTGGGTAACTTTTACATGGTGACACTGAAAAGTATTTACTCTGAAATCTCTGTCACTCTTTAACCTTATAAGCGAACTATTTTTTAAAAATCTAGCAGAGAAATCAGGAAACTTTTAAATTATGAATGGTCCAGAAATGGCGAATTCTAAAGTAATCCTACTACTCCAGTCTGACAGACCTTCCCTCCAGCACCCAGACTGGGGAGTGTATGAGCAGAGTCTATGCAAGTGAAAACAGAAAATGCAATTACATTTTATTGCAAGAAATTTGGAAAACATATTTTTAACAAAGTTAGCTATTCAAAAGTGTTGCCTTAGGCTGCCTTTGAATAGCTCTTTTTCACAAGTGTGAAGTTTAATGGAAGTGGCGGCGTTCATGAGCAGCAGCAAAGTGCTGTCTTAATTACTAGCTGCATTTTCTGAGGCTACGAGAGAGTAAATGCAAAGAGAAATTAGTTTTACAAATGGCTTCATATATCTTTATGTCATACCCCCTCTATCAAGTCACAGATGGTTATTTTGCACTTCCTAATATTATAGGCAGTTTTCTTTTCCTTGGGCACACCCAAATCCATCACCACTCTCAATTATGTCTTCTTTTGGAATCATTGGTAATAGCTAAAGCTGTTTCTCATAATGATTTAAAACTTACTGACCACATGATGTAGTCTTTTCCTTGTTAGGTTCTACACATAAAGAAAATTTAAGATTGGTTGAAAGTCCTGGGTCTGCAAGAATGCAATATACTTGTTGCATGACTCTGTGCAGGTCTTGGCTTGACCTAACTGTAGTGCCTAGTCCATAGGGGAGAAAGGCCGTTACTGTTTTTCATGTGATGTTGTTCACATCTTCCTTAAAAGAGAGATGAGGAGTCTGTAAAACTATGTAATTTTTTAAAAGCCAACAGAATTTTACTTTCACATGGCCAAAAACACTCTATCAGAAAAACGATCCCACTGGATGTTCTATCTTCTTTTGCAGGCTCCAGTCCACATCATGTATCGAAGTTAACATCAGCTAAAAAGTCCACAAACTTATTTTTTACAGTGTTTCACTATATCTTTGGAGCCTGTCCCGGAACTTGTTCTGTAGACCAGGCTAGCCTTGAACTCACAGAGATCCTCCTGTCTCTGCCTCCTGAGTGAGTGCTGGGATTAAAGATGTTTGCATCACCACTTGGGAGAGACTTTATCTCACAGAACAGACTTCAGGGAAAAAAGCAGTACGCAGCAAGGAGAGAAATGCTACAGAAGTGGGCACAGAGCAGAGCCTGCTCCGGGTGCGCTTGCCCAACACAGTCGCATGAACCTATCTGAACTCTGTGCTGCCCTCTTGTGGAAGGGTAAGAAGTTTCAGCTCTGCCAACTTCACTATTAAAACATAGATACTTTTTATGAGTTCTTTTAGAATTCTGTACCTGCTTTGACCATTGTAACCCTGCTCCCTCAACTCTTCCAAGACCTACCTAACGTTGTGTCAGAAAACAACAACAAAAACCCTTCAAGATCAATCTTTGCTGCCCAAATAGTCTTGGCTAGCCTTCCTCTGGAGTATGGTCGACTTCCACAGGCCATCAACTGACAACAGCTTCTTGAATAAGGGTGGGACCGTATGCCCAACTCCCTTCTCCATGCTGGAATTTGGCTGGGCTTGGCTTGTACAGGCCTGGCTCATGCTGTCAGAGTTGCTTTGAGGTCATATGTGCAGCTGCCATGTTGTGTTCAAAAGCACTGTTTTTTAATAACAATGGTCCCAACAGGCTCGTATATTTGAACGCTTAGTCACCAGGGAGTGGCTGGCTCTATTTGAAAGGATTAGAAAGATGAAGTGTGTCCCGATGCCAAGCCCAGTTTTTTCCTTCGCCTACACAACAGAATGTCGCTCTCAGCTCCTGCTCCAGCATCTGCCTGCATCTTGCATGATGATACTTCCAAAACTGTTAAGCCCCCAATTAAATGCTTTGTCTTATAACAGTTGTGGCCTACAGAAATGTCTATGGAGCATTTTCTCAATTAATGAGAAATGTGGGGGGCACAGCCCACTGTGGGCAGTGTCACCCCTGGACTGGGACTACTGGGAGATACAAGAAAAGTGACCAGATATGAGCCTGAGAGCAAGCCAGTAAGCATCCTTCCACATGATCCTTGCTACAGTTTCTACCCTGACTTCCCTCAATAACAGACTATGACCAGGACGTATAAGATAAAATAAGCCCTTTGAGGTCATTATCTCTCTCCACAGTACCTTCTCTGTCCTGTCTCCCCTTTCCTCACCCCAATTTATCCCTTGCTGTTGCGCCATTCTCCTTTAACCTTTCAGGACTCTACATCCTACTAGAGAGACACCTGCTCATCCGTGGTCACTGCTGTCCTATTCACAATAGCCAGGAAAAAGAAACACTCTAGATGTCCATAAACTGATGAACTCCAAACAAAGCAGGCAACACTGCCACTAGCATGGAGGAAGGCCTGTTAGGGCACAAGCAGAAATGAGGTGAGATATTTTTCTGTAGCTGTGACAAGATAACTGAGATAACAATTTAAAAGAGGGACTGAGACCACAAACAACAACAATAACAAAATAAATAACTATACCCAACACACACTTTTCAATAACTTTAAATAATAATGGCCTTAATTGGCCAATCAAAAGATACAGGCTAGCAGACTAGATTGTGATATAAAGTCCGTCTTTCTTTTGTCTATAAGAAACACACCTTAGTGTTAAGTCGGGAGCATAACCCTGGCCCCTGGCATCCATCCCAGGCCCCTAGCCTGGGAGTTGCATTGGTCTGGACTCTAAATCCCAGCATACCACTCCCAGAGTATTTAAGTGGGTTCCCAGAGGAGGAACACCTTGTTCCGGGTTTGCGTGTGCTCCCTGCTTTCCTATCTCCCGGCCATTCTCTCAGCCACCTGAAGGCACTGTATTTAATAAAACACGGGCATTTTTAAATGGTTTAATCTGACCTAATTGGATTTCTTTGTGCTGGCAGAGTGGCTTATCTCGGGATTTTTTCCTAACACTTAGCTTTAAATGGAGGAATCAACTTGAAATGAAAGAATGAAAAGAATTACTCCAAGCCGAAGAGACCAGGAAGCAAACAGGTATTCCTATCCTGATATCTGACTTCAAATTAATCAAAAGAGATTTTTAAAAAAAGAGCACTTCTTTGTAATCAGGGGGACAACTAAGCAAGAAGACATTATAATGCTAAGTATACATGTACCGAACTTCAGTGCGCCCAATTTCCTTAAAAGCATACAAGTGGAATTCAAAACATTCACATCAATAATGGATGATTTCGATACCCCACTTCCTCCAATAGAGGAACAACAAAAAAATTAGAATGAAATAATACAGTATATCAAATGAGTCTACCAGGTGCCAACATCCTACTCATGGTTCTGGACTGCTTTCCTAAACTATCCCATAGCATGGGACACATAATGAATCTTGACAAGTTCAGAAATTCTGAAATAATTCCATGTATTTTATCTAACCTGCCCGGGACTGGCTGCTCTTGGGACCCACTGCCCACTGCCACTGCTTGGGGACCTACAGCGTTTCTGCCTCTGCAGCCACTTGGGAATCTGCAGCACTTTTACTTAATCCACTACATTCGTGCTATGAGACCCGGGAGGCTCTCCCACCCAGAGCTCCTCTCCTGGGGTCGGGATCCGGAACTGGGTATTTTTCCCACGACAACCACGTGCTCCATCTGCCTGAGAGCGATTTCTACACACACTGCCGGCTTCAGTTGGTGGGTTTCTCTCATCCTGGTCAGCTTAACTGTTTCTCTGAACCCGAGGAATTGACTGTTGAGCTCCCGGAAATCTTCTGGTGTTCCTAGAAATGGGGGACAGTCCCCAACCATGGTCTTAATGGCTACGGTTGAGCCCTTTGCTGACATTCATTTCTGGATTGCTTCCCTTAGCTAAAGTCGTGTTTGGACAGCCCGGGGTTGGTCCTCCCATGACTGGGGGCCCAGGGTCCCTCAGATTCTTCTTTCTCTGTTTTTCTTTCTTTTCTTTCCTTCTTTTCCCCTGCCGTGAAAGGCTGCTCAAAGTGGCCTCTGGCCTCTCTGGCTTCTGATTTACCCTGACCGAATATAGTCAGGCTGTAGCATCCTACCTGTAGGCAGAGGATGCTCCCCTACAGGTCCTATGGTGTTCGCCACTGATTTACACCCCACCTATAGGAGGAGATGCCCCATTATAGGCCTTGTGGTATCACCATTTTTGCAGGTTTTAATGGTTTCAGCTATGGGTAGCAAGCCATCCATGTCCATCAATCCAGCCTTCCTCTGGGATGAATGCTTTTTAGAGGCCCTAAAACTCCAGCCTTAATGCCCTACTGCTTCAGCTCCTACCCTCACTCTGCTGGTGTCCCTCTGGCTCCACTTTAAAGGAGCTTACTAACTCCTGTCAGCGCACAGGCAAATGGAAGGAGTGTCCTCAAACTGTCCCTGCTACTGCTGCCTACAAGATTGGTCGGATCCCTGAGGTAGCTGTTTTAAATTCCAGCCGCTTGTTCCCGCCATGGCTTGTGGCATGGTGGCTCAGTGACAAGGTGGATCATGCCTCTAGGTCTCTCTTATTATTAAATTTAAAATCCCTGCAGCTCAAAAATCATGGCTTTTCCATACAACATGTGACCACTGCCACTTTGACTGACCTTACCACCATCTTAAATGAGGTCAGGTGGCTTCGCTGCCATCTTGGCTGAGAGCCAGGTCAGGTGACCAAGTTCCGCCATCTTTATGGAGGTAGTCCCTGCCTGGTTCCCCAGTGTTAACTTTGTAACATGGGTGATCTTACTGCTATCTTAACTGAAGTCAGGTGACCAGGTCCTGCCATCTTTACTGAGGTATACCCTGCCTGGTCCCCAGTTTACTTATGTTTCTGTTTCTAAATTCCTCTTGCTGACTCTGTTGCATGTGTGTTTTGTGCAGTGGCATGCCTTTGGTAGGGCCCACCAAGAGCAACCACTTCACCCAATTCCTGTTCACTTTGTGTGTGTTCATACATGTAACTTAAATGCATCCATGTTAACTGTTAAATGTTATAATTGTCTGTTCATTGTATCTCATTCCAGACTACAAAGCAATAAGTTTCATGTTTTAAATAGGTATGTACTTTTAAGTCTCTTACAATATGGTATATTTAATCCAACCTTCATTTAAAATATATTAATATGTTCTCTACTATTGTCAGTTCTGCCATTAACCCTCTATTGCAAGCAGTTTTTTCTTCTTTCTGTCTTTTTACAAGAATAACTCTTACCTGTTAAGTTGAGAGCCAATACAGTCAAGCTTCCACCCAGCTCTCCAGGTAGATTCTATACTGTAGCTGCACCTGATAAACAGCCTTCAACTGCTCAGAGATCTGGGGAATATGGCATTTAAATATTTAATTATTAAAAACTTTTCATAACAGAAAGAGACAGGTTGGCTCCTAGCAGCAGCACTCTATTTGCTCCAAAGAAGACAGAAGCCAAATGGGCACAAAAGTTTATCCACACTTTGTTTCAACTGCCAAGCACTGACCACCCAAAGACAATGCCCACAAACTGCAGGAAGCAGTTTTGAGAATCTGCCACCCCAATTCATTTAACCTGATGAGCCTAAACTCCTGCCTTTTTATTATAAAAAAAGAGATGGGAATGTAATGATCTCTCCTGTCCCTTTAAGATACAAACCATGTCCACTCCCTCCCCTGTCGGCTGAGGAAAGCTGATCTTCAGCTTCTAATCTGAGAACCTTCCTTTTCCATCTCCCTCTCAAAGAGGCAGCTTCTGACTCTCCCTTCTCCAGACTTTTCCCTTTTCCCCTTCTCTCTTTCTCTCTCTCTCTCTCTCCTCTCTCTCTCTCTCTCTCTCTCCCCCCTGCTCTTCTCCCTTCTCCCCTTCCCTTCCATAACCCACTAAATAAATATCCAACCTCACTCTGCATGGTGTGCCTATCCATGTCTCTGTTTTTGCCCACTGCATGGCTCCCTGTCTGAGACCAGCCACTGTTGAAGACTTGTAGCATGGCTTGTGGCATGCCCATCTGTCTCTCCCCATGGGACTGGCTACCCTGTCGAGGTCTCTCACCTGCTGGGGCTGGGGCTCTCTGCCTGGGACTTGTTGCTCTTCATGGCCCACTACCACCACTTGGGGAACTGCACTGTCCCTGGCTGCTCTCGGGACCCACTGCCTACTGCCTGCTCCTGCTCGGGGACCTGCAGCTTGGTTTCATGGCCCGCTGCCCACTGCACCCTCGGGGAATCTGCAGCATTTTATTTTTACCATTACAATCATAACACTTAAAACCCAACAGCAAACAAATCTCTAGAAAGTAACAGCTCATGGAAAATAAACATGAATGATGAAGAAATCAAGAAAGAAGTTTTTTGCCTGGGTGGTGTTGGCACAGGCCTTTAATTTCAGTGCTAGTAAGGCAGAGGCAGGAAGATCTCTGAGTTCAAGGCCAGCCTGGTCTACAGAATGAGTTCCAGGACAGCCAGGGCTACACAGAGAAACCATGTCTTGGGGGGCTGGAAAGATGGCTCAGAAGTTAAGGGCGCTGCCTGCTCTTCCAGAGGTCCTGAATTCAATTCCCAGCAACCACATGATGGCTCACAACCATCTGTAGTGAGGTCTGGCGCCCTCTTCTGGCATGCAGGGACACACGTAGGCAGAACACTGGGTACATAATAAATAAATCTTTAAAAAAGAAAAAGAAAAGAAAAAAAAACATGTCTTGGAAAAAAAATCAAAACAAAATCAACTTACAAAAACCAGCATCTTTTCTATACAACAACACAAACACAGAGAAAGAGATCATAGACACAGAAAGAAAATATCTTGGTATAAACATAAACAAGGTGAAACACCACTATAATAAAAACTTAAAATTTTGGAAGAGATTCATGAAGACACTAGAAAATGGAAAGACATCCCACACTCACAGGTTAGCAGAATTAATGCCATAAAATGACCAATCTACAAAAGCAATTTATAGGGGCTGGCGAGATGGCTCAGCGGTTAAGAGCACTGACTTCTCCTTCAGAGGTCCTGAGTTCAATTCCCAGCAACCACATGGTGGCTCACAGCCATCTGTAATGAGGTCTGGTGCCCCCTTCTGGTGTGCAGGTGTACATGGAAGGAATGTTGTATGCATAATAAATAAATAAATCTTAAAAAAAAAAAGCAATTTATATATTCCATGTAACCCCAATAAAAAACACTGCAACAATCTTTACAGATACAGAGAACATCCTAAAGTTATTATATAAATACATATTTATATAAATAAATATTATATAAATACATATTTATATAAATAAATATTATGTAAATACAAAGATCTCAGATAGCCTAAAGGATTAACATCCCAGACCTCAGGATATCCATCTGGCATAGGCACAAAAACAGACAGGAGAGCAATGAGACATAAGAGAAGAGCCAAGCATGAGTACATCTAGTACAACTATCTGATATTTGACTAGCAGGTCAAATACACATACTGGTGAAAAGACAGCATCTTTAACAAATGTTGCTGAGGAAACTGGGTATCCGCATACTGGAGAATGAAATAGACCTGTATCTATCACCTTGCACAAAAACTAGCTCCAAAGGGATCAAAGAAACTGAAAACATAGACAGTCCCTACAGGATAACGGTGTAGAAAGGACTTTCTGCATAGAACTCCATTTGCCCAGGAATTAAAGCCAACAATCAACAAGTGATGGTTCACAGCAGGAAGTGTCTGCATAGCTGAGTGAAGAAGAAAGTCACCGAGCAAGAGAATCTTTGGCTGACTATATATTTGATGGAAGATTGAAATCCAAGATATGTAAAGAGCTTTAAAATATCAAGAAAACAATTCGATAAGAAAAAAAAAGAGTTCTCAAAATAAGAAATAATACTGGCTAAGAAATACACGTGTTCCTTATTCTTAATAATTAAGGAAACTCAAAAGAAAATAAATCTGAGATTTCATCTCACCCCTAGTTGTGGGGAGGAGGCCCTCACTCACTGCTGGTGGGGAGGCAAACTAGTGCAGCCACTCTGGGTATCAGTGTGGGAAACCCTCAAAAAAACTAAATCTAACATGTAACTCTACTGTACTACTTCTTTTCATGTGCCAAAAGGACTCAACATCCTAGTCCATAAACACTTGCTCAGCCATGTACATTGCTGCTGTATTCACAATAGCCAGGAAATGGAAACACCCTGCATGTCTTTCAACTGATAAATGGATGAATAAAATATAGTACATATCCATAGTGGACTAGTATTCAGAAGTAAAGAAAAAGAAAAAGCATGAGGATTGCAGGTAAATGAATGGGCTTGGAAAATATGTTAAATGAAGGAACCCAGGCCCAGAAGGTCAAAAGCCACATGTTCTCTCTCACCTGTGGTTTCTAGATTCATATCTTCAGATAAGTAAATAATCTGGAGTAATGACAGAATGGGAAAGTGAAAAGGGACCAGAGGAAAGGGAGTGAGTTCTACAGAGTAGAATAGCAGGAGGATACTGGATATATGGAGGGGTAAATGGAATAAACAGAGAAGGCTTTAGTTGGGGAGGGAGGACAATATAGGAAAGGGAAGGAGGAGGGGCAAAAAACCCACTAAGGGTGTTTGAAGAAGATATTTACCTAACGTTACACATAATACATATATGTGGCCTAAATAAAATTACCTCAGTAAGGGTGATAATACTTCCCCCAAGAACCATAGACTGTCTAATAAAATCCCCAGTACAGGTCATGAGTAACCTTTTGAGTTGCTGGTCTGGGGAGTCCAAGAGACTCTCAAAACAATACAGCCTATTGCTATTGCCCTTGGTTGCCTCCTAGAAGTTAAAGGTCAGCCTCTATTGCCAAAGACATCATGCACTTTGGACAAAATACTTGAGCTGGAACTGACCCAAAAGCTTCCTCCCCAGCACTAACTTTCACAGTGGTGGAATGTGGCATGCAAGCTGCTAAAGCCAGGAGGAAAGCAATCAACAGATCTACCCAACTGTGGCATCTATGAACCACAACAATGACCTATAGTCAGACATTTCTCTCCTGCCTGCCAGTTTCCAAATAACCAGCACAGAGGCTTACTATTATTTATAAATGCTTAGCTGGTAGCTCAGCCTTATTACTAACTAGCTCTTACACTTAAATTAACCCATTTTTAAAAAAATCTATGTTTAGCCATGTGGCTTGGTACCTTTATTAGCCTGGCACATTCACCTCCTGCATCATCTATGTCTGGCTAACGACTCCTGATTCTGCCTTCTTCTTCCCATCATCCTTAGTTTGGTAACCCTGCTTATAATTTCTGCCTGGCTACTGACCAATCATTGAGATATCCCTAAATATGAAACACGTTGGCAGTAACCATGATAGCTATTTTTGGTTCAACTTGACTACATCTACCAAGTGAAAATAAAAGGTGCTAGCTTTGACTGGGGCATGGAAAAGGAAAAGACTCTTCAACAGATCCAGGCTCTTTCACTTAGAATGTATGATTCAGCAGACCTGGAGGTACATGAGGTAGCAGTGGTAGACAAGGATGCTATTTGAAGCCTTTGGCAGATCCCTATACAGTAATCATGGAGGAGACCTTGGGATTTAGGAAAAAGGATGTATCATGTTGCAGACAGCTATTCTCCCTTAGAGACACAGCTATTAGCTTGCTATTGGGCCTTAGTAGAAACTGAATATTTGACAGTAAGCCACAAAGTTGACATGTGACCTGAGATGCCCATAATGACCCACCAATCCATAAATTAAGATGTGCAAAGCAGCAATCCACTATCAAATAGAGATGGTATATATGTGTTTATGCTTGAGCAGATCCTGAAGGCAAAAGCAAGTTATATGAAGAAGTTGCCCAAAATGCTTATGGTTTCTGCTCCTGTTATAATACTGTCTGCTGCCAAGCATGCATTTATAGCCTCTAGGGGTGTGCCCTATGGTAAGGAAGGTATGATAAGTGAGGGTCTGGTTTACTGATGGTTTTACATGTTTTGCAGGCACCATCCAGAAGTGGACAGCTGCAGCATTACAACCCCTGGGGCAACCCTGAAAGATGCCAGTAAAGGGACATCTTCACAGTGGGCAGAACTTTGGACAGTACATGTGGTTGTAAATTTTGCTTAGAAGGATAAATGGACAGATATGTGATTGTTTACTGATTCATGGTCTGTAGGTAACCAATAGATTGGCTGGATAGTCAGGAATTTGGAAACAGTATAAGTGAAAAATTTGTGAGAAAGACATCTGGAGAAGAAGCATGTGGATAGATCTCTGGATGGGCAAAGAATGAGAAAAAAAACCTGTATCCCGTGTAAATTATTATCAAAAAGTGACTTCAGCAGAAGATGAGTTCAGTAATTAAGTAGATAAGATGACCCACTGTGTGGGCAGTCAGTTTCTTTCTCCAGCCTTCCCTGTCATTGCCCAGTAGGCCCAAAAACAAAGTGACCATGGTGGCAGTGATGAAGGTTATGCATGGTTCACATCATGGACTTCCACTCACCAAGGCTGATCTGGCTACAATAGTTGTAGAGAGCCAGATCTGCCAACAGCAGAAATCAACACTGTGACACTATTCTCCAGGGTGACTACACTGGACCACTTCCTCCATGGAAAGGACAACTCTTTGTCCTTACTGGAGTAGATATTCATTCTGGTTATGGGTTTGCCTTCCTACATGTAATGCTTCTTCCAAAACCATCATCCATGAAATTACAAATTTCTTACACACTATCATAGTATTTCACATGCACTGCTTCTGACCAAGGAACTCTCTTCCCAGCCAGAGAAGTTTAACAAATGGGCCCATGTTCATGAAATCCTAACCATGTTTCCTATCACCCTGAAGCAAATGGCCTTATAGAATAACATAATGGCCTCTTAAAGATACAATAAATGCCAAGGGGGTCAGTAGCCTGGAGGGCTAGGTCAGGGTTCTCCAGAAGGCAGTACATACTTTCAATCAATGTCTAATATATGGCATGATTTCTTTCACAGCAGGATCCACAAGTCTGGGAATCAGGGGATGGAAGGGGAATTGTTTCACTGTCATTCCTACTGACCAACAAGGAAAGTGTTTCCTGTTCTTTTGACCTTAAGTTCTGTTGTCCTAGGAGTTTTGATTCCAGAGATAAGGAGCATTCCTGTGAGAAGACACAGAAACACTCCACTGAACTCCGCTCAGACATCCCCCATGGCCACTCTGAGCTTCTGACGCCCTTTAGCTAACAAACTAAGAAAGGAATAACAGTGTTAGGAGGGGTGATTGATCCAGACTACCAAGGAGAAATTGGATTGCTTCTCCACAATGGAGGTAAGAAAGATTATGTCTGGAGTGCAGGAGACCTTTTAGGGCAAAATGTGGGAATACACAGATTAATGGAGATGGGTTAAATTAATATGTAAGAGTTAGCCAGTAAGAATCTAGAGCTAATGGGCCAAGCAGTGATTAATACAGTTTCTGTGTGGTTATTTTGGGAGTCTGGGCCGCTTGGAACAACAAGGTCATATCTTGGTGTTACCATGTCTTGTGATTAAAGTCAATGGGAAACAACAACAGCTCAATCCAGGCAGGGTGACAAAAGGCACAGACTCTTCAGGAATGAAGGTATGGACCACTCCCCCAGGAAAATAACCAAGACCTGCTGAGGTGTTTGCCGAGGATAGGGGAGATACAGAATGGGTTGCAGAAACAAGGATTCAAAGTGACATTAATGTTACTGTCATATTTTGTTAAGAATGTGTTTGTGTAGATATTTGTGTGTTCTTTCCTTAATTCCCTTATCATATAAGGGAATAACATCAATTAAGATAATATCAGTGGTTATTATATATCATATTAAGTTTTGAGATACTAAAAAATATCCCACAAAGGACACTGCTGTAGGCAGAAAGGCAGAAACCAGAGCCAGTGAAAAAAACACACCCTGGCTCTGAGATCTGAGCCAGTGAAAGAAATACTTTAGCCCTGAACCCAGAACCAAAGAAACACACTTTGGCCCTAGAACCAGAGCCAGTGAAAGAAATACAGTTTGGCCCTGAAACCAGAGCCAAATTCACCACTGATCAACTAATCAGAAAACCAACCAATCCCTGAGCAGAAAAGCAACCAATCCCTGAGCAGAGATCTAGGTAATCGGGGGTCAAGGGACTGAAATCTGACTAATTCCCACCCTGAAAAATCTTCTCCCTGGAAAACTCCTCCCCTGAGAAGCCCTACATGAGCCCTGCACCAGTTCAGTTGGCAGCTGCTCTTCTTCCACCCTGGCAGAGGCAGTCAGAATGAGGTGAAGACTTTCTCTCACTGGAGCAGAGTGGAGCGGGGCTGTAACATTTTCTCTGGGGGAAGCCTTCCCCTAACAGAGCAGAGTTTTTGAAGCCTAGCTATAACACCTGCTGGAGCAAAGCTGTTACATTGGAGAAGCCTTTCCTTAGATCAGGGCTGTAAGCTGCTATACTTTCTGTGACCTGTGCTATTCCCTGGCTTCTGACTGCCACAACACTCTTCCACCTGAGCTGTAACACTCAGTATTCCCTGGCTCCCGACTGCCAGGATCCTTTTCCATCCAAGCTGTGGCACTTAGTACTCCTTGCTCTCAACTGCCATGATCCCTTTCCATCTGAACCACAATGCTTACAAGTGCCACCTGTTCTAAAATATATAATGCATTTGTGGCTGCATGTGGATAGTTATAACTGTATTAGGCATAATTATGACCTGGTCATTTCATTTGGAAATTAAGCATGGCATAAGGAGATGTGATTGTATGTCAAGTTGACAAGGGGTGAACTTGTGATGGCTATTCTTGGTTATCAACATTATTACACCTGGAATTAACTAAAAACCCAAGTCACTGAGCACACCTGTGAGAGATTCTAGTTAACTCGATCATTTAGTTAACTGTTCCTTGCCTGTCTGCTCTGGCTCTCCCTTCAATGTCATTAGAGCCTACTTCTTCAGGATTCCAACACAGACTACAGGCCAGCTGAGACATCCAGTCTCATAGTCTGAACAACTACTGGGAACTTTCCACTGGGAGACAGCCATTGTTAAACTAGTTAGACTACAGCTGGTAAGCCACTCTAGTCAAACCAATATATATGTATACATATATACACACATACACACGTATATTCTATCATTTCTGTTCTTCTAGAAAATACCAACTATCTAATTGGATAAAAGGCCTGATTAACAGGAGGGAAATTATGCCTGGGACTGGAAACATAGCCAACTGCATGTGGCTAGTGAAGCCATGGATACTGAAGGAGAATCTACAATTGCCATTTTACTAAACTAGCATAATCCCTAACTACATTATAAATACTTATCCTTATACCCACAGATAAGTGTATATCTCACCCCTTTTCAAAAACCCTCTTTGCAGCAGCAGGAGACCATTGCAGAGAACACTGGCCATGGGTGCCCAGCCCCAGCTGATATGCCAAAGACACAGTTCTTGCACTTAATGCTCAGGCGTGAGATGGTGCCTTCACCTAAATCTCAACATGGCTGCCTAAACAAGACCGGAACAATTCTAATGACATCTGACATCCTACACTTATGTGGAAAATCTCACCCCCACCCCTAGATGAAGATCTATGAGTAATTAACAACTGCACTCCAGACAGAAGCAAGGGGAGAATTAGTCTTCCCTAGGGATGAGCCCTGACTGACTATCCAAATACTGAGTGGTCAGCCCTAGAAACTTAAACATGCAGGCAACACTGAATTACCTAACAAGTTGCATTTATTTATGCATTCATTCATTTATATTTATGTGTAATAATAATGGCTAAAGAATGGAAAGCCAGTGAGCTGGAGGAATGGCTCAGCGATTAATAGCACTGACTGCTCGTTCAGAGGACTTGGGTTCAATTCTCAGCACCCATATGGCAGCTAACAACTGTCTCTAACGCCAAGATCTGACACTCACACAGACATACATGGAGGCCAAATTCTAATGCAAATGAAATAAAAGCAAATAAATTATTATTTAAAAAAGAATAGAAAGCCCTGACTTTGAGAAGCAAAAGTGTGGTCAGACATGGGAAGGTAAAGGAGGGTGGGTGTCCCGCGCGACCGTCTCACCAGCAAGAACGACGCGGCACACAAGGATCCTTCTGCAGTAAGCTTTAATGTCTCTTGAGAGGGAGAGCATAAGCTTCCAGAGCGGAGACCCAGAGGTGGGGAAACCCTTCCCTTAAATAGAGGCTTCTCCTCGCCTAGGACGTGTCAGCCCCTGGTTGGCTGCAACCCATCGCACGAGATGACGCCACGGGAGAGGCAGAGCACAAGGAATGGAAAATCCCTTCGCGTCTGTGCAGCAAGCTTGTTTACCACTTGGGAACACAGGATGTCAGCGCCATCTTGTAATGGCGAATAGTGAGTGTGGCTCCTCACAGGTGGGGAGAAATGATGTTATTATTTTAAGAGTTGTATGAAATTCTCAAAGAATAAACAAAAACATTATTTAATAATAAAAACGTATGTGTATGCTTGTAAGTGCAACTGTGTGCACATGTTCGAGGTTTCAGATGCCAGAGCTGGAGTTACCAGTGCTTGTGAGCTGCCTGATGTGGGTGCTGGTCTTCTGGAGGAGCAGGGAGCAACTTAACATCTCTCTAGCCCTGGAAGATTTTATATGGTTCTCATCTAAAAAAACATCAGTTGCCATGTGGCATGTGCTTCATCTAATTTTGTTTTGTTGTAGTGTTGAAGACTGAACTCACCACTTCTGGCATGTTAGGCAAGTATTCTATAGACAGAGCTACCTTCTTAGTCATTCCATATCTTATTTTCATTCCCTAAAGCAAATCTGCTGCAGATGCTAATCACCTATTTTGGGTTGTGTAAATTTAGTCTCTGCAAGGTTCCTTACCTAAGGGCTGTTTAAGTCAAAGAGCCAGGATTCAGTTCCAGGTCTTCTATTCCAACGTCCAATCCAGTTTTTCAAATTGGTACAACTGACCCTACTGCTTGGGGCTATTCCCAGTTTTCATAAAAATATTCTCAAGCTCACCCAGGAAGGAACAAATATGGTTTAACCAGAGTACAGAGTAAGCAAGGTGACTGACATGAAATGATGCCATTCACCAGTTCCCTGGGAGTCCTACCAAAAAAGGTCCCTGGATCCCAAGTTAGGAATCTCAGTGAGTGGAGATAGGCAGTTTGAAAGGTTGTATGTCCAAGCGCAGTATTCAAGGGACTGTTCAAAAGTTATTAGTTGTGTTACATCTGTGTCACTAGTGCACAAAGCCCATGCTGGACACACTGTGTTCAGGGATCTTCAGATTAGTCTCAGTAAAATCTACCTTTCATTCTTACTGTAATGAGCTCTCCTCCCGGAAGGTACATATTGGTGAAACCAATACCTGAGGAGGGCTGGTAGAATTCACCTAATCCAACTGGGTCTCTGTTGTGTAAAAGTTGCATTTGTTGAGGATTAAATGTTTGGATAGGGGTTAACCTATTAAAAACAATGGCTGCTCTAGCAGACGACCCAGGTTTGGTTCGCAGCACCCGCATGGTATTTGACAATTGTCTGCAACTCATGTTCTACGTGAACCAGAGCCCTCTTATGGCCTCAATAGGCATCAGACACGCACATGAAGCGGACATAAAAGCAGGCAAAGCAGCCACACACTTTTTAAAGTTAGCACAAGGGACCAACACATCAGGATTAAAACACTGGTCTGGGTTTGTAGAACACCGTCCTGCTAAATCAGAGGCTCCAAAACCTGGCGTCATCGGCTTCCACGCCTGTATAAAGTCTCTAATGTGCACGATGGAAGCGAGGTGTCTGTCAGAAGAGAACTTCCTCTGGAAGCAGCGAGGAGATGCAAAGCCAGTCACGGTACAACGCCGTCTGGGACCCCAACTGGAGAACTCACTCGAAAACGCCCGTGCAGCGGACTGCAGCACCAGCTCTCGCCGAGTCCACGCAAGCGCAGCCCACACCTCACGTGCGCGCCAACGGGCCGCGCAGCCGCAGTGGAAGCCTCGTGCGCCGAGGGTGGGGCGTGGACTAGGCGGAGTTAGCCCCCAGGCGCTCTGACGCAATGGCCTGCGGCGGAAGGGTGCGGAGGCGCATGCGCCACTGGAGCTCGGGCAATTGGGAGGCCGGGCCGCGCATGCGTGCTGAGAGGCCCGGCGGTGGCGGCGGCGGCGGCGGCGGCGTTGGAGGCAACTGTGAGGGGGTTCCCGGAAGATGGTGCTGATTAAGGAATTGTGAGTGGGTCGGTGGGCTAGAGTGAGGCTCCGGGACGCGAGCTGAGGAGGGTCGGTTGGCTCAGTGTGGGAGGCACTCCCGGGACGCTGCGAACCCCTTACTGGAGCCCCGAGGCCCTGTGCGGAGACGCCGCCCTCCGTAGTCCGCGCCTGCCTAAGCGACGCGGCCGGAGGGAGCCGGGAGTGCCCGGAGAGGGGTCGCCCGGAAGTTTATGTCAGACGCCGGCACACTCAGTGGACCTGACCCCTAGCACATCTCCCTGCCATCGATCTCTGGCCCCGCACCTCTTAAGATGAGGCGACACTGGCCCCACCTTCACCGGGCTAGATGCGGCGTTAAACACATGGTGTGGCAAATCCCCAGGTGCATCGGACTGATCCCATGTTTTTGTTGAAAGGTTGTGGCTTCTCCCACTCTTAGAGCCGTGAACATTACAGCAGTCTGTGGTGGCAGGGAATGTTTAGCTGTCATACCTGAATCAGTGTTCTTGTGCAATTAGGGATTTCAGTAGGACCCATTTCGTTGTTGCCTTTCTCCCCCCTCCCCCACTTTCAAATTATTTTTTAAAAAGGCCCTAATTTAGCTGTGTAGGCAGCTTATCTCTATTAATGTCAGCTTTATTTAAACAAACAAAAGTCACTAACACAGTGCTTCTCCTTAACACCTCCCAGATTCTATTTCTGTTCATGTCCGTTTTCTCTTGCCCATCCCAGCATCACAAGATCGCCTTATTATTCTTTTGTTGCTCTGCATATAGGCTTAACTCGGGGCCAGTCTGTTTCCTTTTCTGCTTTTTCCTCAAATTAGTAGCTCACCACCTCGGGCAGTTTAGGCTGTGTGTCCTCGTGTTCTCTCCACGGTGCACACTATACTCTGATACCCAGCTCTTAGACAGTCTTTAAGATGGTCAGCAAACATTTGGTGGTTTTTTTTTTTTTTAAGATTTATCTTTATGTGCATGAATGTTTGCGTGTGTGCATGTGCACCACATCGTGCAGTGCTCTTGAAGGGAAGAAGAGGTCATTGAGGAGGGTAATGAGCCACCATGTGGGTGCTGGAAACCAAACTCAGATCCTCTGAAGGAGCAGCAAGGCCTCTTAGCCACTGAGCCATTTCTCCAGCTCCTCAGCAAACATTTGTTCATGGATTGATGACAGATTACATTTGCGCATGCGTGCGTGTGTACAGGCAGGAGGACGATTTGAAGGAGTCAGTTCTCTGCCCCCATTAGGGTTCTGTGGCTGGAACTCAGGTCGTATGGAGTTAAGCGGATTTGCCTGCTGAACCATATCTGGCCTGAACAATCACTACCTTTTGTTAGTGACAGGGACCTGAAGAAGGCTTACTTTTACATTCTGCATGGAACAGAGATTTGCATTTAAAGCATATTCACAGTACTGAACTTTGAGCTTGTATGAAAACTTTCTTCCAAGTAATTCTAACAATGTATCTTGCAAGCATCACCTCATTATTCTAGTGGCAGATATTAAGACAGGAGACTATGAGACAGACAGGACAGTGTATGTCAGTTGTACACGCACAACTGAGTACGGATGCCCGTGGATCCAGTTGAAACTGGACCTAGAGGTGGTTGTGAGTTGTCTAATGTAGATGCTGGGAAATGAACTCAGATCCTCTGCAAGAGCAATACCTCTGAGCCCTTTCTCCAGCCCTGTCTTTTGCAGACCTTTACTTGGTGAACATTTAAATGCACTGAGTTAATGCTGATATTTATCCAACATCTGATTAATTTTCTGAAAGCGCTGTATGTTAAAGTTTTTGATGCTTAGTCTTCATGGTGGTCTCCCCTAGTTTTTTTTTTTTTTCCTCCACCTAGGCTTTTAAGATACTGTTTCCTGTTAATGTGTTCTATGTTCAGAACAGTGTAAGTATTCAATGCCATTAGTTCAGAAGTGAATTTTCTGTAGTCAACTCCATTCAGTTGGTTTTTGAACAGACAGTAAGTGGTTCTTATGTGAAGATGTTGGTAAAGTAAAATACTATCATAGATGTTTGTCATCTTAAAACATCTATGTTTTAAATAAGAAAGAATTAAAAATAGCTTCCAGGGCCAGGTGTGGTACTGCATGTCTTTAATACCAGCACCGAGAGAGATGATCTTTGTGAGTTCCAGGGCAGCCAGGGCTGCATAGTAAGACCCTGTTCTCAAACAAGACAGGAGACGACTCTCAGGGTGGACTGGTCTCTGCAGTTATCGAGCAGTAGACGAAGTTGCCATTAGTGTAAAGTCTTGGTTTTAAAGTGTTTGTTGCTGGTTCTGTTTGGAAAAACACTTTGATGAGGATCTTTAGAGAAGTTTGTGGATTTGATTTATCATTCTAAATGTCATAGCCACTTTTGTTTCATGAAAGAGATTTCTCTGAGAGTGTTGATAAACTTCATTGGGCATCTTCTGCTAGTAAGTGTTAAAATTACCCAGCTACGATTCTTTGGTTTTGTAAAGCTTTGGTGAAGACTTCCTTTCTCCCATCTCTTTGTTTCTACAGTCCTACATCTTTGTTCAGTCCTTTAATATCAATAATAATTCTTGAAAAGCCTCAGAAGACTTCTTTGCCTTATTTTTCATGTTCCCAGCCACTACAGATGGTCTTTTGGGATCAGCCATAGCTATGTCACTCTTGGGAAAATCCTCCAACATTTTTATTGCTTCATTAATGAACTTAATAAATTCTTTATCCTATGTTACAGGCCCTGAAAAAGGTATCCCAACCTCTTCTTTCTCACTTCCTGTCTCTAGTTTATGGAATGAGGCAGCAAGTTATTGTACACTGTAGGGCAGAGGGTTTATGGAGGGCTTAACAGCATGTTTGTTTCCCATGAGAACTAGAAGTTTGGGGCTTTTCTGAGTATTGGTTGTCCGTGGTTTTTAGATCACTGTTACACAGGGTAACAGTGACCTGTACTAGGAAGAGGAAATAACAGTAAACCTGTTTTGTAGAAATAAGGGATTTCCCTGTCAAAAATCTGGAGGTAAAACCTGAGGTTCTGATAAAACATAGCATAGTTGTAGACTTTGACGTTGTCTTGTACTGCATTATAGTAAATGGAGCTCTAAAGATGACCTTTGTGATGTCCGCTAGCACGACAGGACGGGATCAAACACAGATCCACCTTCCACTGGCCCTGCGTTGGGACGGTATGGGGTTTGTAAGGTGTGAGGCCGTCTCCTTTACAGGCATTTCTGCTTGTTCCAAAGCCCTTCACTTTTGTCTCAGTAAGCTTGAGTAATTAGGTTATGGAGGGACTTTTCTGGAAACAGTCATTTGTGGACTTCAAGGCATGTTTGTATTCTGAGAGAAATATCAAAAATAAAATATGCATAGGGTTAGAGAGAGCTCTGTGACTAGGAGCACTGACTGCTGTCTCAGAAGACCCACGTTGAGTGGCTTGTGACCTCCTGTACCTGCAGTGCCATCTGCTGGTTTTTGTGGGTGCTCTCTCATACACATAAGTATAAACCTTTAGAAATGTACAACATGTGTACCATGGATAGCACGTGTGGTGAGTGAGAGAGTCTGCAGATGACAGACCTTGCTCCTGCTCGCTCTCCCTGCACAAGAGTCAAGCCCCTGTGTCTCAGATCCTGTGGCACTGAAGTGGGTAGCCCTCCAAGTTCAACAATGGCAGTCTTAGATTTGTGGTTGATACCCTTAGGGTCCTAGGCTTACAAACACCCTCTCCCATAAATGGCATTCTTGTCTACTGTGTCACTAAATTTAAAATTCCAAACCAGGCAGTGGTGGCAAACACCTTTAATCCTGTCACTGAGGAGGCCGAGGCAGGTGGATCTCTGTCTGCATTTGAGGCCAGCCTGGGCTTCAGAGTGAGTTCTAGGACAGCCAGGGATACATAGAGAAAGCCCGTCTCAAAAAAAAAGGAAAAAAATTACTGAGGTTACATTGAGTCTAGAGATGTTTGTTTTAAAGCCATATCAATATGTGATGTATATTCTTTTCTTTTTCTTTTTAGTCGTGTGGTTTTGCCGTGTTCTGTTCAAGAGGTAAGTTGTTTTGGTTCTGCACATCCCAGTGGTGTGGTTTACCGCTCTGCTGGTCTATACTGCTCTTGGAATACGCATTTGCTTTTGCCTTCTCTTTTGGTGCAGTCTGGTGTCTGGACCCAGGGCCTCACATGCTAGGCGAGCAGTCCTACCAATATTCTTGCCTTCATTTTCTTTCTCTTTCTAGTTTTTGTAACAAAATGAGTCATATTACAGATAATTGTAAATAAATTTCTGTTATATTGTCTCATTTGGAAGAATCGGTAGAAAATAGTTTAACCAATGTAGAAATTCTTTCAACGGTCTCCCAGAAAAATGAGGTTTCTGTCTCAATTTAAGTATTTCCTACGTGAGAGAGCTTGCTGCTGAGAGAAGAGGTGACTGCCTTTACTACTGGACATTTTGTCTTTCCACAGAACTTGCTTTTCTGTAACACGTGTGAGTTGAGCCTTCTCCTGTGGTAACACTTGAGCTTTTCTGGGGGTACCTCTGCCTGCCGACCTTGCCACCCCAAGACCTCTGTTCTACTTTAACAGGTTAAAGTTAAACATTCCCAGTGTGTCCATTTATGCTAATTTGTGACCCTATGACTTTACACAGCTGGCTTCACTGCTGCATGCACCGCAGTTGTTGCTCTGCACTAAAAGGTATTCGAGATGTGATCTTGCCATCAGCTGACATCGGGATTATGGTCTTGGGCATGAGCGGAAAACCCACATCCTACAGTACAGGTGTCTGAGGAATTGGCAGGTGTAGCTTAGCTCAACCCCCAGGGCCCTTCTGAACGTGTACATAGTAGTTCCTCAGCTGACAGTAGACCCAAAGCAGAGAGCTGGGTGGACATAGACTGATAAGTGACAGGTAACCGAAGGACAGGCAAAAGCAGAACTGAGAAAAGAAGTGGTTTTGTGTGGTCTTGAGTACAGCTGTGTGGTGACTGAATAGAACTGGAGTTTCATCACATCACAAAGCTGCTCTTTGTTTGTACAATTGATTAATTGAACTCAGAGTTGGAACTTGACATTTATTTTGTAAGGTTTATTGGGGCTGGGGGGTAGCTGATTGAAACAACTTGTTGAAATCTGGAGTCTTGATATTGTCACCTCAGATGTTTTAGCTTTTTGTTATACTCAGATTTAACAAGCATGCCCCACTTCCCTGAGTCTGAGTTGTTCTTTTTTGGATTTTCGAGACAGGGTTTCTCTGTGTAGCCCTGCCTGTCCTAGAGCTTACTGTGTCTCCTGAGTGTTGGAATTAAAAGTGTGGGCCACCATACCTGACCCTGCATTATTTTTCAAACAACACCAATGAGAAAACCTGGTAGCATGCTTTAAGTTACCAATTCATTAGTCTTTTGGGGATTCCAATCATTTTGTTTCTTCGTGGATTTTTTTGTTAGACCAAATTTGTCCTCTGTTTTAAAGACATTTTAATCCTGTTTTGAAATCTGACGTATTGAAAGTAGGTTGTGAAGGACTTAAGAATTATGACATTGGCATTAGACTAACCCAGGCAACATGTCAGAAAACAGAGGGAACAGCTTTCCCTGCAGTCCAGATTCTTTTGTTGGTTGGTTTTGGTTTTTTGAGACAAGGTTTCTCTGTGAGGCAACCCTGGCTGTCCTGGAACTCTGAGAGCCAAGCTGGCCCCAAACTCATGGAGATCTACCTGCCTCTGCTTCCTGAGTGATGGGACTAAAGGTGTGGCCCACCATGCCCAGCTCAGTCCAGACAGATTCAAGTAGATACTTGGGAGCACTAAGAAATCTCTTTAGCTCCAGCCTTTCAGACCCTTCCAAATCAAATCCAATAATGCTGCATTGGGGTAAGGCTATTAGGCTAGCCAGCACCAAATTGCATCCCTGTGAGCATCAGATGGGAGTATTTCCTGAACTTTAATGAGCCTTTTATTCTCTTAAGTATAATTTTAGCTTTGAATTATAAGTTCTAGAGGTAAAATTTTGTGCCTTGATTTTGAAAATAAACTTACAAAGAAGAAAAATACTGCTTTAAGCTGTCTTAATCAAATTTGAAGAGATTGGCAATAGTCCCATAGTTTAGTCCCTGGAACAATGAGTGCATAAGAGACTCGGTTTTGCCCCTTATGGTGACTGTTAGTGCACAATTCAATCCTGCTGACTCATGGGAACTGCCCTACCGCTGAGAGCCCTGGTTCACTGTGAAATAAGAATGACTGAGCACTAGCCAGACTTTCATGCTAATGCTTACATGCTTCTATTTCTAGAATGTTAGTGCTTATTGGAGAATTTTATTGGCACTTGTGTCTTTGGTCTTAGAAGAGACCCAGAGCTGTGCTAAAAGGTCTTGAGGCTTTTACTACCTCACAATGTACTCTTCCTTATTGAGAATGGAGAGCTAATGTGTTGCTCAGCCTTAAGGTTACACGTCTAAGATGAAAGAAATGTAAAAATGTTTCACAGGGTACAAATTCATGGTTCAAAAGTTGAACTAAGTGCTGACATTCTCTTGATACATGATGATATAAGTGAAATATTAGTAACTGTTTTGGTTGTGAACCGTGGAAATATGTGATCATCTGACATTTTCATTTGAGTTCTGTTTTCATGTAAAACACATGCTGAATGGATTGTTGGACTTTTCTTTATCATCTTTATTAAAGTTTTAACATAGGAAAGTTCTGCAGCTTTTATTGACTTAGTAAAACTCTGCTCTTTGGAATTTCAGTATCAGGTTGGACAGCTTTACTCTGTTGCAGAAGCGAGTAAGAATGAAACTGGCGGTGGAGAAGGAATCGAAGTCTTGAAGAATGAACCGTATGAGAAGGATGGAGAGAAGGGACAGTATACACACAAAATTTACCACCTGAAGAGGCAAGTGGGGTTTTCACCTGTGACCTGCAGTACCTACCTGGCAACCCCCTTATGAGTAGGCCTGTGTGGTGACAGTGTGTTGTGCTTCAGTTTATTGTGGACCCCTTATGTTTATACTAAATTATAAAAGAGATACATCTGCCTATAACAAAATTTCAAACAGTAGGGCGGACTGTAAAATTAAACCTTCATCCTCAACCTGGAGAGAGCACTGGCTGCTCTTGTAGAGGACCTGGGTTTGATTCCCAGATCTCACATGATGACTCACAGCTGTCCACTGCTCTAGCGCCACGAGATCCAGCACCATATGTACCAGGCACACATGTAGTACACATACAGGCAAACCACTCATATACATAAAGTAAAAATATGTAATTCATCCTCACTCCTTGCCATCAGTAGCCTTAAAAAGAGAAACACTTGAAATACTTCCAGATCCTAGTTCATCCTTTTTTATTTTTTGTTTTTTTGTTTTTCTTTTTTAATGTGTGTGGGTGTTTAGGTTCTTGAGTAAGTATGAGTGCCAGTGTTTGTGGGGAGGCCAGAATACAGCTCAGTATTGTGCTCAGGATGGTGCCCTCTGAGGTAGGGCATGTATTGACCTGGACTGGCACTGGGATTGTGGGTATAGGTCACCGTTCCTCAGCATGTTGACATGGTTTTGGGGATTGAAGTCAGGTTCTCATGCTTGCAAAAGAACTTCACTAATTGAGTATATCCCCCAGCTTCTGTGATTCTCCCCCCGACCCGCCCCGACACAGGGTTTCTCTGTAGCTTTGGAGCCTGTCCGCCTGTCTCTGCCTCCCGAGTGCTGGGGTTAAAGATGTGCATCACCACTCACCACTGTTGTGCGAGAGGAGGATTGGGCTGTGTTCCGCCGTCCAGCTCCCAGTGCCTGGCTAACTTATACCCGAAATAACCACATGAAAATTATATTAATTTAATTACTACCTGGCCCATTAGTTCTAGCCTCTTATTGACTAACTCTTACATCTTGATTCAGCCCATATCTAATAATCTGTATTCACCACGAGGATGTGGCTTACTGGCATTGAGTCTAACCAGCGTCCATCATGGGCCGGAGAAGCATTGCGTCTGCCACACTTCCCTTCCTCCTAGCATTCCATCCTGTCTACTCCGTCTGTCTTATTTCTGCCCTATCGAAAGGCCAAGGCAGTTTTCTTTATTCAACCAATGAAAGCAATACAAATGCAGAAGCACCGCCTACACTACACCACCACCTGGCCTCTGTGATTCTTTTTAAGCCAAGTAAAATTCTCTTGTGGGCCCAGCATAGTTTATTTACCTGTTTCCTACGGGGTAGGGAATGAAAATTATAATTTTAAATAATTTATAGTTTAGTACATTTTTGTGTTACAGCATACTTTCTGGTTGTCTTAGATGCCTGTACCTTTAGGACAAAGAAGGATCTGCTGGAAAGCCATGGCGGTCTTAGTCGTCCTTCAAAGTTTCATATACTAGTCCTCCATATTTTTCTGTTTTGAATTTTTGCCAGTTTCCATTTTTGATTTTTTTTTTATGAGTATGATTGGATGCCTGATGGTGAGGAGGTCTGTGTGACTGTGGGTTTTGCTTTTGTTTTATTAAGTTCCCTTGTGCATTCCTCTTAAGCTGGAGTCTTGAGTCTTATCCATACCTTTTCCTTCAGATATTTTTTTTTTTACAATAGAAAATGCATACCTGAGAGTAGAGATGGCTCTGAGTCATTTGCAGACCACCTCCCTGTCTCTTAAGGTTGGGCAGGCATCTCTGCTTTTCTTGGTTTTCTTCTCTGTACATTCAAGTAAATCTTATATTCCTAAAACACCTTGAAGTTGTAGATAAACTTATGTGATTAAGCTTAAATTTCATCATTATTTCTTTTATAAAGTTATATTTGTGTGTGTGTGTTACGTGTCACAAGAGAGGAGTTGTCTGTAGAGGCCAGAGGAGGGTTGCAGGGTATGTGTGTGCTGGAAACTAAACTATCAAGTTCTCTCAACCACTGACCCATTTCTGCAGCCTCTCTTTCACTCTAATTTTTGATTCATCCATTAATTCAGTCCTACAAGCAACTAAAAGTTCCTTATTAAAAGTACTGACCTCTCTCTGGGAGTGCTAAAATAAGCTGGAGGGTTTAGTGTGTCATGTTTATATTGGTCGGTGATAACCCTTTGTAGATTACAATTCCAAATGTGAAAACATTAGCTTGTTGCATTGCTGTGGCAAAACACCTTGACCAAAAATAGCTAGGTGAGAAAAGGGTTCATTTACAAAGGGGCAAGTCAAGACAGGAACTGAAGCAGACCCTGGAGGAGTACCACTTCAGCAGCCTGCTCCCCCTAGCTTGCTCAGTCTGCTTTCCTGTAGCACCTAGGACTACCTACTCGGGGTGGCATCTATCCCCAGTGGGCTGGAGGCCCTTCCTCATCAATCATTAATCAAGATAATGCACTTACATTACAGACTTGCTGGCAGGCAATCTGGTGGAGGCCTTTTCTTAAAAGTTCTTATTCCCAGATGACTAGCTTGTGTCAAGTTGATAGAAAACCAACCAGAACACCTCTTGAAATTAATGTGAAATATCTTTTGTTTGAAGCCTAACGGTTCACATATTAGAAAAATGGCACCTTGTTATGTAGAAAAAGTCTATTAATGGGCCATTAGGTATTCATACAGTGTTCCATGTTTTTAAAACCTAATCTGATGAAAACCCTAGAAAGTCATTAAAATGTGAGGAATGTTCATCACTTGCTGCTGAGATACAGGTGATTGCATTTTTATGGGAAAGACTATTTACCACTTTTGAAACACTTGATTTAGGTAACTCTCCAGCCATAAATAGTAACTCTTAGTTGAGGAGAGCTATAAATATGGTCACTGCAATTCGTAGTATTGCCCAAAAACTTATTTGGACAGGATAGAACTTTGAGGCTTGGTAGTACTGGGTCTCTGGAGACAGCCTTCTTGTGTTCTTGGTCTCCTGGAACAGCATCTTCATTACTGAAGGATCCAGAGTCACTCCACATTTTCTATGTGTCAGTCCTGAGACATGGACAGTTTATGAGTTTTGCCAAGAAGTCATGGGAATGCACACTTGCCGTGGTCAGTAAGTGACAGACTTGCATACTCTTTTAATTTCTCTTTTACTCTGAGTATGAAGTCCCAAGCCTGAGGAACCCATTTGAAAATCCAGTGAGCACAGGTCCCCTGAGAAGGAGCAGAAGGGGGCTAACAGGATGGTGAGGGCTGCTTGACTTTGTGTCCACTCTTACCAGACCCTTCAGCCCCTGTCCAAAATGGTAGCTGTAGACAGAAATACAGGGAAGCATAAAAGGAGAACAGGAGAGAGGGCAACAGTGGTGGAACTTCATGGGAGAGATGGCCAGGATGTTGCCATCAGTAGAGACCATGCAGAGCATTGCTACTGTCAGGGAGCAAGAAAGACTATGGGATGCGGGCTGGCCTCTCAGATTCATTGCTATCACACTGATAATCCACTGGATAACCACATTACAGAAGGGCACAGATGACTTAGCGTCAAGTAAGGCCTTGATCCCAGGAAAGGCTGATGTCAGTACAGGCCCTTCAAAGGCCTTGTGTTAACATTTTAGGTGGTGCGCACTAGCCTTGTTTATATGCTTAGCATTTAATTTTTTAGTTAAATCAAGTTGTGTGCCCTGTCCCCACTTAACATCAGTAGAATCGAAGATTTTGTTTAGACCACCAACTCCTTATTTTACCAAATTGTGAAATGCTGTATTTCACTTGACCCACAGTAACCAAAGTCTAGACTCTTTGGCTTCTTGAATATAGCCGCTTGTGTATGAAGCAAAAATACTGTTCAGTTATTTATTATTTTGGGTTTTTTGGTGTTTTGTCTTTTGACTGGTCTCATGTAGATCAGGTTCCTACTTGTGATCCTCCTGCTCAACCTCCTTGAGTGTCAGAGCTGCAGACTGCACTGCCTCGCTGCGCCTAGCCGCTCTTGACTGTACAGAACACCTGGGTGTTAGAGAAGTGGTTTGCAGAGATCCCCTATTCCTTAGGCTAATTTTATTTTCTAGGGAGTACCTTTTGAAGCCTCAACAGTTTATTATTAATGCTACTGTTATTATTTTAAATGAAGTTCCAATTTACTGGTTTTGTTTGTGCTCATCCCAAGTCACTGGCACATGCCACCCTTCACTACCAGGTCTTTGTCCATTTGGAATTGATTTGCCCCACCATTCATTCTGCCCACTCCTCTACTTGGTTTAATTTTCTACACAGAGCCAGAGTAATCTTAAAATTTGACCCAGGTTGTGTTGTTCTCATTTTCAAAGCTTTCCGCAGCTTCTCTATAACACAAAATGAGCTTTGTGTTCCAGTTTGTTGCATGCAGACCTCCCAGTTTCTGACTGCCCAGACCTCACTGGCAGCCCTGTCTTGTCATCGTCTTCCTTTGGTCACTACAGTAGCCATGCTAGGAACTGCCGTAGTTCAGGCCTCGCTCTCCTGCTGTTTCCTCTCCTGTAACATGCTCTGCCCTGTGGTATGGTTCTTGGTTTTTGTCTTCCATTGTTTCTGTTTCCTTTCCTGAAAGGACAGCTGTTTTGGGATTGCCCCTGTTGGTTCATTGTTTCCAAGCCCCCCAGCATGGCAATTAGAGTCATTTAAACCACGTTTAAGTCTCTCTTTTTTTCCTCTTATCCTGTGACAGTTTTCTACTCTGAGCCGGAGAGACTGCTCAGTTGTATTGTTGTTGCAGAAGACTGGAGTTCAGTTCCCAACACCCATGTCAAACAGCTCACGTGTAACTTCAGCTCCAGCTCTGGGGAATCTGATGCCTTTGGCTTCTGATGGCACCTGCATTCACATGTAGCATTTTTGTTTTTTAGCTGCCCTGCCTGGGAACAAATGGGTTTATGACCATTGTTCCATTGTGATCAGATTTTAATACAACCTCCTTTTATTTAACACAGTAGAATAAAACACTGCAGTTGACTTTGATCCCCAGGTTGAATATTCTTAAAGTGTGTGACGGAGGCATGCCTTCTGAGAGAACCTTCATGCCATGGGCTTCTCTTAGCCAGCCCACATCTAGACAGGGTACTTTGAGGTGAGATCTGCTAAGAACATCAGAAGCAGTCACTGTCTCATGAATGCTTAGGGGAGGAGAGAGGAGAGAACTTTGAAGGCCTAAACTCCATTTCACAAGTTCATTTACTGTCGTTTCCTTTTCTCAGGCTCTCTAAATTTTTAAAGTGATTTTCATTAATCAACATGATAGAGAAAGATAGATAATTTAAGATAGATGAGATAAGAGATAGAGGAAAAATGATAGCTAACTTCTAGTTGCCTTGGTTTTTTTTTTTATTATTTATTATGTATACAATATTCTGTCTACATATATGCCTACAGGCCAGAAGAGGGCACCAGACCTCATTACAGATGGTTGTGAGCCACCATGTGGTTGCTGGGAATTGAACTCAGGACCCTTGAAAGAACAGGCAATGCTCTTAACCACTGAGCCATCTCTCCAGCCCTGAGTTGCCTTGTTAAGAATGTGAAAAATGTCCACTAATGAAGATTTCTTAAAGTCTGAATTTAAATTATATTTTGTTTATTCCAGGTACACATTTCCCCAGGTCTAGTCATTACTAGTCATAAAGAGAAGCTTACCCGTGAATGTTCTTATGCTAAGTGCAAACCTTTAGTGAGTTTGGAGCAGCTAGCTCAGAAATGGAAATTTCATAACTGAGATTTTTTAAAGGAACTTAAATGGTAGAAGCAGTCTTCTGGAACTATGATAGGAGACAGTCGAGGTTAGGATGGAAAATATTAGAAGTGGGCATGATGGGTCATAGTGCTTGTTGAGCAAAAATGAGGATCAGAGTTCATATCCCCAACATTCACATAAAAACTGGATGTGACTGTGCACACCTGGAACCCCAGTGCTGTGGTGGACAGAGATGGGAGAGTTACAGGGGCTTGCTGGCATTCAGTATAGCTCCGGGTTTGGTGGGAGACTTTCTC
This sequence comes from Dicrostonyx torquatus, assembly GCA_028555095.1. NCBI lineage: Eukaryota > Metazoa > Chordata > Mammalia > Rodentia > Cricetidae > Dicrostonyx > Dicrostonyx torquatus. The sequence continues at coordinate 6,450,746 of JAQHUG010000089.1, read as the reverse complement.
AAAGGAATAAAGTGGGAAGTCATAGGACAGGGCATTTAGCATCCTCTGGCCTTCTTGAGTGTGCACACTGGGGAGTAACAGGTTTTATACTGGTTTATAGGTATTAAACTTTTTCCACTGTTGGGCCTTGTAGAATAAACTGTTTCTGATGTAATCTCTAGGGAGTTTGGCCAGCCTTTTTTTCTAAGTTGACTGGCTATTGACAAGTTATTTGCCGTATTCTGAGATGAAGTGTCTTCTAATTACGTGTAGGTATTACATTATGCTCTGTTGGACCTCACAGTGCATAAGGACTGTTGGTTCTACTTCTTAGCTGTGTGAGGTTTACACTTGATGTTCATTGTGTGTGTGCAATATATGTGTAGGTGAACTTGTATATGTATGCTCACATGCTCATGAGTGTGCATTGTGTGTAGGGGCCTCAAGGCAGCAGTGAGATGTATGTGCATGTGTGCCATGGCACACGTGGGGAGGTTAGAGTACAACTGGGAATCAGCTTTCTCCCTAAGGATCGAACTCAGGTCATCAGGCTTGGTGACAAATATCTTTATCCACTAGATGTCTTACCAGCCCCCACCCTGTCTTCTGAGGCATGCACCAGGAGCTTGCCCACTAGGTTATGCTGTCTGACCAGCACGCCTCAGGAATCCTCCATTCTCTAGCTTCTCAGAGCTGAGATTACAAGCGTGTGTTTGACTTTTTACATAGGTTCTGGGGATGGAGCTTGGGTCTTATACTTCTCCCCAACCTGCCTTTGACTTTAAGACAACATTCTTTTTAGTTATCCTGACTTGTTACTTCAGAAGTTGGTGTGAGTTAGCCTACAATTTGAAAAGAATAAATGCTCAGAGAATTGACCTTCATTCATTGTTATCTTTGAAGGGCATGAAGGCACATGGAAAATTCTTTATGTCTGCCCTAGGATTGTTGCTTGCCCCACCATTCAAACTATATATATTTTTTCCTGTGATGTAATTTGTCTGAATAGTGAAACACCCAGCTAGGTGCTCCACCCATGTCATGTCCTTTAGGCCTGGCATTTTGGGTTCTCTCTCTTCATGCCGCACAGCTTTCTGGGTTGTGTGAGGCTTCTCAAGGGTGCTTTGTTTAGCCTCCGGCATTGAGTTTAGAAATGGCTCCTGTTAGCTTGTTCACCCTTAATCCAGTCAGAAGTCCTTCCTGGCTCCCAAGTTTGCTTACTTTGCTCTCTGTCTTATTAAATAAATAAGTTTGAATTTTACTATGATATGTAAAGAATATATAAAATGTTTGAAGTTGGGGGTATGATGTAGTTTGGCTTCTATGATTTAACATCTGAGTTACTAGCTATCTGAGATAATGAAACAGTACTTGCCTTATGGTGTTCCTGGGACATTTAAATGAGGAAAGCACCTCCCTTTAAGCTCGGCAGCCAGTTTTCAGGGCTTGGTGGGCTTTCAAAATTCTAGATACATTGTAGACATTGTGTTTCAATTTTTGTGACTTTAGGGTAGATAATACAAACTCCAAGTTAGAAGATCCAAGCAGTGTGCCTAGTGTTGACAGGTTAGAAGGTAGAGTTTGAGAGTTCAGTCTAGTCTGTGTGGCAGTGTCTCTGTCATAAGCATGTTCAGTTCATTAGTATTTTTGTATAAACTGCAAAGACCATTTTTCTTCTTTTTAGCGACTAGTGCTTTCTGTTTATAAGAGTATATCAGTTGTCTTGGGGTGCTATTCTTGTTGGGTTTTCTCGAGCCTGTGGATGCCAGTCATGCATTTAACCTTCTCTTCTGATCACATTTGAGGCAACTAGCAACAGCCATTTCTTGAATTTACATTTTTCTTTCCTTTCTATTCTTTTCTTGTCCAAGTCAGGGTCTCCTACATAGTCCTCGATGTCCTGGAACTCACTGTGTGGACCATGCTGGCATCAAACTCACAGAGCTCTGACTGCCTCTGTCTCTTGGTGCTGGGACTGAAGACATGTGCCACTACACCAGGCTTGTTTGGTGAGACAAGGTCTCACTCGAACTCATGCTAGTCTCAAGCACATGGAGATACTCCTTTCTGAGCCTCCTGAGAGCTGAGGTGACTGCTGTTTAGACATAACCCTGCACTTATGACATGCTTCTGTTGTGGGAAAGCCTGGCCACGTGAATGCCAGTGTTGTGGTAATGTGTGGGCTGGGTAGCTTCGGTCACCTGTGGGATTTCAGGGAAGTTGATTCACACTCGGTAGATGGTGAGGACTACACATACACATTTAAAAGGTTGGAGCTGAAGCTTAGTGGTACAGTGCTTCCCTACTATGTGTAAAGTCCTGGGTTCCATACCCAGTACCACCAAAATATAAAATACACACATACACACAGTAACTTTTTTTATATAGCTAAACTTTCTTCTTCATCGGTTTTTAACATTAATTTGATACTTGATTATTTGGGGATTGAAATAAACTGTTAGTGTTAGTTCATCAGATTTAGAATGTGATAACATTTTTGATAGAAACAAAAATGATGGTACAGTTGAAAAATGTATCCAACATCTCTCTCCTTACAGCAAAGTTCCTGCATTTGTAAGAATGATTGCTCCTGAGGGCTCCTTGGTGTTTCATGAGAAAGCCTGGAATGCTTACCCCTACTGTAGAACAAGTAAGCTGGTTCCAGCAGTATTGCACCCTGCTGCTCCCACGAGGAGAGGGACATAAACGCCCTAGTCTTGAGGATTAAACCAAGCAAAGCCTCCTGTAGGGTCTTAGGTAGTCAACTGCTGTGAGGGTGATGGCCACGGGAACCACTGGTTTCCTCCTCAGACTTATGCGTATCCCATTCCCAGAAGACAGCCATATGGAAGTCCTGCTAACTGTTGGCTTTGGAAAGATGAAGTAAACACAGAAACTCTAAAGGTCATGTACACCCAGGGATGTCTTCTGTTGTGCTCCAGCAGCACTCGAAGAGGATGTTAAGGATTTATTTCCCAAACTGTCTTCATATATGTTACGCTTTTGCCATATTCTTATTAGCATTATTTTAAATTAAGGTAGATTATATTTCATATTGCTTTGTACTCCATCATCTAAATTGAGGATTTCTTGGTGTCACTTGTATTGGGACCATTTTGAAGATATAAGCTACTAAGTGCCATATGTTTGGGATAGGTTATATGTTAGTCCACCTGACATAAATACGGGGACAGGCTGTTTTGACTCCATCTAATTGAAGTTTTTCTCGTTTTGCTGCCCGCCTCTTCTCTCTGCCTCAGTTGTAACGGTGAGTAGCACACAGTATTCCTTAAACTTTGTTTTGCATCCTAATGATTCTTAGCTGCTGCTCACTTTTTGCTTAAGCCCCCATTGCTTCATGGCCTGTCCTGTGTCCTCCCCGTGCCATTCCCACCTCATATGTCCTAGGCTTGCCTCACGCTTCTTATTAGTTCTTCTCTGCTTTTGCTACTTCTTTGAGTGTCAGAATGGCTCAGAAAATTGCCTATTCTCAGCCCTTGTGCTGCCTGACAAGTGGGAGTGCTTGAATTATGCAAGTGTTGTTTGCTGTACCCAACAAGCCCCACAGATCAGCAGCTGGGGCTGCAGATTCAGCTTGACCATTGAGAGCACTTGTATTAAGAAGGTTGCTCTTCTAGAGAACTCAGGTTCGGTTTCTAGCGCCCACATGGTGGTTCACAACCATCCATAAATCAAATTCCAGGGACTCCGATTCGCTCTTCTGACTTTGGCAGGTACCAGACAACATGTGTGGCCCATGTACATGGATGTAGGCAAAACACTCATACAGAAAATAAAAATAAATCTAAATAAAATGGGGAGTTTATTTGGATTTGGAAAGAGGGCCACACTCTGGGGTACTGTGCAAGGAAAGACTCCCAAAGAACTGTGAAGGGTGCATCACTTTCTTGTTGTGTTCTCTGCAGAATGAATATATGAAAGATGACTTCTTCATCAAAATCGAAACATGGCACAAACCTGACTTAGGAACATTAGAAAATGTAAGTTTCCACTCTGCACTGAAAGGGCCGGCATGTAACTGCTTCATGGTGTGCTTGGTCCACATGTGCAAGGCCCTGGGTTTGATCCCCAGCTCCATCAGAATGGTGCTAGCTCATGGTACCAGCTCTTCACTTGAGTGAAGAAGGCTGTGGGAAAGGGGATTACTGAAAACAGTCCACTCTCCTTAGTGGATGATGACCCTGGGTTAGACAAGCTCCTTAGCAGCACGTCTATGTCATTGGGGTGAGGCAAGCAAGCCAGACATAAATCGACTTCCTCTATCAGTCCTTGCCTTAATGCTTGAGTGAAATCTTCTGACATCACTGTTTTTATCAGCAGCTCTCTTACATGGAGCAAGGAGGACGTGGATGACTCACATATGGTGCAGCATCCAGTCCTTACCTGGGGTATTAGACGGCTTTCCTCTGTTCACCAGAGCGGTTGTTTTAGCAGAATTAATTACTCTGATGTTTATTTCCACTTCATAACATTAGCAAAATTATAGTTATGGAGTATAATTTTATGATCGGGGTCACCACTGCATGTGGAATTGAAAACCACTCTTGTAACCCCTAGTGCAGCTTGTTGAAGACTGGTTATCGTGTTACCTTTGCTAGCATAGAATTTCAGGGTTCCAAGCACTGTGCTTATGTCATTTGCATTAAACAGGCAAAACACATTTTGTTACACAAATTACCTCTTAGCTCTACTGTAAAATTGCCCTGTCAGATTTCTCATGTATATACATCCACCCCTCACTGGGGAAGCAATACAAAGAGTAAAAACTGTCTAGATCTCAAGATTACCAGCTGCTATTTTCTGAAATAGTAATTTATCCCATACTGTATTCTGAGGTACTCAAGCTAAGGTGACATATGGAAATGTAGTGCTTTCCTGGAAAAGAACACACTAAAGTATTCTGTTTCTCACAGGTTCATGGTTTAGATCCAAACACATGGAAAACTGTTGAAATTGTCCACATAGACATTGCAGATCGAAGTCAAGTTGAACCAGCAGTGAGTACTATTTGACGGCATCTTGATATGTCCTCTTTACATCTCAGAGTTATCGTCTGTCTTCTGTATAGTCTGCATTTCTACACTGAAATGATCCTGGCCCTCAGGTCTGGTCTGAACAACAAAGGCCCTGGAGGAAGAGAAGGTGATCGTCTCCTGTGCTGAGGGCAAGGAAAAAGTGCCTTGCTTATGTTAGAGAGCATTTGCTCAAGAAGTGTTTCCAAAACATTTTTTTGTTTACTGCTTTAAAGTCACACAGGTCTTTTATACTTTTTATGTATGAGTAAGAAGGTAAAAATCTTCCTTACGGACTTAGTAACTTCCTTACTAAGTTTTTATTAGCTCAGTTAAGGCTAGTCCTGTTAGAATCATTTATATGATCGTTTAACCAGCTAAAATGCTATTTGGATTATTTTGCTTGTTAAAGTTTTTAAATTTTAAATGTGTGGGTTTAATGCACAGCACACATAGAGGTCAGAGGAACAACTTTCATGAGTTGATTCTCTCCTTCCACCTTCACATGGGTTGTTACGGGGTCAAAACTCAGGTCATGAGGCTGACCTTTACCCATTGAGCCATCTTCCTAGCTAGCTCTGTTTTGATTCTTACTAAATGTAAGTATCTGTACCTGCCTCTCCTCACTTACTCTCCCTTCCCCAGGCCTAGAGCATGCAGGGACTCTATTGATCTGCAGGTGTAGCGGTTCAAATTTGGTAGCTGTGGTAGCCAAAGATTGTCTTCTGCTCTGCTGGTACTTCCCTGGTTTGGTTGTTCAATGTCCCCTACCATTTCTGTTTTTAGTGTGTGATCTCTGAATTTGAGCAGTGTTGTCAACAGAAATAACTCATATACAAAATATAGAGGTAAATCTAAAAAGTCTCTGACTTTTGTCAGACTCACCTGGGGTTGAAGTTGATCGTTATGAGGCTGGACACTGCTTTTTTAGGGCCCCTCTCTACTTAGAATTTCAGTGTAGAGTTAGGGCGATGGTTTAGTGAGTATGGTCCTAGTGCCAAACAGCAATGCCTGAGGCTGACCCCTGGGCTCTGCAAACACATGCACCATCACACACCGATAAATACAAAGATAAATATGTGGGCAATGAATAGAATACTGAGGGTGATCCTAATTTGGGTTTGTTTTTAATTGTACTGTGATATGAAGTTACCTCAATTTCAAGGATATTTTCAACTTTGAAATTATGTAAAAGAGGCTATTTTAATCTGTTCAAGTGGGTATCATTCAAATGATGTATGTTTTTTTTGTTGGGGATGTCTTTTAACCATTATTTACTGTATGTAAAAGAGTGGTGAAAGGAGGAGAAGTATCTAGGATGTGAGAGGCAGTCAGCTGGTTAGCTGGTCACAGGTACGGTGGAAGTACAGTTTGGCAAGCTCTTGGCAAACCCAAGTATTGGGTGCCCTGGGAACAGCATTAGTACGTTGTTATTTGAAGTGATGTGTTGGTCAATCAGAATAGAATGGTGGCACCAACTAAACCTGGACCTTTGTGGTTTGGTAGAATATAGGACACGTCTGGCTTTCCTGGGAGCATGAGGAGTTTTCGTTTTTGTCCTAGGACAAAAGTAGACAGAGTGTGGCCAAGGCAGCCTTCTGCTCTGCTACCTTACAAGTGAGAAGGCCCTGCGTTTGCAAAGGCTGCACAGGTGGTTCTGTGGGCTGATGTTTGGACTGGATAGGTGATGTAAAGAATGGATTGAGCCCGGGCATTGTGATTTGGTGGGGATGATTGTGGCTGAGAATTCGTACTCTAAAAACAGGTTTTACATTCAATGGCTTTGCCATCTCTTGGCTCTTTGATCTTTGCCAAGGTTTTGTGACCTCCCTGTGCACAGCTGTTTAATCTTGTGCAAAATGAGGCTGACTACCACACAGCACTAAAAATGAGCACCTTGTAGTAACTAGGTTACTATGTGCAGGCCTGGCTGTCATTGCCAGCTGCACTGTGCATGCGGCTGCCCAGTGTCAGTATACACTGTGTGTGTGTTCACCTGCATTTTTTTCTCTTTTAAATTGTATGTGTACAAAGATTTATTTGTGTGTGTGTGTGTGTGTGTGTGTGTGCGCGCGCGCACATGTACTCACACATGTGCATGTAGGTGCCTTGGAAGGCCAGAAGAGGGTGTCAAGTCCTTTGAATCTGGAGTTACTGGGTGTGAGCTGCTTGGTGTGAGAAACTCTGATCTTCTTCAAGAGAAACAAGCACTTTTTAACTGCTGAGCCATCTCCCCAAGCCCAATTTTCTGTGGTTTTGCTTTCCAGGGTTCATAATTCCTATTTGCAAATTTACACTTCAGATACGAGTAAATGCAAATTTAAAATATATTGAATTTGTTGTAGCATTTTTATTGTGATAAAATGCACACAACATAAAAGTTAACTTTCAAATCCTTTAAAAATGTACAGTGCAGTGGCATAGTGAGTATTCACAGGCATACAGCCACCACTGTCTAGTTCCGATAGACTCACTGCTGACCACCAATCCCCATTCCCCATTCCTTCTTAACCCCAGCCTTTTGTGACTACTGGAATTTACCTGTTGGGCATTTCTTGCACCACATGGCCTGTTGTGTCTAGATGCTGCTTAGACTACATGATTTCAAGTTTTATTTGTATTGTAGCATATGTTGGTGTTCATCTCTTTAGGCTTGACCACATCACACTGGATGAAATACTACATTTTGCTCTTGACTGTTGGGCATTGTGGCTGCTTTGACATTACTATCACAGTGGGCCTTTGGTCTGTGTGCTCTCTTAGTCCTGATAATGAAACCGCAACTGATACCATGTAGGATGTCAAATGTAACATTAAAAGAACGTAGCTTGAGGGACTGGAGAGCTGCTGCTCTTACAGAGGACCTGGATTCAGTTCCTAGCAGCCACATTAGGTAACTCACAACTGTCTGACTCCATTTCTCTGGGAAGCTGACATACTTTGGTCTCCGTGAGTACCTGGTGCACATAAACTGACACAAGTACTCACACATAAATGAATGAATGAATGAATGAATGAATGATAGTTTTAAAAGAATGTATTTGCAATTTCAAAAGGGCACTGTTGTCATAGCAGGCTATATGTCAGTGCATACTTTCCATACTCAAGATCAGCAGCAGTGCCTTGCAGTCTGGGTAAGATCAGCCCAGTACCAGGATCTAGCTAAGTCCTAGAGGTTCACAGTGCTGCAGGGGACAAAAGGTCACCAAGGAAAGGCAAAAGTGAGTAGGGTTGCAGTGGTTGAAGAGACTGAGTGTTACACCTATTTCATGCGTGCGTCACACTCTCATGTCACAGTCTTGGTTCATGTGTCTGTCTTTTCTACATAGAAATTGCACCTCGGGAAAGAGTCTTGCTGTTAGCTTGTTCCTTAGGCTTCTGCACTATGCCTGTGATGATTGCATGGTAGGGAAGAGCAGGAAAGAAAGGCGAAGGTGTCCTGTTAAGATGAACCTATGCAAACTCATATCAAAAAAAAGAAACACATGGTTTTGAGTTTGCATGTGTGCTCCTTCTGTCTTTCCCCTGCCATGTTCCCGGCCATCCAGGATCATCTGCCTTTTTTGGTTTTTCAAGACAGGGTTTCTCTGTAGCTTTGGAGCCTGTCCTGGAACTAGCTCTTGTAGACCAGGTTGGCCTTGAACTCACAAAGATCCACCTGCCTCTGCCTCCCAAGTTTTGGGATTAAAGGCGTGCACCACCACCTGGTAGGACTGCTGTCTATTAAACACAGGCATTTAATTTGGTTTAATCTGGTGTGATTGGAATTCTTTGCTCCGGCAGAGGGGTTCTGTTAGAAAATATTCCTAACACTCAATACTGGGGCTACAGGTACATGAGAGACATACATGGCTGCATGTATGTTAGGTCTGAACACTTCTAGTTCTGCTGCAAGCATTTTAACTCCACATCATCTTTTCAGCCCAGTGCAAGCTCATAACAGCAAAACTTAAAATGGTTGAGTTTGTGGGTTTTTTTTTTTTTTGCTGTTCACTTTATAAGAAATGAAACACTAGTAATTTTGGGAAAATAGGTAGTCAAGACCTGTCAGACTCAGGGCAAATGTAAAATAGTTGAGAGTAGAAGAAACAAAAATTTGAAAGAAAGCTTGAACCTTTTCACTCCATCTGGTGGGAGTTCTCTGTCACTGCAGGTGGATTTGGTCTAAACATTTCAGTTCAGAGTGACTCAGGCTTGGTCTATGAGGGCTCACCCTCTGCTGGACTGTTAGGTGGCTCATGTTTCACTCTTGTTGTCTTTCTGTGTTTGCTCATTCTTAGAAGCTGTGTTTTACCATATATTGAAGGGACTGATTTTGACCCATCTGCATATTTGGCTAAGCGTTCGGACATGTTTGTATAATTGAAGTGACGTTGTCAGTATAACTCTAGAAGCAAAGATTTGCTGTGAAAATCTGTCAGTGTGACTTAGGTTCATAGCATAGTTGCTTTAGGAATCATGTGCATGTAAGTATGGGAGTTATTAGGGGTGTTTTGTTGACGCCTTTTGGACAAATTTTATAAGACTTGGTTTAGGTACATTCTTTTTTTTTAAAAGAATTTTAAGATTTATTTATTATGTATACAATGTTCTGTACTGCGTGTATGCCTGCCCGCCAGAAGAGGGCACCAGATCTCATAGATGGTTGTGAGCCACCATGTGGTTGCTGGGAATTGAACTCAGGACCTCTGAAAGAGCAGCCAATGCTCTTAACCTCTGAGCCATCTCTCCAGCCCCAGGTGCATTATTTCTTAAAGAAACCAGTGGGCTGTCTGAGATTTCTGTGTAAATGTCTCGCTCAGTTTCTTTTGTTCTTTAGATTGTCTCTACCTTGCAAAACTGACTTCCTCTTTGAGAGAAAGAGGCATTAAAGTATAGTGCCAGTAAGATTTGTACCCTTCAAGGAGTAAGGGTCCCCCTCTGGAGTTTAACAGTCACAGAGCACACTGTGCCAGCGGAGCACCTCTGTCCAGCGGCTCCTGCTCACAGTCCCTGCCTTCAGTTCTCTCAGTACCTAGGGCACCACTTGGGCCAGGGCAGCACTGTTCTCAGAGGCACACTTCTGATGAGGAGTGAACTTTGCAGTGGAGCTTTGCTGGATTTTTTTTCCCCTGTAGTCGTTAGCTGGTTTTGTTGTTGCTGCGGGTGTTTTTAAACGAGGAAGTCAGGAGGCTGAGGGACTAGGGTTGTTTGAGCCTAGGAGTTTGAGACCAGCATGGGCAACATAGGGAGATTCCCATCTCAGAAAAACAAGATGAAAAGAAGAAAGTAGGAAAAGATAGAGAGGGTGGATCTTATTGTTCAGACAGTAATGGACACAGTGCTGCTGCAACCGTTTCCTGATCCTACACCATGGGAAATACATGATGCTGCCTGCACTGCAAAGATTCTGAGCCACTATTTGTGGTCTGTTTTTGTTCAGGTTAAAAAGTGTCTTAGTAGATTGTGTGTACAGCATAAAACATCCAAATGTAAGTTTAAAGATTTCCCCTTTTAAGGTTGTTGTTGATACATAACCACAGCAAAATGTTTGGGTTTCTTTAACTGCCCTGATGAGATGCTCACGCATAGCCTCAGCTCATTTCCAGAATGTACACAAATACAGCACTTGACATCTGCTTCTGCTTTGTTTCCTAAGGTATAAAATCTGAATGTGGCCCTTTTAATCATGCCCAGCATTCTGTCTAAGTAGCTTTCCATGATTTGTATACAAAAGTCACTTCCTAGGAGAGGCAGGCATATGAGCTTGAAGTGTGTACACCACTAACAGCAGAGCCCTTCAGTTTGGAAGTAATTTGAAAGAAACAAGCACAGTTTTAAAAAAGAGAAATTGGAACCATATTTAAAGGTATTTATGTGAAATAAGAAAGTTTGTCAGCCTTTCTTCTGGCTGTGTGACTTTATAACTCCTGGGATGGGTTTCTCTTTTCTGTAGTAGAAATGATGAAATGATAATTCAAAATTTTGAAATCTAAAGTAATGCATTTTAGTATGTTTTAAAGAAGCTAGTAATAAGACTGTATTAGTGATTCAGAAATATTAGATTACTAGAAAGATACGGTTTACAAATACTGTTGTAGTGCAGTGAGATGGCTTTCAGATACGGAGCTTGCTGACAGACCTGAGTTCAGTCCCCAGAATGCACATGGTGATGGTGTAAGGAGAGCCAATGCCTGCTAGTTGTCCTCTGGCTCCCCACACATGTGTTATGCTATGCAAGTACTCACACTTTTACACACATAACACACACACACACATTTTTATGTTTTAAAATTTTTTAAAACATAAAAATATAACTTAATATGGTGTTGCACGATATTTTTCTCCCATCTTAAAATGCGGCAGGTTCAGAGAATAACATTTCCCCCTTATGTTTCAACATGACTGATATTTTTATTTGTGGTCAAAGGTTTTTTTTTTTTTTTTGAAATGAGGCATTTCAAAACAAAAAATGACACAGTTTTAGGAACATGGTGATAGATCACTAATGACAGGAAGAGGCACCTATTTCTGGATCCCAGGAAAGGGTGCACAGAGTGCCCTCCCACCGCTCTCCCCTGCGGAGCCTGGGGCAGCTGTTGCTCTGACTGTTCAGCAAGCTGGACTGCTTGAAGTTTGCTGGGCTGTACTCAGTGCTCTTTGTTCCTTTGAGCCCTTCCCCACCATGTTGATACTCAGTGCTTTCCTCCTCACCTGCCTGCGTGCCAGATCTCCTTCCTTTTTCCTGTCTGTCTTTCCCTGCAGGTTCACAGTATGCTCTTGGAGTGCTACTGTGCCTTGTGCCCCTGGTACTTACTCCACTGCCTGGACTACGATCCTAGGATTGTCGATTCTGGACTCTCGACCACTGTACACGTACATCTCTTTCCAGTAGAAAAGCTTGTAGGCAGCTTCTTCCACCCAGGGTCTGTCAACAAGCCTGGGGGCGTCCTCTTAGTGGACACAGGCCTCTCACGGGAAGCGAGTTGTTGATGACACTCCCCTTCCCTTGAGTATAGGGCTCATCACTCCTCACCCTTGGAGAATCCTATGCGGCACAGCATGCCCGGCTTCCCAGTGACCCTGCTCCTGTACCCTTGTGGGAAGCTGTGTGCTAGCACACAGCAGACATTAGAGAGAGTAGGAATCTGGAATTCAAGGCCCAACCTTCACTTAACCTTTGTTTGCACTATTAAGGAATTTTCAGCCTGAGGAAGAAGGGCTATCATTTCTAGCAGTCATTGGTAGCAGACCCCAAGGCAGGCTGGCAGCTTCACTTTCTAGATCTGATTGAGAGAGTACTATTAGTTTACTTTGGGCAAAGGAACAGTTGCTGGTTCATGAGTCCATCTTTCCTGGTTCTCAGAAACAGACTTTTTGGAAAGGCATTGCTTTTTCTTTTGATTTTGAGTTCTGTTAGACCATGTCTACACTTAATGTATTTGATCTGTAATCTTGGTAGCATATGCTTTACTGCACTGTTTTTAGAGACAAAAATAATTGTATAATTTTTAAGAGATAGAATGTCTTTCCTAAACAGTCTGTACTAGGGGTTTTTCCCCTCTTTTTATTTACTTTTATTTTATCATTTTTGGTTTTTCCCCCTTTTGAAAATTAGAATAAGCAGGGCGGTGGTGGCGCACGCCTTTAATCCCAGCACTCGGGAGGCAGAGGCAGGTGGATCTTTGTGAGTTCGAGATCAGCCTGGTCTACAAGAGCTAGTTCCAGCGCAGGCTCCAAAGCCACAGAGAAACCCTGTCTCGAAAAAAAAAAAAAGAAAATTAGAATAAAATCTGGCTAGAAAAGCTTAACAAACATTAATTCAAGCCATTTGTCAGCTTTTGAGTTGATTTTTTTTCTTCTGGGTTATCTCACCCAAAGTTCCAGGTTAAGCAGTGGTGGGTGGACCCTGATGGCTTGGATAAGCCATCAGTCTGTCCATATAGCTGTGATTTGTCTGTGTGTGTGCGCGCACGCAGCATGTAAGAGAGAAGACAGCTTGCAGGGAGTTGGTTCTATCTTAGGAGTTTGTAGCTGATCATTAATGTGTAAGAGACTTTCAGAAGCTTTGCTCATGATGCATATGTGAAGGCGGGAGGACCGTGACCCAGCTGCCAGTGTGATGCGTGCAGGGGTAGCCCTTGAGTGCAGCAGAAAACAGCTCCAAGTCTGAAGCGGTTGGCCTTGCTTGTGCTTGTAAAACACACACTTTCCATTGACTCGTCTCACTAGCCTTTGCTGCACAGTGAAGCAAGCCCAGGACAGGGTCTTCCTTTGTAGTGAGTTGTAAAGGGTCCCTCTCCTGCCCCATCATCTGCAAAGAGAATGTAAATAAATGGAAGCATGGTTGCTATTAAAAATAAATGTGAAAATATTTTCCCACTTTAGTCTGCTTCCTTACATGGTCAAGTACTTCCAGCGTGGATTCGTGGTGTGTTTGGAGACATGATTGGCAGCAGTGCCCTCTTGTGGGAAAATAACATACTGCTTTTTCCATGTGTACATTTCTGTTAAAAACATCTTCACAAAAAGTACTTTCTGACTGGACCCCACCACAAACCAGTGGGGAGTGTGGGGGAGGGAAGAATTCTGAGAGCCAGAAAATGGTTTTGAGCAATTCCTTGTTAAATTTTTTTTTTTCAGAAATCTAAATTATCTTATTCTATGTATTTATTTGAGGAGACTTACTCTGGACCCTTAGCTGAATCACTGATTCATTCATTCATTTTGGTTTTTCAGGACAGGGTTTCACTGTGTAGTCCTGGCTGTCCTAGAATTCACTCTGTAGAACAGGCTGACCTTGAACTCACAAAGATCTGCCTACCTCTCTCAAGTGCTAGGGTTAAGTGTGTGCACCACCACCACCGCTTGGCTGTTTGTTGATTTCTTGAGATGGTAGCTCTCAAGAACAGGCTAGCCTCTAAATGAGATCCATCTGCCTCTGCCTCCTGAGTACTAAGGTTGTTAAAGGTGTATGCCATGACATCAGGGCCACGGTCTCTTCATTTTTAAGGGGTATAATATAGTATTGACAATGTTAAAATAATAAGTAACAGAGTAATTCTGTACATAAAACATGGCTAAAACAGTAAACTCAGCCCCCTTGAGGGGAAGGGATGGAGCAGAAACCATAGGCAGTTATTTTAGGCACTGTCAACCCAAGTATCTGCACTGTGTACCACAGCGACATCCTCTTTGGGAGCACCATTTGTTTTCTTCCTTGCTCTGTTGTCATTTGTACAGTGTGTCATGTAAACTTTTTTTCCAGAGCTGAAATTCTGACATTGCTATTTCTTTGGTGATCTGCTCTAAACAGGGCATTGACTTCTGGCAAGAAACGGATAGCATTAGAAAGCAGGAAGAAGCCGCTTAGCTTGGTTGTTCTCTGACCTAGCTCTGCCTACCATGGTCATACCCCAATGACTGTAGGTCGCTAGGGTGTGGTGGATACCCATAGTCCATCTAGGATTATCTTACCACTCCAGGACTGTTTGAAGGGTCTCTGTAGAATTAGAAAGAATGAAACACTCTGTCTGCAGTTCTTGACCATACTGATTGTGTCTTTGGTCTCCAGACAGGTGTTTGTAAATGCGGTTTTAGGGTTCATTGGAAAGCAGGATTCATGGAGGGCTGCATTGTAGAATATTTTTAATGCTGTTTTGTTCCTCTGAGGTGCATTCAGTAACAGAAACTAGGCCAACAAGTTATTGACAATTAGTGGTCCTTTGGGACTCTGCTTTAATGAATAGATAAGAATGATTTGTAATTAGCATAATAATTATATGCAAATGAAGGCTTCTGAATTGCTCTAAAACACTTCTGAACTGTTTAAACAGCCCTCTTGAGATCTTGTTACTCTATTAATTTGTGTAGCAAATCTTTTTTTCATAGATCATGCAAAGATAAACTTCAGCCCAGCCCCTATGCTAGTGATTAGGAATTCCAAGGTGGTAGAACCTGAATTAATGAGATTTACTTATACTGTATTAATGGTACTCTGTGGGAACCTGCAAGGGTGAGGAGTCACTGGGGAGATGTAATTAAAAACAGAAAAGAAAGCTGCTGATTGGAAAATAACTGTTGAAATTGGTTTATTAAACAAGTTAGTAAATGTTATTTCTTTCTCTGTTATTTGTTATACTAACACTCAGTACAAACACTTTTTTTAACATGCTGGCCTGGAGTATGGCTTGCATTTTGTCAACTCCAGGCATACATTGGGATTAGAGACATTTTCTTTTCTTTTTTCTAAGGGTCCTAATATTTAAAAGGGAGTAGAGTGGTGCTAATAGATTGAATGCTTGTTATTTGTCTTCACATTTCACTTAGCCTCTCCCTAAGCTTTGCTGAATTGAGCAGTAGTACCTTGCATTTTACATTTAGTATGTCTGAGCTGTTTGAATAGACACCTAATTAATTATCATTTGTTAAAGTTAGAACATTTGATAGCAGGCTGTGGGATCCTAACGTTTACTTTGTGAAACTCCCTGTGGGCAGCGGGTTATAAAGACTGAGACTGTTCTTTATGAGCAGGTATCAGGGAGTTGCTAAGGCTGGCGCTTTTGAGTAGCTGTTCCTGTTTCTGCTTACCCTCAGCTCTGCTAACCCAGGCTCACTCTTAAGCGGTTTCTGGTGTCTGGGACTCATCTTGATTTTCCACGAGCTGTCATGACACTCACCTCCTACTTCCTTTCCCATTCATAATCATGAGTTAAAATCTGGGTACAAGGACATACTTAGGTTGGCTCAGCAAAGGTTGTATGCTTGTATTTGGGGGGACAGCCACTAGGCTAAAAGATTCATAAAATTAATATTCTTTGTCTTCAAAATTAATCTGGTTTCTGTTGAGAGTGGTGGTCAATAACAGATGTGTGCCTGAGAGGTGGTGTAGCTGTCCTTAGATGAGTTTAACGACTGTACCCTTGTAACTCCATTGTGGAGCCACTAATCCATTTATTTACCATATCATACTTCAGTTTGTTCTCCAGGGGGATCTTGGCTTCCATTCGACTTCATTTTTACTTAAATAAGAGTTTCGGAGATACAGCCTTGGTTAGCACGGATTTAAATGTGTCTCGCGGTGATGCCCCTGTGCTTCTGTGTCATTTGAGCACTGTTGTTGGAGGAGCAAGTACTGTCTTGTAAGGTGCACCCAGCTAAATAATGATGGTTTCACAGGTCCTTATCCTGACCAGGCCTCTGGGCATTGTCTAGGTAATTAAAATCAGATCACAAAAACTGCTAAGCACAATTCACCTTAGTATAATAAAATTTTGCTCCCTTTAAACCTGATTTTAAAACCTTTTTTTTTTTTAAGTGTATTTCCTTGGCCTAGTGAATTTGTTCTTTTTTCCCAAGGATTACAGAAAGTGCATAGCAGATTGAGCCTTCAGAATACCCAGGAGCTGAAGACTCAAGCAGACTGCAGCTGTCTTCACCCACAGTATTCTAAAAGAACTAATGAGATGAGAAGCCTGCAGCTGGTGGCGAGCACAATAAACCATGAGCCAGGGGCTTCTCTTCATCGGAGCCTCCCTTTCGCCCTGGGATCCCAGAGGAGACAGAATACTAACAAAGCCAGCAGGCTGTCTCATTCCACACTATTGCTCATTTGCAGCTGTAATTGGTAGCTGAGGTTGCATTCTGTATGCTGAAACTGACATACATGAAGGACTGTATTTGTTCATTGTGATATGGATATAAATCAACCAGTTTTCAAATCCAGAGACCTAATCAGATACCCAACATAAAATTCAGCAAGAAGATACTATTCAAAAAAGAAAATAGTGTTTATTGTAGAAATACAAAATTCAGGTTGTGAAAGCTGCATCCACTTTCTGCCTTTTCATATTATGCTACTTAATTCAACTGATTAAACGTTTACGGATTCAAACTAACTCACGCAAAATGTCTAGGTTTTGACAAGGTGCATTATTCTCACCTGTCAGGGGTAAGGTGCTATTGTTAATAATTAGGTTATATTATATTTTTAGTATAATATCTTTAGTGTTTGCTGCTTTGCACTCTTAGAGAAAAAACACAGAGAACGTTTCATTTTGTGTATACACCTCGGAAGAACCACTTGGATACTCCTGGTGCTGGGACTGACTTCTTGGTTTTTTAAATGTCTGCTTCCTGGGATTACTGACACCTATGGCTGGTCTGTGTGGTCTAGTCATGTGAGCCAGGGAACAGATCAAAGAGTTCAGTAGTGGCTTGGAGAACTGACTGCTCTTCCAGAAGACCGGGGTTCACTTCCCATTACCCACATAGTGTGATTCACAACCTTCCAGTTTCAGTGGATCCAGTGCCTCCACCTAGCTTCTTCTGAGGGCAGTGTTTGCGTACACAGACAGGCAAACACCCACACACAGAAAAGTCTAGTTGAAGTCCAGGTATAGAGAACTTTATCCGTTCCTCACTGGGTGGTAAGCTTCATGGTGCGTTTTAGAAAGGCAGCCATGGCTACCTTGCATTGATGATGAAGGCTTGCAGGTGTGCCTTCTGAAATAGTGTCAGATCTGGAGTAACACTTTCACAAGGATTTCAGTTTCTTTAGTTTCTGCATCTACTGTAGATGTGTGAAGTATATGCCTGCCATGGAACTGGGGTAAAAAAAACAGTGAGGTCTCTCTATTTTGACCCTTCTCTAGTTGACACCTTTGCTGGTCTTTTGGGGCCAACTTGGAAATGATTGATGCCAGTCAGAATTTAAACTGAGTTCTCCCTTCTTTGTAAGTTGCTTGGCCCTAGTGCAGGTATTGCCTTTACTTAATGCCATTGGTTTTATTCCTTTGACCCTAGAGGCAGTTGTGTACAGTTAATTTTGTGTTTACTTAATCTTCCCATGTTTATGGGGCAGGTTTAAAATTCACAGCACTTCACAGTTTTTCATAATCAGTTCTAAAATCCTTTTTCTCTCTTCCCTGTCACAGTTGACTACATCCAAAACCAAGGCTTGTCTTGCTACTGTGGCATGTATTAGCCTTCTGCATATTTATTATTAATATCACATAAAACAGTAGTACAACCTATAACTGTCAGCTACTCACGCACAGAAATGTGTTTACTATTCAATTCACTTACAGTTCAGGTTTTGTAAAAATAAAAGAAAAACAGGACTAGTATGGCCATGGCCACATCACACCCCAGTCAATAAGAGAAAAGGGGCTTGGGTTCACTCTCATAGGCTGGTGAATCATGGCTAGCCTTCTGGGCATTCGGCTGACAGAATTTAGTTGCTGAAATATTTTAAACATGGTATGCCTTTCTTTCTACTTTTTTTTATGTTTTGTGAGACAGGGTTTCTTGATAGCGTTAGAACCTATTCTGGAACTCGTTCTGTAGATCAGGCTGGCTTCGAACTCATTCATAGAAATCTGCCTGCCTCTGCCTCCGGAGTGCTGGGATTAAAAGTGTGCTCCACCATCACCCAGCTTCTTTCTACTTTTGAATATGAAGGCCACTTGTCTCTTGAAAGGGGTGTGTGCTTAACTGGTTTTGTTTGGTGTTTATTCTGACTGAATGTTCTCTCTTTTCCTTTGGTAGGTAATACATACTTCTTGGGGTTTGGTTACCTGTTTTGTCTTGTCTTGTTTGCCACTTTCTGATGTTAGGAACGAACCCTGTGTTCTGGCCCTTACTGTCTTGTGGTAGCTGTTCCATAGAGTCTTTGATGGAAGGTACTAGAGGTGATTGATGTAATGATGCTTTTTAATTTGGGGAAAGGTGGGCTTTAATTTCGAGCCTTTGCTCTAGAAGAGTATGGTTTAGAGGGTTGTAGGTATGTTTTTGTTCAGGTAGCTCACTTCTGCTTCTGAATGCAAGTTTTAGGATCCCCTATTCAGTTGTTTCTTTCCTGAGTCTGAGAAAGCATGTCAGTTTTAATGATGCAGGAGTGGGTCTATGAACTCATCCCAACTGGCAGAGAGTGAAATCAGTGCTGTTGTACACAGACAGGTGAAGTGGCTCTGGTTCTGTTTGTCCTACTCCTCCCTGTGTGTCCTTTCTGCATAATGTTTCTGGCCTTATGTCCTGGCCACACCACATTAGCTATTTCAAATTATTGAGACCCAGTGAAGCCAGCCAGATTTATGTGTTTAATAATTTCAGCCCTTTCTCTAGCGTCTGAGACAGTGTTGCGATGACCTCCAGTACAGGGTCACATGTTTACCCAAGCATGCTTCTGAAAAGCTTAGTTTTTTCCCTGATCCTCACTCTTTTCTTTTTCATGTGGTTTATTTATAACCCTCCTTAGGAATTAATAGCATGCCATGTGCATTTACTAACTGGTCTCTTCTAAGTGACCACTTGCCAGTACATTTTCTTTGCTTTGGAGCATGCTCCGTGCATGCTTTGCTTGAATGACTCTTACCTAAGAACTGCAGTTTGTATCCAGGGTTTCCTCTCAACCTGGTTTGGGCACTTTCTGCACAGTGCTTGTGCCCTTTGCAAGTGCTGTGGCGCGGGTCTGTGTTGTGACAGTGAAATTCCCGCCGTTTGTGCATACTCCCAAAATAACTTGGCGCCTGTGGAGAGAGCGGGGGACATGGACAGGAACTTGAGTTGAGTGAAATGATTTAACTCATTTTGTACAATCTGTCAGGCAGGACGCACTGAACGAAACAGAGCTTACATGCATGAGTCGTAGATGTTGTGGTCATCGCTGGTTTGCTGTCAGTGTAGAGTTTCAGTCACTCGTCCCTACCTTTTATGACAAGGACCTAGGGGACACAGATTTAGCCGGAAGGGAGGAGGGACATGCAGGAACAGGGCCTGTGGTCTTTTGTAGTGCAGTAGTGGCTCACAGTGGCAGAAGCAGCCCAGCGCCACCATGTGCAGGTGTTGTCGAAAGTCAGGTGTACATGTGTTAGTTCTTCAGCATGTCTGCTGACTGTCAGCCCTCAAACCCTAATGCTTCACAGCCCAGCAACTAATCTTGGTGGGCTGCTATCACTCAACACTCCTAATTCCATAGTGAGACAGAAGTTTAGAAAGTAATGGGATACAAACTGCAGGTGCTGTGTGTGGACCATTTCCCTGTGTGTAAAGGGAGCTCTAGCTGCAGAAAGCTGCCTGGCAAGATTAAAAAATGGTTTCTGGTTTTCCTCTTCATCTCCGACTCTGTTTTGCTTTACAGGACTACAAAGCTGATGAAGACCCTGCATTATTCCATTCAGTCAAGACCAAGAGAGGCCCCCTGGGACCTAACTGGAAGGTATTGGCTGCTGACCTTGCTGACAAGTGGAGTCTTGACAGCATAATAATTGACAGGTCCCAATTTTTAAAAGAGGTGGTAGTATTTAAATGAAAAATAAAAACTACAGAGGGTTTTCTTTGCTTAGATAAGGACTTAGGACCATTTGCAGTTGGCCTGCAAGTGTGTGCTACATTAACAGAGTCATGTCGTGCTGAGGAGCCTGAAGAGGGGCAGGTGGTTTGCTTTTTGAGGACTGTGACATCTTCTGACTCACAGACAGTACAGAAATCCATGTTAAATGAAGGTTTGTAGTGGGGTCTAGTTGGCATCTACTCTAAACGAGTTCCCTTCACACAGGTGTTTCCCTGACCTTTTTGATAGGTGGGTTTCTGGAGAGCTGAACACCAAAGCACTTTTTGTGGCAAGTTATTCTAATTAGTTTGACAGACCAGGAGGCACATAAACACCCAAGCCTGACCTGAGCAGATTTTTCACCCACAGGATTTTCTTGGCAGCCAGGCTCTAACAGGCTGGTAACGTCAGGAGACAGTACAGTGCTGCCTGCTCCTGTAGAGGAGACCTGAATGGCCCTATTACAACTCCTGTTATAACTGTATTTCCAACTGTTGCACATCAACCAAAAGGAAGGAGGGATCTGACTGTTTTCATGTGAAATGAGCCATTACCAGGTGTGGTCATTCATGGCTTTAATCCCAGGACTCAGGCAGAGGTAGTATATTTCTTATGGGTTCAAGGCCAGCCTGGTCTATGTAGAGTTCCAGGACAGCCAGGGCTACACAGTGAGACCCTATTTTAGAAAGGGAAGACAGAATCATAATTTATCTTATTTTTACATTTGTTTCCAGGGTAGAGTTCAAAACTCTTCCAACCTAATAACCATGACTAGAGACTTAATACTCAGGAAGTGGTAGATGTCACACAAGCATCATCTGAGTCCACTCTAAGGGTTTGCTCAGTGTCCCAACCCTTTTCTTGGTTTGTAGCTACATCCTCTAGACACCCCTAGGTCAGGCTGGTGGCTCTCCAGGGTATATCCCTCTATCCCTGCTGAGATAGTGCTGTTGTCTCTGGTGCCAACTCTGGCTAGCGGTGCTTTCACAGGGGATGAAGAAGCAGAAGGCTTATGACAAAGTTCTTTCACCCAATTACCAGCGTCTGGAGTATAGGTTTTACACATCTGTCACATGGTGGGCCTGTTCTGCCTGGGTGCAGGGCTTTCCCATGGGTACTTCTAGGAGGTTTTCCAACCAACTGTAGAATTACTTAATTTTTTTTTTTTTTACTTTGGCTTTTCTGTGTCTTAAGAAGTTAGAACGTGTGTAACTAACTTTGTTTGTTCTTGCTTTGTTACTTTGATGTATGTTTACCCATAAACCTTTATCTCTAGTTGATTATTACTTAAAATTCTGGAGTAGCTTAAGTTTGTTTGGGGACAGGGTTTCATGATGGGGCCCATGCTAGCTGGGGGGGTCACCATACAGCCCAAGCAGCCCTTGAACACTTAGTGATTCACCTCCTCAGCCTCATGACACTGAGATGACAGGCACGAGCCATAATGGGCTGTGCCTAGAAAAGCAAGTCCAATGGTGACTTCATGTTGCCCGTGCAGAAGGCTCCTCCGACCCACCTCCTTGGTGATCACTTGCTCACTTCATCCACGCGGTGGTAGGTGGAGGTATTCATAAGAAGCAAACAAGTCTTCTGACTGAGAAACTAGCCAAACCACCATATACTGAGGTGCAAGGACATAAAGGTTACATTCGTGACAATAGCTGAGCACACATGGGAATAAGCGAGCACCTATGGGTTTGGTCGGTGGGCATGTGTCCTTACTTTGCCTGGTGATGTTGGTGGCAGGGTGAGAACAGAAGAAATGTGTGTGGGCGTGACAAAACAGCTGTGGCACTGCCAGTGAGGGTATGGCACATGCTCTGTGCTGTACGGTGCAGGCTGAGAGGTAGCCTCTCTGTGAGCCCTCCTTGCATCATCCACCTGCTGCTTACCAGTCCACATTCCAAAATGTGCTCAAGGCTAAGTGAAACCTCAGGATCTATTTGTTTGTATGCCTACATGTGTGTCTTCAGTAGCTTGGGATCAGACCCAGGACTTGACACGTTAGGCAAGTGCTCTGTTACTGACATAGTGATTGCTGGGAAACTTCCTCATTTGATGTGGGGATACTTTGTAGTGTACTTACTGGCTATATTCAATTGAAGTGAGAAGGTTCTTTGTCGTCCCAGGTACTATAAAAAGGTCACATTTAACCTTCCAAACTTTACAGTGGGATAGTTCAGGAACAGGTGTTGTGTTTATAAGTGAGAAATGTGGCCAGAGAAATCTGCAGGTCCATAGACCTGAGCCCAGTGCTGCTCACAGGTGTAAGGAGTGATGGGGCAGATCCTTGTCTGCCACATTTGTTGTGTTGCATGGTAACAGTTGAACTCTGTGCTTAGACAGTTCTGCACATATCCAGTGATAGGAGCACAAAAGGAGTCCCATTCCAATACTGTAAAGACACATATGTTAGGATTTAGATCACGTAAGCTTTGATCCTCAGTTTCCATACCTCTAAAATGCAGTTGTTAGCATCAACTTCAGCAATCATTGAGAAGATTAACTGATAGGAATAAAGTTCTGGGCACAGGAAGTGAAATCAGAAGGTCAGGTTCTCGATCCGTGTGTGTGTGTGTGTGTGTGTGTGTGTGTGTGTGTGTGTGTGTTTTGCACTGTTTTACACCACAGAGATCTTCTCTAGTACCAAACAGCCCTGCACACTATAGCTAGGATTCATTTGTCTTCGGTCACCAATCTGAGCCCCTTGTCCTTATAGTGTTTAATGATTAGTGCTTGGTGTGGGTCAGCCATCAGAGGCCACAGAGTTTTGAGGCCTTCCTTCCACAGCCAGGTGGTGTTGCTACTCAAGAGATGTTCTCATTTCCCAGGCTTGTCATAGGCACAGGCTTTTATTTTTTTTCCCCTTATGGTATGATACATATTTTTACTTAAAAACAAACAAAACCAGGAATACAATGTAGCCCTAGAGACATAAGCCTGAGTTGTGTGCTCATTTTCCTTCTGAAGAAGGAAATTAAAAGATCTGAGCGCATGAATTATACTTTGTTGCTTAGAGTTCAACATGAAGTGACTTTGTGCACTTTAGAGCAGTTTATAACCTGATTAGGAAGTTTGCTTCAAGGCAGAATTGTTGATGAACATTTATTTCTCCGTGGCACAGTGTGCATGCACACATGTGTATGTGTAGGTTTTGTTTCTATCTGGAGGGTATGTGTGTCTTTTGGCACTGGCACAGCCAACTCTCTTAAGGGTTCCAATAGTGTTTTGCGTGTGTGTTCCTCCTAGCTTTCCAGTTTCCTGCTTCTGATCCTGAGAGTGTCGGCTTCACAAATTGAAGATTTTGGTCTCATTCTAATCCAACGAAAGGCCTAATATCTTTCTTCATTTAAGCCAGACACTGTTGAAGAGTTAAGCTTTTATTTCTACAGATGGATGATCGTTAATAGCTAGGAGGTTCTACCAAAGCATCTGCCTCTGCAGTGCCAGACATTGGAGCATATGGTAATTGGGTCAGGTAAAGGAGTTGGCCCAGAAATTATGCTGGTTTGATGTGTCCTGGTATTTGGTCACCTTCTGGAACAGCCCTCATGGCCATTCTGAGTTCTCCAGGCTAGAGAAGGGTGCTGCAAGTTGTAGAGATGCCAGTTTATTTCCTCCCTGTCCTCATGATTGCTGTCTCTTTGTACCCCATGTGTGTGAAAAAGATGACAACAGCCTTGGCTGTCAAATGAAATGTAAAATCTAAGGGATGGGAACAGTGGAAGGTTAGCGATGAGAGAGAACCCGCTGTGAAAGTCCCATTCCAAATGGAAACTAGTGGGAAAGGCACCTAGAGCTTCCTCCTGTGGCTCATAACCTTTTAGTGCCACTCCTAATGGAAAATGTTGCCTGCCACACTCCCAAATCCTGAACTTCACATGCCTGAGGCCCAAAGCAGCTAAAAGCACGTTTCCTCCCTGTGGTCTCGTGTTTAAAACCCTGTAACTATAGTGTGCAGAACTCAAACTGGTTTCTGGTTAAGCCACATTTTGGATTTTGGGCAATAAAGAGGTCTACAGACATGAAAGGTCTTCAGAGGAGATTACACCATTTGGTAATTACTTTTAGCTTGAAATTTTTACATGCATTTAGCGCTTAGTTTGTGTTATATGTGTAAAACTGCTGCCTGCTAGTCTTCACCTTGGTTCGGCTGTGGAATGCCTCTGTTTCTAGGCAGATCTGCAGGATTTAGGACTCTGGAATGTATGCTGCCTTGTTTGGGAAGTGGTTTGGCAGAGCAGCCCTCTAGTCAGGCTCTTCATTTGAGTAGTGGAGTGGAACCCTGCAGCTGTACTTGTACAAGGTCGCTTCCCGATGAGGAAGGGTGTGAACTGTGCCAAGGTATTGTAAGGGTAAGGGAGCATGGACTCTGTTGATCTGTTCACAATTAGGGGTCTCCTGTTTGAGTTTATTTTCCCTATAATTATGAAATTACCTATGATTAGTTCACCCTTTGGAACTTTTTGAAGGTAAGAGTCTCCACCATGAACCCCCACCCACCAGAGGTATGTGAACACCTGTGTGGTACAGTTGGTGCCTCAGGTCAGAGTGGTCTCCTTGTTCCACCTTCTGTCTTGTTGAAACCACCATGGTGTCTGCTAGTGCCTGGTGTAGATGTACCCTCAGTAGGTGCTTAGTACAGAGTTAGTTAACTGTCATAAACCAGTGAAAATCAATGAGATAAGGACTTGACATGTAGAAAAACACAAGTCCAGCCCAGGCCTGTCTGGAAGACTCACAAAGTAAAAGCAGTCTAGAGAAGAAAAGATGGTATGCGTTGGAGAATGGGGTTTTTCTGAGATTATGGTGCACATGCTTGGCATGTGTTTTGTGATCTTGTGTTGACATTTTGTTGCACACCCTAGCAGCCCTCACGGCACATTTATTTTTAGCTTTCTTAGTGAGATTTCAGTTGGCCGCCAAAACTGAGCATTCTGATTGCCTACCACTGAAAAGCTAAAATGCTGGGGGAGTGTGAACCGCACTGAAGACTGCTCTGCTGCCGCTGCAGTACACCCCATCCCACCCTGATCCCACGAGATCAGCGTGTGAATCTAGTGAGGCCCAGAGGACCAGGTCAGGAGAATGTCCTCAGATGCTTTTCTTTTTATTCTCTTACGTTTGTATATATTTATTTGTAACAAACTCAAGAAATTTGTTCTTGAGGCTAATATTGACTGATTGCTTACCATGTAGCTCACATGCTGCTGCAGTCATTCAGTCCTCATGTGTGGTTGCTGTGTCCATTGCTTCTCTGAAGGCCTCAGCCGCATGCCTCAAAGTAACTTAATATGTTCTCTTAAATTGAAAACATGATTTGACTTTGGGAGTTTCATTTATAGTTAGTAACATGAAATGTAAGGAATTCTGTGACTATACAAACTATTTAATGCAATTTTGAAAACATTTTGCAGCTAACTAGTACATGCTACATTATGGATGAAATTTAAATTATGGGGGGTTCCTTTGTTAGCGCAGGACTCTCATCTTACAGAACTTCTGGTTGTTCTTTTCTTAGCCAACCAGTGTTCCCCTTCTTTTAAAAAAAGATTTCAATTTTAAATTTTAATCTTTATAAAACTCACTGGCAGAATGATGGTATTGTGAACTAGCAGAATTAGTCTTGGCTGCCTTGCTGCAGGTAATGAAATCTTCAGCTTGGGCTGGATTGGAACATTGTGTGAAAGACCTTCATTCTATTCCCGCCCTCTGTTGTTGTTTTGAGAGGCAGTTGTTTTTAAAGCAATAAAGAGGAAACATTGAGACACATTTGTATTGCTTATAAAGAGTCTCAGCAGTTGAGATCCCAGGTACCCGATATAGGCTACTACTCCTTTCTGTCACAGTATTGAAATTTAAATGTTTCTCTATTTTTTTTTTTTTTAATTAGGGACTGGAGAGGTGACATACCGCTTAAGAGCACTAGTTTTTGCAGAGGACCAGGGTTTAGTTCCCAGCACCCACTTGTTGGCTTATGGCCAGTTTCCCAATTCCAGGGGATCTGATATCCTCTTCTGATCTCTGCAAACATCAGGCATACATGTGGTACATGCATCCATGCAGGACACGACTCTGATGCACATAGAATAAAAAAATTGAAAAATTTGTATTATAGTTCCTTGCACGAAGGTGTGTACATGAACAAACACTTGTCTTTGCCTGCCACAGCGTGGATCAGGGCAGTCTCTCCTATCGTGTAGCATGGAGAGGTTGAAGTTGAACTCCGGGAACCTTCACCTGCTGAGCCATCCTGAGTTACACATCTCTTTACAGGAATGCTCTGGTAGCCCCAAGAATGCCTGTGATTTACTTTGCATTGTTTAATCTTAGGAAAATTTAAACATGGGCTGGACCAACCTTATCTGTTAAAGACCCTAAACTAAAGGCCTGGAGAGACTGCTCAGCAGTTAAGAGCACTGGCGACTTCCAGAGGACCCGGGTTTAATTCCCAGCACCCACATGGGAAGTTACAGCCATGTGTGACTCCAGTCCCAGGGATCCAGTGCTGTCTGTCTGCTACCCTCTGTGGCCACTGTAAACACTCATACTTAAATAAGCAACTAAAATCTCAAATATTTTATGCCCTAACAGCTTTCACCTCAGTCTATTTAGCTTTTATGTATTAAACATCAAAAAGGGTGGGAGCCCAAGTACACTTAGATTGTCATAGGCAAAGAAAAGAGGACAATTTGAAAGAGTGCCCATAAAAGGGCAAAGGAAGCCTTTGTCCTAAAATGTGTGACTGAGAGCCAAAATATTTTAAGAGTCAGGTGTTGGTTTCTGTTTGTTTTTTTTTTTTTTTTTTAAACAACGTAACTTCTCCCACCAGTGGTAAAATCATGTGAGTTTTGAAAATACAGTGTTGAACCTAAAAGAAAATAAAACTTGGTTGTTACCAGTTTCACATGGCCTGGTTCTTTTACAGGTGTCTGGCTGTCTAGATGCATCTTGCTACTGGTTTGTCCTTTCTCCCATAGCCACAGCAGTTGATCTTAGAAAGGTGGCTCTTCCCATAGCTATAGTGCAAGAAGCAGAGCTACTGTTGAGTTCAGGGCCAGCCTGGCTTTAATGGTCAAATGGTCCTTCATAGCTGTTATTTAGAAGACTTGAAAAGTGTTGTGAGTGTGGAGAGTATTGGTTACTGAATGGGTTTGTTCTGAGTAAGTATGTTTGTATTTGCTTCTCTGATAACAGGGCAAATGATACTGCTTAAAGCCCTGTTTGTTTGTTTGTTTGAGACAGGGTCTCTCTGTAACTTTGTCTGTCCTGGAACTTGCTCTGTATACCAGTCTGGCCTCTGCTTCCTGAGTGCCGGAACTGAAGGCTGCACCACCACCACCCATAAAAGCCCTATTCTTAATCACTGGTTTAAAGCCTGAATTAAGGAATGGCTCCCTATTAGTCGATTTTAAACAGGAATTACACTTAAAATACCATGAACATATTAATTATTGAAGGAAAACATGTAGCGTATGTATTATTGTCTTCCTTTGATACTACTTTTGTCATTACTTTCCGGTGACTTCAGAGAGGTGCTGGTATCTACCAAGAAGACTACGCCAGGATGTTGAGGCAGCGGGCCTTTGTCTCCTTGAACAGATTTGAGTGGGTTTTTATTTTATTTTTAATAACTGCTTGTAAATTGGATGGGAAACAAGAAGACTGAAAATAATTGTACATCTGAGGTATGGGAAGATAGCTTCAAGAACTAGGATTTTTTTTGGTTCCATTTATTTGTTAAAATAATTTTTTTATTTTTTTAATTTTAAAACAATCTTCTCATTTTACATACCAATCCCAGTTCCCACTTCCTCCCCTTAAAATAATTTTTATAACCCAGTGCAAGGTCTATAAATTGCTGTGTTAATTGGCCTAAGTAGCTTGCCAGCATCACTAGGAAGCATATGGGAAACAGCCTGGTTCATTGTGGAGTCACTGTGTCCACCTGTGGAGGGCAGCAGTGTTGCATTTAGTCCCCTTACTTTTATAAATTGTGGGAGAATTCTGAAGAACTGTTGGTCTGACGGGTGAGGCTTTGTGGAGAATGAGATATGCAGCTCTTAGGGTTTATAGCTCAGAGTTACCGGGACTTTTCCAAGACAAAAAATGCTTAGAACTGTTAGTGTTGCAGGGAGTGTGAACACGGCCATGTGTGGATACGGGGGCTTCACATGCCATTAGATGTAAAGGGCATGTTTGGTTTACCATCTGCAGCCTTTGAGCTAAGCTTGCTCAGCCCTGGTTCACCAAGGTGGGTAGTCCAGAAGAGTGGAGCCAGCGAAGGTAGGGATTCCACACAGTAGGAACCAAGGTGGATCCCTTGCTTTTGACCTTGTGTCCCCTAGACCTGCCAGACACTTGAGCCACATTCTGCTCAGGCTCAACAGCACTCAGTGGATCAAAGGCCCCAGCATGTCCTCACCTCATTGTTTATTGAAGAGATGGTCTATGGAAGGCTCACCTTACAGTCCTTTTTGTAGCGCTTCAGAGGCAGGGTGTCCAGTAGAAGCTGGCTGATCTCACCCATACCAGATGTCCAGCTTAGAGCCAAGCTTGCAGTAGAGGAGAGGAAGGCTGGTGTCAGTTTAACTGGCATGGTAGAAATGAAGATACCTAGAGAGATACTTGTATGTGTCTCATTCTGACTTCAGATTATTGAAACAGTAGACTCAGTAGTGGGGATTTCCCCAGGAATCTTGTGCTAAAAGAAGGAAGAGTACCTGTTTCCTTGAAAGACATTTCACAGAGTTCTAACACGGTATCACTACCTTACGGATAAGACTTCAGGTTGCTGGTGGGTGGGCGTGAGGGGTTTGCTGTATATCTTTAACTCTCTTCCCCTATGATCACATTGAGTAGTCCTCCTTTTTCTGCTTGCCACTGTTAAATTGGCTCTTTTTATTGACTTACTGATGACAGGTATCCAGACCTGACTCAACATAACTTGCTACCCCCGTATCTGATAACATCTGTGTGTACTGCAGAGTCTTTGATGAATGGTTTCCCACCAAGGGCAGCACTGTTGTTTTGTCATTGAAAATAAAATGTGAGGACTGGAGAGATGGCTCAGCTGTGAAGAACATTGGCAGCTCTTCCCACAGTCCTGAGTTCGATTCCCAGCAACCACATAGTGGCTCACAGCCTTCTATAATGGGATCTGATGCCCTCTTCTGGTATTCAGGTGTACATGCAGATAGAGTATATATCTTTTTTAAAAAGTAAAAAAAAATACACACATTTTCTGAGTCAGTTTTGTGTGCCTGACAGCACCTAACACGGAATGATGTATAAATGGTCCCCACTTAATAACTGCTGAAGCCAGCTTTCAAAGTAAGGTGTATTTATACATAAACTAACCCCTCCCCAAGGCCATATGTGTGGTTAAAGCAGAGTTGCTTACACTAGGTGGCAGCTAGATACCCAGGTGAATGTCTCGTCACCCTAACTCTCCATGAGGGGGAGCAAGGGGAGTGCAGTCAAGAAACCCAGCTGGGGTAATTTTTTTCAAGGGGTACAGCTGAACTCCCTAATGTGGCAGTTACATGTCTCAGAGGACAGCTGCTTGCAGCATCCCCATTTATCCAAGAAAGACTTGATTTCCACCTACATCATTTGTGTGGATCTCTGAAAGTTGGAGCTGCGTGCACAGGCCGTTCATAGTGTGTTTGCATTGCTGTCCGTGGCCCTCTGCTCTCACCAGCTGTGCTGCCTCCACTTGGAAATGTTTAAAAATACAGAAAATGGTAAAACTCCACAGTGGGAGCTAGGAGAGCTTTACCTTGTTTAAGGCTCACTACTGATAAGACCTTTACCATACATAAGAACGCCAGTGAAGCCAGCGGTGGTGGCACACACTTTAATCTCAGCACATATCCATGGTGAAGCAGAGCCAAGCAGATCTGAGTTTGAGGCCAGCCGGGTCTACAGAGTGAGTTCCAGGACAGCCAGGGCTACACAGAAAAATCAAAACCAAAAATCGACAGTGACAGCAGCTAACAAACTCATCTATGAGATCTCACAACTGGGAAGTAACTTGGTATGTGGCAGGAGAGGAATACTGGTCTTTGTTTAGATGATTTCAGATTTCTGAATTAAGCACAAGACCAGTTTTCCTTGTGTGTCTGTGATGTTGTTTTATAGCAGTCAGTCTTGATCAGAACCTGTACCTAAGTCACAGTTTTTCCATTTTCTCATCTAGAAGGAACTGGCAAACACCCCTGACTGTCCTAAGATGTGTGCCTACAAGCTGGTGACCATCAAGTTCAAGTGGTGGGGGCTGCAGAGCAAAGTAGAAAACTTCATTCAGAAGGTAAATCTGCTTACAGTAGGACTTCCTTGTGGGAGATTTGAGAGAAGGTGACTGTTGGAAAATGGTCTCTATGACAAGCATTTTATCCTTTATGACATCAACGTTACTGTCACCTTGTCTGTCTGATCCCCTGAAAACGTCAAATCCAAATAACAAGATTTTAAGAGACTTTTTTTCTTCTTTCTTTCTTTTCTTTTTTTTAAGGTCTTATCTTTTCTGTGTGGATGCTTTGCCTGCGTGTATATTTGTGCACTGTGTGCATGTGGTGCCTTTGGAAGCCTTGAAGAGGGCATCAGATCCCCTGGAACTGGCTTTAGAAACAATTGAGAGCCATCATGTGGGTGCTGGAAACCAAACCTGGGTCGTCTGGAAGAGCTGCGTGTGGTCTTAACTTCACTGAGTCATCTCCAGCCCTTATGGGACTGCTTAGGAGAGATGCAGTGTTTATTCAGTGAGCTCTCCAGTACAAAGTCCCTCCCATGACTAGCCTGTCCATGAAGAGACCTAGTATCCTGGCCACTTTTCTGGCACTCACACTGTCTTGTCTGGAGTGTCTTCTGTAGAGGTCTTGCCAAGAGTAGATAGACCCTGAATTGGTAACATGATCTGAGGATCCCTATCCTAATTCCTTTTTAAAAAATGAAGCCTGGTCTACAAGAGCTAGTTCCAGGACAGGCTCCAAAGCTACAGAGAAACCCTGTCCCGGGGGAAAATAAATGAAGATAACATAAGCAGTTAGATATAGAAGATCATGGTGATATAAACACATTTATGTTGCCCAACGTCACACAGAACAACAAAATACAGTAGGTTATAAATACACAGGAAGATGCAGGAATACCCTATGATTACTGTTCCTATAGTATTTACCCCCATCATCATTATAGAGATGTCTTTGGGGACTGGAAAGACAGCTCAGTGGTTAAAGAGCGGCTTTTCCATAGCACCTGGATTTGATTCCCAGCGCCCACATGATGCTTTACAGCAATTGGTAATAATTGGTACCAGGCATAGGGGATTCATACCACTTTCTGGCCTTCATGGGTGCTGCGTTGCACATGAGGTGCACAGACATGCATGTACACACATAAAAAGACATCCCTGTTACCCCCTGGATTCTCACAGTACTTCTTCTGCCTATTTACAACCATCCCTTGAGCACACTGTATACTGCTGGCCTTTCTCACCTAGACTTTGTGATAAATAGGTTGACAGTCCAATTTAAAAGTCGCATGTGTAAACATGCAGTTTTCTGTTCACGGGGGGAAAGTTGAAAATTGTTCCTAAAGTGTTGGTTGTTGTATGTATTTTCCTCTCTCTTAGGAAAGTTGAAAACAACTTAAATAGTTGGGCATTTAAATTTGGTATTTCTATACATGGTTTTCATATATATGTTTCTGTGTGTGCATACACGTGGGCACTAATGTAGTGCACAAAAGAATTGGTGCAGAGTACATAATGCTTTCATCAGTGTGTCTGTAAGCACTGGGGGATTTCCTTCAATGCAGCATGCCCTTTGCTACAGAGAGAAGACTGGGTCTGGTTTTATTGTAGAAAAATGTAGTTGATCTTTACTCCTTGGCATTGAGAGCAGGTGTCGGTATCTGAAGCCCAGCAGGAGCATATGGAATCCAGTTATGCATGCTGTGCGCTCTTGGCCTTTACCAGACCGTTAATCCTTTTGCCAGTGGAGATTCTTTCCCATTTCTCATGGAACTTTGAAAATAAGTTTTGAATTATGTTTGTTTGTTGTATGTCATTGTGTATACCAGCTGCGTGGGTGTAGAGGTCAGAGGACAGTTTGTAGGAGTTGGTTCTCTCCTTACACCATATGAATCCATGTATTGAACAGAAGTCATCATGCTTGGAAGCAAGCACCCTTACT
The DNA here is from genome assembly GCA_028555095.1 of Dicrostonyx torquatus. Taxonomy (NCBI): domain Eukaryota; kingdom Metazoa; phylum Chordata; class Mammalia; order Rodentia; family Cricetidae; genus Dicrostonyx; species Dicrostonyx torquatus. Next base: position 6,418,227 of record JAQHUG010000089.1, on the reverse strand, counting down.
TGCTAAGCTGTATTGCTGCCCCTTCACAGGGAATTGATTTTTCTGTATAAAATTATTATAGGCTAGAATTAATGTTGATGTAAAGAATTTTTATTTTATTTTATTTCTTTTTTTTTTTTTTTTTTTTTTTTCGAGACAGGGTTTCTCTGTGGCTTTGGAGCCTGTCCTGGAACTAGCTCTTGTAGACCAGGCTGGTCTCGAACTCACAAAGATCCACCTGCCTCTGCCTCCCGAGTGCTGGGATTAAAGGCGTGCGCCACCACCGCCCGGCTTTATTTTATTTCTTTTTTTTTTTTTTTTTGCAACAAAGTCTCTCTACATAGCCCTGACTTTTCTGGAATTCATTATGTAGACCAGGCTGGCCTTGAACTCATGAGATCTGCCTTTGCCTCTTGTGTGCTGGGTTAAAGGTATGTACCACCACACTTGGCCTAGCTTTTAACTAAGTGAAAGTTCATTTTATGGGCTGTTTGGGGCATGTAAAGTTAATGTGTCACTAATTGGATGTTTTTGCCACTTTGTTTTAAAAGCAAGAAAAACGGATATTTACAAACTTACATCGCCAGCTCTTTTGTTGGATTGACAAGTGGATCGATCTGACAATGGAAGACATTAGGAGAATGGAAGATGAGACTCAGAAAGAACTCGAAACAGTAAGACTGGCTGTGGTAGTTCTGTTTCCCTTTCTAAACCTGTGCGTTCTTAGCATGTGTAGACTTGGAATTGGGCAGAGTGTTACTGCAAGCCATTTCTCACCACGTGCGTTTTCATCCAAATGGAACCTTTTGAACACTAATGCCCTTCACCCTCCTGAAGGTGAACGAAAGCTTTCTTAACCTAAAATGTGTTCCTTGTAAAAAACATCCTGGTGCTTTGTACTGGGTCTTGGGCATCAGTTCTTCTGCAACAGTACCTGTCTCAGTTCTTTTCATTTTACATCAAGATGCCTTCGGCTCAGCCTGCTCAGCGGTCAGCTCAGCTCCTCTGTAGGCAAGGTGAGAACAGGGAGTCCTCTGAGTTCACCGGTCCCACCTCCCACTTAGCAGTGAGCTTTTCTTCCTTGAGAAACTCTAGGCAGATTTCAGTAGTCCTTGACAAGAGGTCAGGGTATATTTTCATGGCTAAACTTGCCTTAGCTCCTGCCCATAGCCAGTGGGTATCTGTACTCTTCCAAGGCCATTTTCCTAGCTTCCTCCCACAAGGATTTGGTTTTGATTTTTCACTGAGCCATGCTTTTCTGCGGTTGGTAGTTCATTCCCAAAGTAGGAAATAAATCCAGGGCATGCCCAGGGCCTTCAGGACTTCCACACAGTCATCCTGAAGCCTACCAAAGTTCCTGGCTCTGCAAGCCCTGCAGGTGTGGTATCTGATGACCTATATGAGACTAGAGCCCCCATTTCATGGAGAGTAGTGAGAAGTCAGGCTCTTTGATAGGGAAGGAATGCTGTCTCTGCTATAGCACAATGAAGAATTGTCTGCAGTTGGTTACTTGGGGTGATCAGGGCAGGCCTGCTTCTAATTAGCCTTATACCAATCTTTAGAAAGGAGCAGGCTATATGTTTTGGGTTTTTTGTTTGTTTGTTTGGTTTTTTTTTTTTTTTTTAATTTTTCGAGACAGGGTTTCTCTGTGGCTTTGGAGCCTGTCCTGGAACTAGCTCTTGTAGACCAGGCTGGTCTCGAACTCACAGAGATCCGCCTGCCTCTGCCTCCCGAGTGCTAGGATTTAAGGCGTGCGCCACCACCGCCTGGCTTAGGCTATATGTTTTTAATAGGGCAATAGAATGTTTTAACCTATCTTATATTTTTATAAATGGGTTTTGCTCCAGATTATTTTAGGCTGATTGAATTTGGAATGTACTTTTCCATAGAGACAACCTTATAAAGCGTTGGTTTTCTCTTGCTGCAGCAAAGTTCTGGGGCTTTGGAGTAGAGTGGTGGAATGATCAAGCCCCGGTCATGCTGTTCTGGCCTTCACACCTCTCTCCTCCTGTGCTCCCTTCTTCTCAATAGTTAGGTGCTTCTCTGTAACTGGAGGTTTCTCCCCGCCCACAGTTCACAAATATCCACTCTATGGCTGTTAGTTACAAACTGTTTGGCCAATGACTCAGTCTTATTACTAACTAGCTTTTACATCTTAAATTAACCCATTTCTACTAATTTAAGTATTGCCACATGACCATGATGTTAACTCACATCTTGCTTCTCCTGCAGTGACTGGTATCTCTGACTGACTCTGCCTTCCTTCTCCCCAACTCCCCAACCCCCTGTTCTCTGCTTGGATTTCCCACCTAGCTATATTCTGCCTGACTATTGGCCAAATCAGCTTCTTTATTAACCAATGGTAATAAAACATATTCACAGCATACAGAGGGCATCCCACATCACTCTTTCAAGGAGCAGTCCTGGTGCCACTCCTCCCAGCAGGAACTCTTCCTCTGCCACGCCCTCCTTCCTAGTGCTCCAAATTCCAGAATATTCACTCCTTCCACCATCTACTCTGGAGCAGCTGCGTAAGCTGTAGCACGACTGCTTCCAGCCAGTGTTTCCCAAAACCTCGGGGTGGCAGAAAACCAGCCTCAGGGAAGAACCCTTGCCCTAGTTGGGCGTTTTGTGCTAGACTGTCAGTTGAGGAAGACTGATCACCTGGTGACCAGGCCCTTGCACCCTGACTCCTTGGACAGAATATGTCTGAGGTCTGCTGCTCCCAACTCTTGATTCTTTCAAAGTTCTCAGCCTGCAGATACCTGAAAACACCATGAGATCCCCTAGCCTGGAGGTGCCAATTCCTGCTCCCACATGTAGCAGGAATTTCTTCTCATACCTAGTCAAGGACTCTCATACAATGTAATATTCTCAATTTACAGATATTTTAAGAATTGACTTTCTTTTTATCAAAACACTTTTAGACTTGAGGATGCCTGGCCCCTTAAATTGGGCTTAGAAAGCACATGTACATGTATGCGTGTGTCTGTAGCCTGAAGTTTGCAGAGCTGTAAGAACTGGCCATACCCTGGGGTGGATTGGAGGAAGGGATTGTTGAAGAAATAGAGTATTGTTTTCTTTCTTTTTTTCTGGTTTTCTTCTGTGACCTTTTTGTTTGTTTGTTTGTTTGGTTGGTTGGTTGGTTTGTAGATGTTAGAAATGCCTGCTCTTTTGCTGGTTTGTGGGTTTTTTTTTTTTTTCCCATGTGCTGTTCCTCTGTGTCTCTTCCTTTGAACCTTGCTCTTTTCAGTAATCCTGAAAGCACTAAGAAACTGCTCTAAAAACAGCCAAGGTAGCAGCACCTTCACGTCTTCCTGTCTGATCCAGACAGGAAAGTTGGACCAGACCATGCCCCCTTCCCCTGAAGCATTTTCTCAAAGCATATTGACAGCTTGCTTCCCTTGGAAATGTATCCCTGATCATTTCCTACCAGGCTGGAGGCCGTTGTTTAGATGCAGATACAGTTAACTTCTCAGGCTGTTTAAGGAAAACCTCACACAAGTTAGTTGAAGCCAGGACCTCAGAACTCCATCCCTTCTAGGTCTACATGAGAAGCAGACAGTCTATGTAGTCATTGTTAGACCTTCTTTTCTCCTCTTGCTTACTAACCCCTATGTAGAATCTTTTTAGCAGCTCATGATTTTATTTTACATTTAGATGCGTAAGAAGGGTTCCGTCCGAGGCACGTCGGCCGCTGATGCCTAGATGAGCCCCCTGTAGGTCAGAGACATTTTCAAACTGTGTAAGTGAAGACCTGGGTAAAAGAATGTCTAAAAGCCTACGCCTTTTGGTCATGGGGAGTTAATTGCTGAGTGCGCCACAGGCTCTTATCTACATTGATGGCATTCCACTTTTAGAATTGAAGAGGTGCCTGTTGTAGAAACTGAGCATGTATGTTTTGTGGATCATCCTGTGGGCCAGATTGAATGTCATAGTCTCATCCTACTGTCAGTGTAGTTGCTTGGTTAGTGGCACTGTCCTGGAAACGGGTTCACCTTTTGATAGCCAACCGATTCGTGGAACCGTATCTCAGTAGAACATTTTGCGGTTCCTAAGGTAGTCCAGGATCTCTCCTGCCACACTATCAGGCTAACTTCAGGAGCTCCCTGTAGGTAAAGTGTGTTTTGTGTGCCACAGTCTCCCTGTTGACTCTATAGCTCACTTTACTTTGTAAGCCTGACACTTTTCTGTGGTATTCCTACCAAAGTCTATGTGCCCACATGACATTTCCATAGGTGGAGCAGAGAGCATCAGATCGACTCCACAGGTAGAGGCAAAGAATGAGAGCAGCAGAACCTAGTGTTCTGTGTAGGTGTCCATGTGCTCAGACCTGCACTGGGCTTCCTTGCTGCTCCCGTAACAGAACTGCCTTCCCCACATCAACTAAGTGAGAGGTGTGTTTGGTCATGCAAAGGAGCTGCTATGCCAAACAAGAATTGAGTAACACTTCTGAGATTTCCTGAAAGCTCTTTATCGCTCATGTTCATTAAAAACAAAACAAAAACCATTTTGGGGGGTTTTTTCAATTATTGTCACTTTGATTAAGTACTAACTTTCAATGATTTGTTCCTGCTTTGAATTTACTTTTCTCTGTGATGAAATAAAATGTTTTGCTTTAACATGGCCAGTCTTTTTGAACAGAAATGAAGTTTTAGGGTGCCATAGTTTGGGGAACATTTTCTACCAAATATTTTCCATATTGAGTGTCTCAGGAGAGCCTATGGTCTAACTTGCTGTTTGCTTTTTTACTTTCTTACAGCTACGGAGTCAAGGCCAAGTGAGGGGAACAAGTGCAGCCTGTGACGAGTGAGGATGCTACCAGCGTGTGCCTGTGATGACTCAAGGGCACGTGTACACACACACACACACACACACACACACGTGCGCGCGCGTGCACGTGCACATGTGTGTGTATGTATGTGTTTATGTCTGTAGCTGTATGTAAAGTACATATGGCTAGAGGCCTAGATACACACATAAGTGTATATATGTATGTGAAAACATTGAAGGGATCAGGACAATTTCTCCAAAGTACTGTACCTCTCTTCAGCAAAAATACTAAAGAAAATATTTTAAATATATAAACCTGGAACGGATTTTAATAATCATCAATGTGATGCCCTTGATGGATAAATGGGCTGCCATGTGGTGCTGGCTGCCGTGCTCCATGAATGCCAGGTGTGGACCAGTGTGTATAATTTTTGGTTCTTTCTGTTTTTTTCAAATCACCACACATACACTTTTATTTTCATCCCATCAGCAGCAGATTCCTACAGAAAGATATCTTCAGATTATTAGATACTCCAATGAATCCGGAAAGTAAATGCTGGATGTATTTGTAACTATTTCTGGGTGGCCACTATTTTCCAGCCAAATCCAACAATGTCTGTCAAGTAAGGAGTGAAATTAAAGCTCTTTACTAGTTTGCCCAAGGGGTGGGGAAATCTTTTTTTTTTTTTAAATTGCCACTTTTTATTGGATTTTTGTATTTTGAATTTCAAGTATTTTTCTACATCAAATCTAGCAAAAAAAAAAAAAAAAAGGTGATGACGGTTTATGATTCCTAATAAACACTAGACAATATTCAGACTCAAGGCGATAAAGGAAATAACCTTGACGGTATTGCAGGTTGCACAGAGCTTTTCTGGGATCCACTGTGGAGACTATGCAGACCGTCCATGTTGCTCTGAGTACACAGGGTAGGAGCACAGTGACAGTTAGCTCTTTGCCTGCTGCAGTCCAAGCCAGGGGGAATGCTGATGGTGAGCTAGGAACAGTTAAATGTGGCACAGGACTGCCCCCATCCTGAGCATTGCTGCCGACACTGCTTCCTTTTCTTCCCTCTTCTTTAAGGAAGGAGCAATAGCTAGGTAAGATTCTTTTTTTAATTAACTTTTCTGTATGATGCTGTTTTCCCTTGTCAGTCCCAGAAGCCTGACCAGAATCATACTGTTGAAGCCCTCAGGTTACACACTGTCTTTTTAACCTACATCACCCCACAGTCCTCCATCCCCCATAGAACACATCACCCCTACAGTGAGCCCATTAGTAACTGGTTCCTTTGCTGACAGGCTTGCCCTACGTGCCCCCCTCCCATGTCCTGTGTTCCCACGGGAGCAATGACAGCACTTTGCACTGCATTGCAATAATACCCTGTCATCCTCGGCAACAGACCCTGGCTTCCATGTGTCCTCTCAAGATAAAGGCTGGTGTTTTTTCTCTGGATACTGGTGGGAGATGGGTTTGGTCATATCAGTGGAAAACGTACCAGAAGGATTATTGCCAACCCCAGGCAGTGGAGAGCCCGGTCTTTTCCACCAATGAAACTAATTCACGGACAGCTATAGTCTCATTGGGAGCTTGGGCACACAAGGAAATGAGAGCCTGGTGTGGACTCTACTGTCTTTCTAACAGCTGTGCAGATTGAGGGGCGTGGTGAGTGTCAAATACCCATTGACTTGGCAGTCTATTGTGTAAACTACAGTAAAACAAAGTCAGTGAAATTAAAACAAAAATAAATTTGATCACAAAATTCCTCTTGTGTTCTTGAATGGCTGTTTCCCTGGTGCCACTGGCTTGGAGAAGTGTCGACTTCAGTGCTGGCTTTTCAAGAGTTCTGTGGGTTTCAGCAGTCCCACTCTGATAGTGTTTTGCTGGTCCTGTGAGGTGGCTTGTTCTTGACATGGGCCCATGCCAGTCAGGTTGTCGCGTGGTTTCAGAGGTGTTTTCCTGTCATTACAGGATGCTGAGTATTGTTAGCCTCGGAGTTTGTAAAAATTATTTTTAAAGGAAAAAATTTTCAGAAAGCCTTTGTTTTTAAGTACTCTGTTGGGCTCTGCTGTTGTGTCTTACTCTCTCAAGATCATGTCTCTGGGATATTTTGTCCTTTAGAAATTGGTTGTGTCTCCTGTGCTCTCTGTTGGAGACAAGGCCTACTGCCTGAGTAGACTTAAACGTGCAGGCTGTTTGAGGTTCCTTTCTTACAACATGCCTGGTGATCTGGTCTCCTGCATTTCTCAACCCGAGTATTTGTACAGTCACCTGGCGCTCAGCAAAGGTTCTGAGGGAAATAAGGGCAGATGTGCAGTCCAGTGTGGGAGACAGACATAGATAGGAACTGGTACAACACAGGTTGGCGTGATAACTCTTAAGGAGTACTGTTGGAGCTTTACATACTGGGCAAACAAGAAATTGACGAAAGTACTTGCAGGCCCAGCAGCTGCAATCCCAGGAGCCCTGAGAGCTCCCAGAGCCTTTTTTCTCTGCTGTGGAGGGCACAGGCCCAGGCAGGTGAGACTTTGCGCCTTTTTGACAGATGGCGGCCCTCTTCCCTGGCCTCCGGTTTTGCTGTTCCACTCACTTTCCATGCTGCCTCCCTGTATGTGCAATCTGCTCAGACCTCCTGTCCCTCAACCTGATGGTGTTTTCAAGTGGCCCAGCCCCTATAGACATGTCTCAGGAGGTAAGAGCTGTTCAGCTCCCCAGCTGTCCTCATGGAGAACATGTTGACCTTGCTCTTGGGTCAATAGAGCTACTAGAAGTCAGGAGGTGAATCTCAGAGGGTCTGTGGAGTTGCAGGATTCTAGAGCTTGGCTTGGTGTGACTGGGAAGGAAGAAGAGTAGTGGAAACCAAGTCCTAGCCCATCTTGTCTGTGGGATGCCTTGGACAGACCTACCATACGCTCCAGTCTTGTGATCTGATGTGAAAACTGCAACTGCAGCCTACATCACATCCCCTTAGCAGAAAAGTGGGAAAGGAAGATAGATGTGCCTGAACCTTCCTGTGATGGTCATCCTTTTGTCTATCTGATGTTGCCGTAGTGCAGGGCTTCTTCGCTGGAGGGGCGTTCAGAGCCAGCCTCGTTTTGACAGAACAAGCTTCCTGTACCCTGACACACCCTCTCAGAGGCTGAAATTCCACACGAGGAACCTTCATGACTACCTCATATAGTCATGTTCTGCTGAGTTAAGTCCTAAATTCAGATATGACTGGATTAAGAATGTCTCCATTTGCCAGGTGGTGGCGGCACACGCCTTTAATCCCAGTACTCGGGAGGCAGAGGCAGGTGGATCTCTGTGAGTTTGAGGGCAGCCTGGTCTACAAAAGCTAGTTCCAGGACAGGCTCCAAAGCTACAGAAAAACCCTGTCTTAAAAAAAAAGTTTCCATTCCAGCTGAGGTCCTCTGGCTGTCATAAAGCCAGCCTGTGCAACTCCTGTGTCCTGAGAGAATGTTTCATCATGCTAGAGGCTGATGGCAAAAGCTGCATCCTAGAAAAAATAAAAACCTTCACAGATGCTACTTTGTCACTGTCATCTTTCTGTGGGTTTGTCTTGGTGCATTCCCTCTTCAAAAGCAGGAAAGGAGCCCAGAGAAAAGACCTGCTTCTCCCAGAAGTACCTGTCCTCTATCAGGTAACCTTCCGGAAACCCTGGGTCAGGTGCCACTCCTTCCAGAAGCTGCTTATTTGGAGTGTGACTATCACTATTGACTTATGAGTGGAACCCTTAAATCTCATTTCACACCCTATGTTGGTGTGGGCACTCCTCCGAGTCATCTCTTGTAAATTGAAGCTTCAATCATGAATGTCATTTTTACCCATAGCTGATCTCTGCCAGTCTAGTAACCAGACGCTGGAGAGGATGAACAATACTCTTCCCTTAGCCCACAACACAAGGGGCAGCAACTCTTGAGTCTACCCTTTCTCCTTCCTCCCCAGTCACCAGAGCCAGAGGCCTCAGAATCTGTCTCCAGAATGTCAACTAATGGTCATAGTAGACAGGAAGCCTAGCTGGTCCTTAGGCTCAAAGAGTGTTCCTGGGTAAAAGTGAGCCCCTGCTGCCCTTGTTCTTCCAGTCCAAACTGTGTTCTAACCATCCTCATCTCAGAGCGGAGACCACAAATTTCACATGAAAAATAAACTCACTGTTTATTTATTTATAAAGTGCACACCTTTAAACCTAGCACTCGGGAGACCGGCAAGATCTCTTGTCAGTTCAAGGCCAGTTTGGGCTACATAGGATGTTCTATATCAATCCGCTACACGCTAAAACACTGCCTTTTGTTTCTTAAGGGATGTGAGGCTTTGTGCCATGTTTTCTTTGATAGCTGTATGTTTCTATGCTTGCAGAAATATCCAGTGACCTTCATATAGTATGGCCCCAAAAGCCTTCATGGTAGGGCAGGTTTGACCAGTTCTCATAAGTGTATGGGTAGTCTTGGACTCTGCCACAGAATTGCTCTCTAGAACCTGTGTGATGGTGCTGTATTCCTGACTCCATGAGGTCCAGAATGCCAACCACCATTAGGTGCCTCATTCTGACCCTAGCCAGCAGAGCCAACAACAGTTTGCTTCCCTAGCTGAGATATTCAGAGAAATAGTGGAAGCATTTCATTTCCAGCCAGCGCAGACCCAAAGCTGCAAGGTGTTACTACAATGAGTTCACAGAAGGCACTGAAGGTGATGCTGATTAAATTCTTGACATGTGCTGCTCTCTGCTGTGGTGCCTTCAACTTTGTGCCCTGGCTTCTGGTGGAGTCTGCCTTAGTTTCTGAGAAGCTATGAGGTTCCTGACATGCTGCTTGTGTGTTCATCTTTTACTGTATGTTGATAGCAAGATAGCCTTCAGACCATGGCAGGCATGGAGAAACACAGCAAAGGAGTAGCTTACGGGATAAAAACAGAAGCTTCGCCTCTGGGTGGCCCATGGCAAGATCCTAACAGCATCATTTTAGTACCCCTCTCACCGGAAGTATGCCCACTTCCCCTCCAAGGTGTGCTAGCATCTACTCCCATGTGTCCTTCCAAGAGAGAACCTGTGACCTTTCAGCTATAGTCCACAGCAGCTGTTTAGAACTGGGTCTGGCAAGCTTTCTGTAAAGGCCTAGGTGGTCATTGAGATTTTGAGCCTATAGTCTTGTGCAGCTGCCCTGTGCTGCCCCTGTAGCAGGCAGGTAGCCTTGAGCATCACAGGGTGAAGGGTGTGACCCCAATTGGGCCACGTGACAACTTGCTAATAATTCTCTACGGTATCATCTGATATCCAAAACTGTTAATGTCCACCAAGTAGTCCTCACACCAGCTTTGCAGCTTGATAGTTGCCTGGAAGGCAGATGACACTGCACATCTACTAAAAATTAAGGCAGGTTGCCTTCTAAGCAAGGGTCCCTCAGATCACCTGCTTGTCCAGACCGTAGTTGCCAATTGCAGAACCCCAAGCCTGTGGCTACAGCTTTAATGCTCAGAATGTTTTGGTTTTTTGTCATCTGGTTGGTTTGATTTTTTGAGACAGAATTTCTCTTATTATCGTTGGCTGTCTTGGAACTCTGTAGACCAGACTGGCCTCAAAATCACAGAGACTCGCCTGCCTCTGCCTCCCGAGTGCTGGGATTAAAGGCGTGCGCCACCACCGCCGGTGGATCCAGAAATCTTAACAGGATTTCAGTCTTGCTTTTAGCCCATCTTGAGGGACTGGCTCAGCTTTTGCATCTGAGATTGAGGCCAGCCTGTCCATGTTAGTGCTGCCCATGACTGGATGTCACACCCCACACTAGGTCTCTCTCCCCCATGACTCATGCATGTGGACCGTGTTTCTCAGTGGGATTACTGTTACTGCTGTTGTCTGTAAGTGTGCTCGGTCTGTAAGTGTGGTTGATACCTTTAAGTCATAGAATGGACCTAGCTGCTCACACTGCAAGAGACCATGCTGGGTCCAAGGCTTTGGCATTTAGCGCATGCATCCTATGCCTGCCCCTCTACTTAACTGAATAATAGGCCCAGAATGAAGCCTTGGCTCCTCTGAGCCTTGGTGTCCTGCCAGTGGAAGTCTGAGTAGTCAGCACCAACATGGAACATGGCTCTGTGACAGGGAACATATGAAAACAACCCTTTTTTTGTGCCCTGATTAGACTCTTAGCTAGAGTCACTAGCCATCCCACTTTACCCAGGACAAAGGATTCCTGGGAGGCCAGGCTTTGGTCCTAAAACAAGGACAGTCCTGGACAAACGGGCCATTGGTCACCCTGTTATAAAACCCAAACATCAGCATTCTTGATTCCAGCAGCTTTTACTTAAAGGCAGATGTAAACACTGAGCCAAATACAGGAGACATGCAATGCTATAACCTAACTGCCCCCAGCTCCACCAGGGCACAGATTGCATAGCCACAAGTAGAAGCAGGGGACTGCCAAGCCAGTCTCCCAGGAGGTCTCTGAAAATGCTTAGCTAGGCTAGGGAGAGCCCAAAGTGTTCATTCCTCACAGTGCACTGCTCTTCCCAGGTTGCCCTGGACAATTAGGGCAAGCACATCCAAGCTCACTGAGCTTTCCACAGCCAAGGACCCCTTCCCGAAGGAGAGCAGGGCCCCCTGGTCAGACTTGCCTATTGTGCTCTCACCCCTTTCATTCCTGCCACTCCACCCACAAAGGTCTCCTTGCAGATTCTGAGACCAGGGAGCCCATAGGTCTGTTTTGAATGAATGGAACAGAGAAGCTCAGAATTTAACCCATTCCTTGCTAGCTTGCCTCCTGCCATTAACCACTTCCTGCCCATGACTGGCATGACCCAGAAACAGCCGGTCAGCTATCTTCCATTTTGCGAGGGAACATTTCTGCTTCGTGATTGCGTGTGCTCTCGTTTCTCTCCCGTTATCTTAATGAATTAACTGGGTGCCCGTTGCTCCCCGGCCCCACGCAGTTTATGAGCTATACAGCAATCACTGCGAGCTTTGTCAGTCCCACACAGTTGTTGTACCGGTTCCTATTACAGTAATTGGCATGAACTTTATTCTTTTGCAGAGAGATTCTTTGGCCCGCTGAGACTGCATAACCATCTGCCATAAATTGAGACTAGTACGGCTTATTTTGGTGAATGCAAAATTGGATCCCATTCTTTACTCTGTGGCTTGATTCAACTTCCAGATGGTTAATCCACATGAAGTAATAGGAATGCACCATGGCTCTGCTTAGCTGAAGATGGAGACGTAATATTTATTTGCTGATGTGGAGGCCTCCAAATGCTGCCCTGTCGGGATGTCAATATATAACACAGCAGCACAGAAATGTCAGCTTGTTCCACAGGAACGACAGCCTCCCTTGAATTGCCATGGGGGACCCCTAGGTGCCCCCCTCTGTCCTTGACCTAATCTCAAGAGGTTTTGTTCTCTCCTGGGCTGCTTCTTATCAGCGAGGTCTGCCCGTGTGGCTGGCTTCACATCTGCTTTGACTTTAGCGCCTGTGACATTTTCATTAATACTTCTCCAAGGTTGAGCCTTCATTCCAAATACCCTGCAGCTCACAGAAGCCGAAGCTCAGCTGTACCCAGCTGGGTGCTGCTGGGAAACTTGGCCCCAAAATACCAACAAGTCTGCCAGCCCCACTCAGACGAGCTGATGGACACTTTTTAATTGTTACTGATCATGCTCACCTGCTACACTGGAGGATGCAGAGGTAGATCTTGGGGTCGGGGTGGGAGAGTGATTGTTTTCACTCTGAGGAATGCTGACTGCCTCTGGGCTTGGCAATGTGTGCTGTCCTGCCCCCTAAACTCCTCCTGGGCCTCAGCATGTGGTACAGGAGTGTCTGAAGGCTGCATCTCACCACCTGGGAGTGCTAAAGCTGCAGGCCCATACACCAGATGAGTCCTCCAGCCCAGTTTACCCAGGGCTAATCTGGTTTAGCCCCACCTCCTCTGCTTCACTCTGAGCTGGGCAAAGGGAAATAGTTGCCCACCCTTTGGGCTTGTCTGTCCTAGATCTGCAGAGAGGACCTCCGGGGCCCATTCTGGAGGCTCTGTGTTAGAATGTTTTCTGGATGATTCCTATGGGCTCTTGAATTTGGGAACCACCTCAGTGAATCTCAAGTGCTCCCACAGTCTACCATCTTACTATGTGCCTTTGCATTTTGCATGGATTTAACCCACAAAGCCATCACTGAAGTCTTTATTTCACCCTCCCTCGGTTCTCATCTCTGCCTGCCTACCTTTTGCCACTCAGAAGACTGATGGAAGAACTGAGCACAAGCAAGTACTTGTGGTTAGGAATGTGGCCTACACCTACACTCCACCTTCATTTTCAAAGTTTTGGGTAGACTTGATTGGCAGTTAAATCAAGGAGAGCCTAGTTGCCTGGGAATTAGATGTAGACTTAAAAGGGAGTGGTGAAAGCCAAGTGTGGTGTTGTGCACCTTTAACCCCAGCACAAAGGAGGCAGAAGCAGGCTGATCTCTGAGTTCCAGGCCAGCCAGATCAAATAGGCCCAAAAGAAATGAGGGACATGTTGGGGAGGGGGAGAAAAAAAGAAAAAATTGAGGGATATGTAAAGAAAAAAGCAAAACTTGAAAGTTTCTAGATGGAACAAGTGAAGCAGACCTGAGACTACAGCAGTGGAGTCTACTGGCCCCTCCGCCCGTCACACATGAAATTGATTGCGATGTAGACTTGCGTGTGCAGTTTCTAGTCACTCCAGGCCGCCACGTGCCTTTTACAGCAGCCCTTGTCATGTCTGTTCAGGCTGCCTGCACCATGCACATGGAAAGACTTCAAAGCCCTTGAAATGCATTATTGGCGAGAGAATGGCAACCAACGAGAAGCTGCCAAAAGTAGCCCAGGGTCCATCCAGCAGGATCAGAGCCACTGGCTTTAGTGGCAGGCAGCATGTTTGTTCAGGTGGGCTAACTAAAGCTCCAGGGGCAGGCCGCAGCGGAGGCAGTAAAGGTGGAGCTAAGTCAGACCACGACTCAGTCCAGCTCCCTGGCTGTGTCAGACACACCTTTTGCAGGAGCATTGGCCTTCAGGAAACTGGAGACACTGCCCTTTCTCGCTGCCTGGCCATAGGTCCTCCCTCCCTCAGACAGAGAAGCCTCCTGACTCTTTGTAGACAGGGATGTGGCCACATCTGTCTATAAAGGCACAAAAACAGGGGCACGTGCAGATTCCTTGGTAACTCTTCAGGCCCCTCTGCTCTCATCCTGCCCCTTTCTATTCCAGCTACACTGCCTCCTGCTGACTACTTTGTGACCCACCACACAGGTCCCTTCAGCAATGACTGTTTCTTTTCCTGTACTGATCACATCCCCTCAAAGGCTCCTCCTCCACTGACTCATTGGATCCAATGGCCTCTCTTCATGTGTCTTCCTGAACCAGCATTTGGTTCCTCTTAGAGCTAGTCATAGCCTTTTTAAGTCCTTAACTACAGGAGGGGGAAAGAAAGGGAGAGGGGGCATTTCCCACTGGACCAGAAGTTTCAGGACCAGAAGTTTGCCCTCGTGGCTGTTATGTATGAGATGAGCAGCCACTATCTTCAGTCTCAGGGTGGGCTAGCAGCTCTTAAGGAGACCCACAGTAGCACAGAGATCACATACAACTGAATAGGGCTGTTCAGATGTAATAATGGCTATCCGTGTTGTCTGCCCAGAGCAGCCCTTCTAGAGCATTCTGTGTAATTGGAGCACAATTAAGCCTCTGGCAGTGTTTCCCTGGGCCAAGATCTGATTCCAAGCTTACTCAACATGAGTTCTGGTTTCTTTTTGCTAGAACAACAAATCTGGATCCCCCAAGGCAGACCCTGGGGTCTGGACTGCAGGGGAATCCTGGGGAATGTGACTTACACTAAAGGAATTTAGTCTTCAGACAGTGGACTGTATACTTAGGGACAATTTCGTGGCCTTTGCATAATATAAATGAGGATTTACACTATGAGATGAGAGGCACATCATACTCAGCTGGGGCAGGAAGCTGCCCAGCCTGGGCTGCTGGAGAGGACCAAGGCAGTGTAATGCCAGATGGAATCACTACCCTTTCCTCCCAGCCAGCACTCACTGACCTCACTTGTCCTTCTAGATATGCCAGGCCCTGTGTAGAATTTCTTCCATGGACATGATCTCCGTCTTTCAAAAAAAAAACCAAACAACAACAACAACAACAACAACAACAAAAAAACAGTGAACTGTCAGCTACCTGAAAGAATGAAGCTCAAAACTGAGAGAAGGTAGCAATGGACTACTATCCGGTTCTCTGGTCACACTGGACCACATGTGCACAGGGCATGGCAGCTATCTTGAAAGGGTGACTGTGGTGTGTGGCAGGGGAGGGAACAGGCTGGAGGAGTGAGCTGTCAAGTGGTGACCATGGCCCACCCACAGACAAGCATCCTTGAAGAAATTGGTTCAGTTGGGTCCCTGGTGATAAAAAGAGTGGGGGTCCTATGAGCCATAACCTGCCTCCCCAGTGGGCGCAGCTGGAGAGATGGCTCAGGGGTTAATAGTGTTGCTATTATAACTGGGGGACCCAAATTCCACAGGACCTGAATTCAGTTCCCACACCAAGCAGCTTATAACTGCCAGAAACTCCTGCTGGCCTCCAAGGGCATCACATATACTGCCCAGATGGACATATAAATAAAAATAAAATCCTAAAGATGATAAACAAACAAAAACTTGGATTCTCAGGACTTCTGTACTCATTAAACTGGCATACAGGTGTGGCTAGTGCCCCACACTGGAAATGACATCTGGGACCGGAAGTGCTTCTGGTTTCAGAGTTCTCAATGTTGCCTTCATCCTTAATCTGGAAGTCCAAAGTCCTAAATGCCAGGAGCCTAGAACTCTTTCTACCCAGAACAACGTTGTTTGTTTCTCCTAGATAACTGTTTGCCAAGTGTGGATCAACATAAGCATGTTCAGAGAGTGGGTTTTCAAATTAAAGGTACTTGGCCAAGAAAAGATAAAAATCTGCATTCTAGCACAGTTCTCCTGTCTCCCGAGGTTCTAGGTCATCCTCAGGTTTGTGTGGGGCTCCCTGGACTGGGTTTTCAGTTCTCCTGTCCCGGCACTCCTCCCTGAGGCTTTTTCCATCCAGAGGCAGCCCCCTTCCCATCTTCTGGTCTTTCCTGATTCCTCTGCCAGCACTGCTGCATGAGAAGGAGATATTGAATAAGGTAGTTCACCTAAGAGGCTTAAGAGTCATTGTTGTCCCTACCAAAATAGGTCATCTAGTAGCAGCAAGGACAGTGTGGTGGCCCAGGAATAGGTCATCTAGTAGGCAGCAAGGACAGTGTGGTGGCCCAGGAATTCCCCAAAGCAAGAAGTGCTTTGCAACAAGAACTTCACAAACATCTTGGCCCACAGGTTTGTGTGCAAAGGGGGCTTGCAGAAGGAAGGATAGAAGCAGGCTTAGAAGAGCCTAGAAAAGCCTGGCAGGCAGCATTCCATTGCAGAAGGGCTTCCTGTCTGCCTGTAACTCTGCAGGATCCATTCAAGAAGGCTGGGGGAGGAGGGCCCCAGCTGGGAGTCCACAGGCTGAGACAATTAGGGGATAATTGGGGCTGAATCATCTTGGTAGAGGCCCAGGAGGGTGTAGGGTGGGTGTGAGCCTGTAGTGGTTGCTCTGGACCAGTACTGGCTGAGTTCATTCTGTGGCTCAGTCTCCTGCAACCTGGCATTCACAGTATAAGTGCCTGGCCTTGACACCACGGTGACCCGCTAAAGACAACACAGACTTCGGGAATGCCTTGATCTAGTACTGGGGCTCAGGGGTAAGCACTGGCTTGGCACATATGAGCCACTGGTTCTATCCCCAGTTTGCGGGCATAACAAAATTAGCATCTTAACCTGGGGCAGTGCCATAGCCTATCAAGGAACAGTACCATGGCCTATTTAATCAAAAAAGTGTTCTTTTGGTATTTCTAAAGTCGAGATGTTTTTTGCAGTTGATAATGTCTTGGCTGTGGTGTGCTCTCGTGGTAATAGAAAAGTAGTAAACAGCCATTTATGTAAGGCTCCACACATATCAGCTATCTTTCATAAACCTTGCCATTGAATCCTTCCACCCCCATGCTCCATGCGTATGGATTAAAAACACAGTTCCAAGAATGAGCCCTGTGCCCAGCAGGAGGGGACTCCTGGTCATGTATTCTGGCATAGGCACACAGACTTTGAAAAGATAGGATGACACTTTCAGTTTGGCACTGGAAGCATAGTGAGTGCTCCTTGGATGTGGGAAGGTCGGTGGGGAGAAGGGATCCATGAATGGGAGTACAAACACACAGTCTTCATTGCTCCACCCACATCCCTGCCATCCTGGCAATCACCTGTACACAACTCTAGCATGCACCTGCCTAGCATGCACCCTATCCCACTCCAGGAGATTCGATTAGGGTATCTGGGGTGTAACCCACACAGTCACCCAGGGTCCCTAGCACCCCTGCACCTGCATGTCCCAGGCAGCCTCTCTACATAGCTTTCCCATCACTTCTTTGCTTCTGACTCTACTTCTTGGGATATCCTTGTTGGGGGAGATCGCTTGTTCTTCCTGGCCCCCGGATAGCTTAGAGTGAAATAATCACACAGAAACCATATTACTTAAATCACTGCTTGGCCTATTAGCTCTATCTTCTTATTGTCTAACGCTTACATATTAATTTAACCCATCTCTATTAATCTGTACATCACCACAAGGTCATGGCCTACCAGCAAAGTTTTAGCACATCTGTCTCTGGTGGCTTCATGGCTTCTCTCTGACTTTGCCCTTCTTTCTCCCAGGATTCAGCCTAGCTTCCTCTGCCTACCTAAGTTCTTAGAGAACACTTCTGCATTGCTGGTGGGAATGCAAGCTGGTACAACCCCTTTGGATGTCAGTGTGGAGATTTCTCAGAAAATTAGGAAACTGAAAGGACCCAGCCAATCCTGCCTAGAAGGATAGATAATAAAAACTGCAGAATGTGACAAACAGATTTGACCAACAGGATCCTCCTTTCCCAGCTGGGCAGGAGGATAGCAATTAAGGACCAGTGGCAGGCTTCTAGCCAGATGATTATCAGAACCGGTGGTTACCAGAACCCCAGAACCGGTAGCAGCAAATGGTTATCTATCAAATTGTAAATTGAGTCACAGGGAGATAGGGGGGATAGGCAGGATGTCGGGTATCAGGGTATCACGTAGCCTGCTGAATGTCACATACTCAGGGATGGGCTGAACTACGCAAATTTTCTTCTGGGTTGAACTCTGCCTTGTATGTCTGGACCAATCCCAATTGTTCTCATACCTCATATTATAATTCATGGAAAACTTGTGATTTTTGTTTATAAAAGCTTGCTTGCCTGGATACTCGGGATGCTTAGCTATCCCTAAGCTTTGCACCCGATTGCAATTGTGAAATAAACCACCTCATGCGTTTACATCTGATGGCCTGGTTATTGAGTCTAGGGACTCCTTGGAGTTAAGACCATTTTTCAGGTCTTTCAGAAACAACCTTCCTCAAGACCCAGTAATACCACTTTTAGGTATATATCCAAAGGATGCTCAATCGTGCCACAAGGACATGTGCTCAACTATGTTCATAGCAGCTTTGTTTGTCATAGCCAGAACCTGGAAACAACCTAAATGTCCCTCAACCGAAGAATGGATAAAGAAATTGTGGTACAGCCGGGCGGTGGTGGCGCACGCCTTTAATCCCAGCACTCGGGAGGCAGAGACAGGCAGATCTTTGTGAGTTCGAGACCAGCCTGGTCTACAAGAGCTAGTTCCAGTGCAGGCTCCAAAGCCACAGAGAAAACCTGTCTCGAAAAACAAAAAAATAAAATAAAAAAATTGTGGTACATTTACACAATGGAGTACTACACAGCAGAAAAAAATAATGACAGCTTGAATTTTGCAGGCAAATGGATGGAACTAGAAAACATTATTTTGAGTGAGGTAACAGACACAGAAAGACAGTTGTCACATGTACTCACTCATAGGTGGCTTTTAAACATAAAACAAAGAAAGCCAGCCTACAAACCATAATCCCAGAGAACTTAGACAACAATGAGGACACTAAGAGAGACTTACATAGACCTAACATACATGGGAAAGTATAAAAAGACAAGATCTCCTGAGTAAATTGGGAGCATAGGGACATTGGGGGAGGGTTGAAGAGGGGAGGGGAGAGGCAGGGAGGGGAGCAGAAAAAAATGTAGAGCCCAATAAATATCAATAAAGAAAAAAATAGAGATTACAGTATAAAAAAAAAAAGCAGTTTTTTGCCCAAATGCCTAACAAACTCCATAAGGAGCCTCTTCAATGCCCATTTTCCTCTTGAAGTAGACTGGTGCACGGCCAGGAGCAGATGTGTCCCCATCGTAATGAAAAGTACTAAATTCTTAAACATTTTAAATGTCATATTCTGAAGGTCTCTGAAAGATTTGAAGAATCCCTAACTAACTGAACTATATATCTAGAAAACCTAACTAAAATGACTATAATCTTGACTATTATATTTCTTAATTATACATTACATTTTTAAATGAACTGCACAAAAACAATACCTTAATCAAGGACAGAAATATACATATACATTATAACAAAATTTACCTTAAATTTGTATCAATAAACCAAGAAATATACCAAAACAAATTACTCATCTCTATATCATATCCCCCTTTAACTGTAAGCAAACAATTATAAACAATATTTGGGGATATGGGTATAATTCTGTCCATACTGCTTCCTGCTATTTGGGGGTGCTGTTAATCAGGTCTTTCACGGTGTATCCTGTGTGCTAGGTTCCTCTCAGATCTCAGTCAGCAGTTAGCCCACGTTGGGAGAAGTAATATTTTGAGGGTGTTCACAGCGACTTTTCAGGGAGTTGTGCTCTATCAAACCATATTAGCCTGGAATGAATCCTCAGGTTCTCATCCTCTATGGAGAACAAAGAATTTCTTTTCTAAATAAACATATCCTTAGTCCCAAATTCTGAAGTTAAGATACCTTTATGTTGGTTTAATTTAGCAGCCCATACAATGAAATGTCTCTCTATTCTTAGCTCCTTTACAGTCAAAAAATTCAAAGAAAACACAATAATATACATAATCCAGACTCTCTATGTATATTTCATCTTTACATGGCTTATTTTTCTTTATTCCTTTTAATCTATGACTGTCTGTACTCTGTCTCTTTAAAGACTTTGCTCCTTTTTTTTTAAAGCATTAACTTTATTTTATGACCCTCTATACTAGTTTTCTTCTCTCTTCCAAGCCTATGTACATTTATCCAACACTATGACTCATCTGGATTTGTCTTTATTGCATATCTGTAATTCTTTACTCTCCAAAAGTGCTTTTTAAAATGCTAAGCACATCTTAAAACTTCAGCTGTGCCATTACTATGGTATATATGGTACTTCCTCCTTCCCTACCTAGTCTAAAACTTAAGCTGTGCCATTATTATGATATATCTATCTATCTATCTATATCTATCTATATATCTATCTATCTATATATCTATCTATATTAGTTCCTGCTTGCTCCACACAGTTCAGCATGGTGGAGCTGCTTGTCCCCCCTTATCCCCAGAGCCATGCACTCTGCTCCATCTCTAGGCACACAGCTGATTCATGTTGCCACCAAGCAAGCCTTAGCACATTGCTCACAAAACACATCCAAATGCTTCGTAGGCAGACCTCCTGCCTGAAAGAGTCAGAGTTTATGCAGCAGCATGACCCATGGCTGGAAAGCTGCCGCTTTGAAACCTCAAGACTGCTACTGCTAAATCAGTAAGACCTCTCTCTTTTTTTT
>JAQHUG010000089.1:6383686-6396075 GCA_028555095.1 Dicrostonyx torquatus | reverse complement strand
TGTTTGGTTAGAGTTACTCCGAGATATTTTATGTTATTTGTGGCTATTGTGAAGGGTGTTGATTCTCTGATTTCTTCTTCAGCCCTTTTATCATCTGTGTACAGGAGGGATACTGATTTTTTTTTGAGTTAATCTTGTATCCTGCTACACTGCTGAAAGTGTTTATGAGTTGTAGAAGTTCCTTGATAGAGTTTTTGGTATCACTTATGTAAGCTATCATATTATCAGCAAATAGCGAGAGTTTGACTTCTTCTTTTCCAATTTGTATCCCCTTGATCTCCCTTTGGTGAGTAAGACCTCTCGTAAAGGATCTGCAGCACACTGCCAGCAAAAAGCAAGGAGCTGTGTTAAACTCTGTATTTTTGTGTCTAGAATTAAGCTCTCTCAGGTTTTGAAGTGTGAAGGGGAATGGTCCTAGCCTATTAGGCTTATAGCCACACCCCGCCATTAGTTAATTATTCTGCCCCTAATTAACCGTTAGCTAATTACTAGGGGTTGGACCATCAGGTCCCAAGTAGGTATATAAGGGTAGATTCACGTGGTAAGCGCTCTCTCTGCGGATCGCGGGTCTGCCGGCATCTTCGGAGAAGCACGGTTCCAGAGTCTGGTATTGTAAATCTGTGTGTGTTCCTTTTTCTATTAAACTGCATGTTTTATATATAGCTACTTTGGGTGATAATTAATTAATATAGTAACAGAAGTGGATTTTGGTTTGCTACATTGGTGCAAATTTGTTGGGATAGGTCACTTGTTCTTCCCAGCCGCTTGACTAGCTTAGGCCTGAAATAATCACGAAACCATATTGATTAAACCACTACTTGGCCCATTAGCTCTATCTTTTCCTCCTAGTGTGACAGTCTGGGCTCTGGCCTTCTCCCATCAGCCTGTGGGGTGGCTAAGAATACATGCATAATGCTGTTCCTGATTCTGTAGAAAATCATTTTATTCCTGAGTCACTTTGAGGACTATCCTGCTGCAGTGCCTCTGGACAGACTGCCTGGATATGCCACTGTGAACCCCAGCAGGTGGGTACTGCCTCTCACTTTCCAAGGACAGAGACTACCCCTGTTTTGGTCGGGACCTTCGCCCTGGCCATGCACAGTTTGGCATACAGTCAGAGCTCTGTCACCAATTCATGTTTGTTGAGCACATTACAGATAGTTGGGAAGTACCATGTGGGTGCTGGGAACTGAACCCAGGTCCTCTGTAGGGGCAGCCAGTGCTCTTAGCCACTGGGCATCTCTGAAGAAGTCCCGGTTTCTTTTTCCTATCAGCGGGTGGAAGTGTGTGTCTCTTGCTCCTTCTTAGCTGCGTTGTTGCCTCCAGCTGGCTGAGTGAACAGCTAGAGTCACATTTCCAATTGCAAACTTGACCTTGTAAGTGCTGTGTAAGTACTCCCCCGCCTCCCCAGTTCCTTCAGGATGAAGTTCCAAACCCTTTAGGCTCTTACCTGACCACAAGGGAGTTTTATTTCACTACCATACTCCTGCTGTACCTCGGTGTCCTTCCTGCTTATCACAAGTTTGTTCCCATTGAACTCGAGCATCCTCAACAATTTAAGTCGGGGTAGTGACACTGAAGCCACTTGCTGAGGTAACCCTCAGGAATGTGTCCTAAAGTGAGGCACTTCAAAGGATGGGGCTGAGGAAGCTCAGACTTTAATAGGGTACACAAACTTGACTCCAGCACTTAGGAGGCTGAAGCAGAAGGGTTGGGAGTTTAAAGATAGCCTGGGCTATGTGGAAAGACCTGTCTAAAACACAGAAAATAGTTGAAAGACAACACACCTTCCTTCCCTCCTGTCTCCACACATCTTCAAAGCTCAGTTGCCCACTATGTAAAATGGACTTATGAGACCCAGCTGGAGAGGCAGCCAGGGACCCTGTGACCATCAGTGAACCAGGGACACTGTTCCCTAGCAGCCATATCACAACATTGTTCTCTCCATTTGCCCTCATCTGAAAGGTCTTCTTGAAGGTGGGGCTCAAAACTGGGCCCAGCATCCATCTCCTGCATTGTTTGTTCTGGAACAAATGTCTTGCCAGAACAGAACTTGGAAAATGCCAAGTGTGTCCAAAGTCTAACCTGGTGGCGCAAATTCTGCACAGAAGTGCAAGTTGGCTTCCAGCACATGAGGAATTGTCTGTTCCCTTTCAGGAGAATGAGAGTGGTGTCAGTCTTCACCCTTCAAGGGTCACACTGTGCCATCCCTCCTTCCCGTCAACTCCTTCCCTACACACATGTGATGGCCAGGCTTTGGCTTGGACCTTCTAGACTGCACATCTAAATATTCCCTCCATCAGAGCTGCTGGTGGTATTTTCCCTCCTGCATTGAGTACCTAAATTTATTTTGAGCCAAGTAGCTCCTCACCCAAACTCCTCTGCCTCCTTTCAAAGTCCAAGGCTGTGTTCAACCTCCAAGTCCAAACCGCACTTATATAATCCATGGTGATGCTGAGTGAGTGAGTGAGGCACAGGGGACATTCTGTCCTGTAGAGATGGTTCTGGTGTCTGTGTGTCTGTATCTGTATGTATCTTGCTGTGTGTCTGTGTGTGTCTCTCTCTGTGTGTCTGGTGTGTGTCTCTCTGTGTGTCTGGTGTATGTCTGTATATGTCTCTCTCTGTGTGTCTCTGTGTATCTTTGTGTCTCTCTGCGTACGTCTCTCTCTGTGTCTGTGTGTCTCTGTGTGTGTGTGTTTCTATGTGTGTCTGTGTGTCTGTGTCTCTCTCTGTGTCTGTGTGTGTCTTTCTGTGTGTGTCTCTTTCTGTGTCTCTGTGTGCTTCTGTATGTGTGTCTGTGTATCTCTCTCTGTGTCTGTGCATCTCTGTGTGTGTTTCCCCTCCTGAAACAAATAAACAAACAGTTCTTTCTGCTCAAGATGTTAAAAAAAAAAAAAGACTAAGGGAAGGGAAAAGTCCTGAAATAATTTCAGCTTTCAGCATTGGGCCCAGATCAAGAATGGCAAACGCTGGGAATATTTTCCGAAGTCAGGCTGTGAGCGGAGTCATTTTTACAGGAAACTGAAGCCTGACCTTGTGTAGCTTCAGGGGTGTGTGCTGGCCACATCCTCCACCATAGGGATGACAGGCCCTGATCTTTCTACTTACTGTGCCCTTGCTCTTACTCCATGCCCATGCCACCTCGCTCCCATCTTGACATCATCTCACAAGTGTGTTGCTATATTAAATCTATTTTCTTTTTTTATTTTTTAATGATTTATTTAACTTTATTTTATGTGCATTTGTGCGAAGGTGTCAGATCCCATGGAATTGCATTGTCAGACAGTTGTGAGCTGCCATGTGGGTGCTGGGAATTGAACTCAGGTCCTCTGGAAGAGCAGTCAGTGCTCTTAACCGCTGAGCCATCTCTCCAGCCCCCTTAAATCTATTTTCTTAAGAGGCAAATCAAGTTCCAAGAAACAGTGATGTCTGAGAGGCCTTGCTGGTTCTGGGAGAAGAGGGCTTGAAAGAGGTCACGTGTCCATCACCACACGGTGCCACGTGTAAGCACCTAATCTATGCAGGCTTGCCAAACGTCCAGCCAAGACCCACCTTTCAGTTTCTCAGCAGCCATCTAAAACCAGGAGCAACATTTAAAGACCTGTAGTAATGCAGTGTCTGGATGCTGGGGCTGTGACAGCTGTTCTTAGAACCATTCCTTACTGGGGATCCGTAAGACCTTGATCAACTAACTCCCAAGGGTAGTTGGCCTCCACTAAACAGCCCCAAATCCCAATGGACTGTCAACACCTATTATTCAGGTGAGGGACTTTGCCTTCCCTCTTAGAACAAATTCCAAAGTGCTTCCAAGGAAGAACTAGGTGGAGCCCAGGCTCATCCATTTTCTTTGCTCAGCCAGAGCTCTGTTCCAGACCAACAACTCCATATCAGAGCAGTCCACGGTCCAGAGAGCCATCATACAGGACTTCTTGGTGACCTACCAACCATAAAGGTCCAGAATGGCAGAGGTTGAATGTGATCTGGTCACTATAGGGTCCCCAGCATGGTGTTTGGGAACTGGTAGAGTCCAAAACATATCTCTTGAGTTACCAAAGGAGTGGAGCTAGTCAAGTTTAGGCCCCAAAGTGGTACTCCTTTATCTACAGAGCCTGTGAATGTTTCTTCCCGTTGCAAGAGCCATTTTGCAGGTGGAGGAAGAGAGAGCTAAAGGAGCTGAGATGGTGAGGTTGCTCTGCATTATCCCAGAGCTCCAGTCTGATGAGATCACAACATGAACAGGAAGTCTTTGGAGAGCAGAGTTGGTGAGGTGCATCTGTAATCCTAGCCTTGAGGAGGCTGAAGCAGTGGAACCACGTACTCCAGGACAGCCTGGACTACAGAGCAAGACCCCATCTCAGATTAGTCAAGAGAACATGTCTATGTGAAGGAAGTCCGGGATGCTTCTGCAAGATGCAAGCCACCCCGGCAAAGGACTATGGCAGCCACTGGAAGCTTGATTAGGCAGGAGGCAGCTCCTTAGGACTCCTGGAAGGAATGCAACCCTGCTACTACCTTGAAGTTAGCCCAATGAGACCAGTGTTCTAATGTCAGATTTCTGATCTCTAGTACTGTGGGGGGGAAAGTCAGTCTGTATGGTTCCAAGTTAAAAGTCTGTGGTGGTGTGTTATGGCAGCAGTGAGTACCAAATATTGTAGAAGGGAGCTCCAGGCTGGGTGTGGTGGCGCACGCCTTTAATCCCAGCACTCCAAGGCAGAAACAGGCAGATCTCAGAGAGTTTGAGGCCAGCCTTGTCTACAAAGCGAGCTCCAGGACAGCCGGGGCTACACGGAGAAACCCTGTCTCAAGGAAACGGGGGTGAGGGGGAGTTCCTGGTGGTGAAACAGCTTCTGCCAAGGCCTGGGACAGGAAAGGACCTGGCTGTGCCTTAGGGTGCTATTGTCACTGCTCCTATCCTTCTAGCCCAGATCTGGGGCAAAACATCTTGAAGAGCTTTGGAGAGTTCCTTGCTTTGCAAGGTCACCTGGCCCATCCGATGTGAAAAGTGCCTTTTTCCAGAGGATTTATAGAACCCACCAGAGGAGGGAGAAAGATTAGTCGTCAGAACATACTGCCTGCTGTCTTCAAGGCTGCGTACTGAGCTCACGGACATTCTTTCCCCTTCTAGTACTATAGCCTCACTGGCCCCTCACTCCACACCCTGTGACTCCTTTATGCCTTGGAACTGTGAGAACTTCCAGGCCAGCAGGGGCAATGACTACAATACCCAGGAGAGTCCAGAGAAGGGTCCCTTGTTCCTGAGATGAACCAACATATGGAGTGGGACACGGCTAGGGCCTGCATGTGTCTTAGGATGGCCTTTCCAGAAACCCCACTGTGTTATTTTCTCAATTATGATAAACAGAAAGTAAAGAAGTAATAACCATTGTCAATGGCACAGGTTTGTGTCACCGGGCTGACAACTGTTCAGTCACCAGCTGCAGCCACCAAATATTGTTTTCTATCTTTCTGCCCTGCTTGTCCCCTGTGCTGGTAAGCGCTCCAAGTCTTTCCGTCTCTGTTCTGTGCATCCTCTCTGAATAGAAGCAAACAGGAAACAAACTGTGTGCCTCTCACGCACCTCAGCTCTGAGCTGGCACACTATATCAGAGCTCCTACTTCCCATGCTGAATACTATTCCGTTGCATGGACAGAGCTCATCTTGTTAAATCGTCACTGTTGGTGGAAGTGTGGGCTGCTGTGGAGAGTTCTAGAAATAGTTGAGCCTGGATTTTATTGGGACACCTGTTTTTCCTTTCGTGCGGAGGGTCAGCAAGAGTGGAAAGCCAAAGCTTCACTTGCTGAGGAGTCTAAATTAGTTTTTCT
The DNA here is from genome assembly GCA_028555095.1 of Dicrostonyx torquatus. NCBI lineage: Eukaryota > Metazoa > Chordata > Mammalia > Rodentia > Cricetidae > Dicrostonyx > Dicrostonyx torquatus. Next base: position 6,390,252 of record JAQHUG010000089.1, on the reverse strand, counting down.
TTTTCTTTTTCTTTCTTTTTTTTTTTTTTTGATTTTTCGAGACAGGGTTTCTCTGTGGCTTTGGAGCCTGCGCTGGAACTAGCTCTTGTAGACCAGGCTGGTCTCGAACTCACAAAGATCCTCCTGCCTCTGCCTCCCGAGTGCTGGGATTAAAGGCGTGTGCCACCACCGCCTGGCTTCTAAATTAGTTTTTCAAAACCAAGGTCAAGTCAGCTTTTGCGACCTTGGTCCTGAGGGTTAGGGAAGCACCCTATGTCACTTCTGCATCTCAGTGCTCAATAGCAGAGAAGACAGGAGGTGGGAGAGACAAGGGACAGACACGGGGTGTCAAATAGGTGCCTATGGTCATCAAGTCAGGAGGAGGAGCATCAGAAGCAGCCTGAGGGCCAGACAGGCCTGTGGGGGGGGCTTTTTCCTCTGAAGCTAGTTGTGGCAAGGAGAAGACTGGCTGCTGAGTGCATGCAGGACTCACCTTCTCTCATTAAGGATAAAGACCTTTTCATAGTTGTTTGTTCCAATTATTGAGCCAAAGGTTGGGAAAAAAAGAATTTTTAGAAAATAATAGAAGTGAGGTTCATAGGCTGTAAAGACAGCCTTGATTAAATTCAGTAGGTTACAAAACAGCATGAACATGGGAAAGGGACCTGTAGGGACAAGGGGTGGGGTGGTGAGGTTGAAGTGGGGTGAGGGTGGGGCTGATGGGGGAGGGAATGAAAATAACCAGAATGCATTATACACAAATATGAAGTTGTCAAAAAGGAATATCTAATAAAAACCAAATATTAAATTAAAAATGAAGAGTGGTGTCTCCCAGCATCCCCCACCAGCTTCCAGTTTTTACAATTTTCTGTCATGTCCTTAGAGGGGGCGTGGTCTGAAGTGCTCGCTGTTACTTGTCCTCAGCACTGTTTGATTTTTTTTTTTTTTTTTTTTTTTTTGAGACAGGGTTTCTCTGTAGCCTTGGCTGCCCTGGAACTCGCTCTGTTGACCAGGCTGGCCTCGAACTCAGCAGAGATCCAACTTTCCTTGCCTCTCGATTAAAGGTGTGAGCCACCACTACTTGGCTAGTTTTATCCCTTTTTATTATTTAAATATTTTAATAAAAATAATTATTATTATGTATATGTATGTTGCAGAGAATGGCATGCATGTATGATGGTTTTCGTGTGGAGGTTAGAGGGCAACAGGCAAGAGTTGGTTCTTTACTTCCAGTGTGTGGGTCCTGGGGGTTGAACTCAGGTCGTTCAGCTTGCCCACTGAGTCAGTCATCTTGCTGGTTGCAGTTTTAGTTTCTTTAAGCTGCACCATCTGCCTCATCCTCTGTGACTGGAACTCTAACCTGAATAAACACTCAGCACCGGCCCACGGTAAGCTCCAGAAATCATCTTTGCATCTGTATTCAGTTACTATAAGATGTTATTAGGAATACCATAAGCTATAATAAGGTAATTCTAATTATTTTCTAAAAATAATTGTTGCTTAAAAAATATATCCTGAGCTGGGCATCTGTGGCCTTTAATCCCAGCCCTGAGGAGGTAGAGGTAGGTGGATTTCCATGAGTTCGAGGCTAGCTTGGTGTTCCAGGACAACCAGGGCTACAGAGAAACACTGTCTTGAAAAAAAAAGTTTCCTGTTCCGAGTAGAGCACGGAACAGGTCTAGCTCTGAACTGAAGTCAAACATGCGTGGTGTTGAGACCTACCGTTAGCATGCACTAAAAATCGTGTGACCTGAAGGGCATCCCCACAGTAACAGGAATGGAGTGTTTGTGATGTCATTAGAGAAATACATTTGAAAACAGAATTGAATGTCACAAACTGAATCTGAGCAAAATGGTCTGACATTTTTGCCAAAGATTTTATGTACTGTTTCTTAGAGAAGCTGGCTCCCCCAGGGAAACATTCCAGGGCATTTAAAAGAATCAGCGTGTGCTGAATTGAATGGGGTACCCAATGTCCATGGAGAACCTATGAGTGTGGCGTTACTTGGAATCATATCAAAACTTGACCATAGGTGGAAGGTGTGGATCAATGGGTAGAGTACTTTTCTCAATGAGCATGAAGCCCTGGGTTCCATGGCCAGTACTGCATGAACCGGGCATGATGGTGCACACCTGTGATCCTCACACTGCGTAGGTAGAGGCAGGAATGGTCAGAAGTTCAAGGCTATCCTCAGCTACTGAGTTTGTGACCAACTTGGGGTAATATGAGACCCTGTCTCAAAAACAAAAGCCTTGTATTAGATGTGTGCATGGGGTGGGGGTGGGCTTAGATCTAGGGTACTCTTATGAGGAAAACTCAAACAGAGGCACCAGGAGACAGCCAGAAGGTGAGGGCAGATGGGTTGGAGCGGTGTGCCCATCAACCTGGAACCCAGGGCTCACCAGGAGGTTCTGGTGTAGGTCCATGTAGGCTCAGTTAAAATCTGTGAAAACAGCTTGCTTTTTGTGGCAGGCCTTTTGCCTTGCCTCTTCCCTTGGTCTCAGTTTTCCCACCTCAGGACCCAATTTGCATAGGTTCTTCCCAAAGGTTTCTGGTTATACTGGGCTGCTCAGAGGAGGGCGGTTCAAAGCTGAGGTGAGTTGTAGGAATGTCTGAGGATATGCCACCTATTGGACAGGTGGCTGCATCTTAGACAAGTTAAAAAAAAAAGCCCTTCAGTGAGCTGCAAAAGGACAGAGGTACAGAGTTGAGGCTAAAGGGACTGGGAAGGCATTGGGAGGTCTGCAGGGCCTCACTAAAGAACCTGATTGCTTCTCCTAGGATGTCACTGGGATGCGCAAGTGCTTGAACACACTTAGATCTTGCTGCTGTCTAGGTGTGAATTGAGAAGTAAGGTTCAGGACATGGGATGGGGTGTGTTTGCATGCATATGTATGTGTACCCCTGTGCACATGAGACATGTGTGTATGTGAATTCACACCCCACAAATGGAAGAGCAGAGCCAGGCAGTGGTGGTGCATGCCTTCAATCCCCCACATTCAGGGAGGCAGAGGCCAGCCTGGTCTACAGAGCTAGTTTTAAGACAGCCAGAGATACACAGAGAAACTCTGTCTCAAAAAAGAAAGAAAGAAAGAAAGAAAGAAGGAAAGAAGAAAAGAAAAAGAATAAAAAAGAAAGAAAGAAAAGAAAGAAAAAAGAAAAATGTCAGAGTGGAGAATTGTCCCAGGTTTCCCCAGGTTTCTTTCCCTCCATCTGAGATTCCCCTAGGGGTTGGGTGGTGGCTGTAGCCCTGGTGGGAGGAAAGCCAGGGCCTGAAGCACCCCTCCTCCACAGTCCTCCCTTTGGAGCATCTCTGTGTCCCTGCCCCCTGCCCCCACTTTCTCCTGGCTCCCTGTGATTTAAGAGGCATTTTCCTTTAGGGTGATATAGATTCCGAGACGTAGCATCCATCTCCGGCTTGGTGAAGCTGCCTGAGTTATGGCAGATTGCTTTCTGTGTGGGGGGAAGGGGCGGAGGCCGCTGGTTGCTTTCTGCTCTCTGAGCCTGGAACATTTGAGCAAACATTCCTGGCTGCTTCAGAAGTTACCAGACCCAGATGAGCTCATCCCAGCCAGAGGTGGGGGCAGCTGGCGCCTGGAGCCTGCCCAGAGCTCCCCAGGTGGCCTGGTGGCAAATGGTGGAGGCGGCTGGGCCTCAGCTGGGAAGAAGGCAGCCAAGACAGGGTGGGCCCCAGCACAGCTGGGTCTGCCTGGATAGGATGAGTTTTTTTTGCTTAGGGTCCTTCCTCAGAGCTAAGGAGGCACTGGCTAGGGACATCAGCATCTGGGGAAGCCATGGTAAGCAGCCGGCCCCAGCCCTTCCCGGGGCTACTCCAGGGAGCTACCCACTATGCAGGGCCTCAGGGCCTCCCTCCAATGCAGTAGCTGCCGTTTATTGAGTGTTAATTATGTGCAAAATGCCTGGGCCTCATTCACCCTCCTGATGTTCTTAAGAACTCTTAGTCTTCCCATTGGACAGATAGGGAAACTGAGGCCAGGAAAGGTGTGGTAAATTGTGAGTAGCCAATATGCAAGCCATATCGTCTTTGCTGTTGTAGTTGTTTGTTTGAGACAGGGTTTCTCTGTGTAGCCTTAGCTGTCCTGGAACTCACTCTGTAGACCAGGCTGGTATCCAACTTACAGAGATCTGCCTGCCTCTGCCTCCCAAGTGCTAGGATTAAAGGCGTGCGCCCCCCCATACTGTCTTCTTGCTGTACACAAAACAACATTCAGAGAATGAGTGATCTCATTGCCAGGTACCTGGAAGACCCAGGGAGTGAGCCTAGTAGCCCTGACTTTTTGGGCTGCTTCTCAAAGCCAGCAGGCTCCTTCCCACTCTGTCCCATCCTGGCAGTGACAAGGCAAGGGTGTTTGTTCTCAAGCCTTCCTGTAGTCTCCTTTCCTGCCTAGGCCAGCACTCTGCCATTGAGCTATGCCCAGCTCCTGTGGTCAGGTAGAGGGAGGTATTCCCCACTGTGGAATACTATCCCCTAAATTCCCTTCTGTGAAATAGGCACATGTATATCCCCTGGCGGGATTGGCATGGGACTTAGAACTGACCTCAGAGGGCCCTCATGGAGAGGAACACCACTTCCTACCACTTTGCTCCCAAGAGGATGCCCAAAGCCACCAGCACTTCCACACCCCCAGGAATCATTAGGTTCTCTACACTTCTGGGGTGTCACAGGGCCTCGTACCCTACCATCTCATTCCATGCTCTGAACACCTCTCCTTCTAGGCACCATTGAAGCCAGGTTTACAAAGGAAACTGAGGCACAGGGGTGTATTCTAAGCTACACAGCACCTCTTCCCTGGTAGAAGGAGGTGAATATTACTGCAGAACAGGGGCCCTACCTGCCCAGCACCCAGTGCTGCCACCACACACTGCTGCCTGTCTGTCAAAGACTATGGGACAGGTGGCCTGGGGAACCACTAAGATGAGACAGGTGACTGCTCGGTGGCTGTGGGGGACCTCAGCACAGCCTTGAGGAGGTGGAGGAAGGGACGAAGGAAGGTCAGTGACGAGGATGGTGTGGTTTGAAAGGCTGTGTGAAGGCTGTTTGGAAGCCCACTTGCTTCTGGGTCCCAGTGGTAGAGAGCCCTATTGCCACCTGGTAAGAATAGAAGGAGAGGGGCCATGAGCACGGGTCACATGACACTCTGTGCACAAGGTCTGCTTTATTTTCTGTTGCTGATCAGGAGTTCTGAGGGGGCTAGACTGCGCCTGGAGCTGCTGGGCTTCATTTCCAGCCTGTGGGGCTGGCAAGAGTTATTTTGGGATGGGAGCCAGGTTCATCACGCTCGGCTTACAGAATGGAAAATGGAAGCTCCTGGCTGGTAACTGTCTGAGGAAGAGGCATCGATACGGGCAAGGCTTCAGGATCCCAGGGGTCATCTGTGAGGCTTGGAGCAGCTACCCCTCCCAGAGCTAGGGAGCTGAAGATGAGGGGTGCTTTCAAGATTCAGGGGAATCCAGAAAAGTCTGTATTCTCAGAAAGGAGACCTGTCTAGGTGGTGGTGAAGGCTTGGCATTCTGATACAGTGGGAGGCAGAGGCAAGGGGTTTCATCAGAACTCATTGCCAGGCTTTTCTATGTAGTGAGCTCCAAGTCAGGGCTATGTTGCAAGACTCTTTCAGAAAACCAAACAGCAACAACAACACAAAATAAAAATAAAACAAATAAAGCCAAAACCCTAAAGAAAGGACTGGCTCTGGTTGCTATTGGGATCCCCTCTCTGAAGAGTGGTCCTCCTCTGCTTTCTTCTGTGAACCTGGCGCCCAGGACCTCTGCATGCCCAGGGCAGCTCTGCCTCTTCAGTGCCAATGGTCAGTCAGCTGGGCAGATGCGATGTGGGCAGTGCTGAACTGTCCTGTGCTATACCTGGAGCGAAGCGGCTATGGAGAACCACACCCCTAGTGGCTGAGTACAATGCAGTTGAATGGCCTATGGTGACAAGAGGGTTTCTGTGGCACAGGGTCCTCCTGAGTGCCATCTGAGGGGACAGTGCTGAAACACCGAGGTCAGGCTGCCCAGAAGGAAAAGGTTGAGGGTCCCTCTCTAGGCCGAGGGTCTCCAGGATGCCAGGCTGTTGTTCCCTGCAGACCACAGCTGGGGTTTCAGAGGAGCGGAGCAGAGTTGAGCAGAGTCTTGCCCCTGTACCAGTTGCTTAGCTTCTGCTTCAGTTCTGGCTGGTTTGTTTTTGTGAGCCTGGGCACATTGCTATACCTGTCTGTGCTTCAGCTTCCTCCTCTTTAACGTGGAGGAGAGTAGTGAATACTAACAGTCTACCTGTCTGCTACCCGCTCCTGTCAGTCATCTGCCTACATATTATAACTACCTATGGAACACCCAATTGTCATACATGTATCTATCATCTATCTATCTATCTTCTATCTATCCATTTATCTCTATCTTCCACCCATCCATTGCCCATCCATCTATACCTTTTTATCCATCATATCCAACACACCTATTATCTATCCATCTACAATCTCTCTATTTCTCTATTATATATCTCCATTGATTCATCTATAATCTCTCTATTTCTCTATTCTCTGTCTATCTCTCTATCATCCATCCACCCATC
>JAQHUG010000089.1:6353977-6378376 GCA_028555095.1 Dicrostonyx torquatus | reverse complement strand
GAGAGAGAGAGAGAGTGTGTGAGTGTGTGTGTGTGTGTGTGTGTGTGTGATGGGTGATTGCTTCAGAATTCCCTTGGGGCTTCCTGCCCCCGCCCCCCCCCCACAATCGAGCCATTTTCCAACTAGAAGCTCTGGGGAGTGATGAATTCACCGCGAATGACACGGTAACTTTTAACTCATGCCCGCGACAGTGGAGTGCTTAATCTGAGGTTTTTAAATAAAAAGGGTTGGTTTTATTATAACTTTATTTCATTTCAGATTTCATGCGTAATTTAGCAAACGCTAGACAGACTTGGGCGATAAACACTTTCTTTTGTGGGGGGGAAAAGGCATTTTTATACACCATGCTTAATTTTATTTAGATTTAATAGCGATATCAGGGCACTTCAACGAAAGTTTTTTCCCCCCTTCTCTTTTTCCTGGCCTGCCAGCAAAATTGTCTCGCTTTATTTCATGGCATGGAAAATTAAAAGCCTTTCTGCCCCTCCTCCCCTACTTACACTTTGAGAGGAAAACACGCACACGCGTGCTGGCGCGCGGGTGTGTGTGTGGTGCGCGCGCGTGTCCACATAATCAACACCTCTAGCTCCCATCACCTCCAACTTTTAATTGCAAGACAGATTTCAGCCTCCGCGAGGATCAGGAAGATTTAAACATTTTAACTAAGATTATTGGGATAAATATTTCATAGGAAACAGGGCAGATATTAAATTACTCCTATTGATTTTAGTATCACAATCCAATTCCGTTCCTTGACCTCTTCAGTTTAATTGATCTTTTAAGGAGTCCAACTTCGCGCCTTCCAGGGTCTGGGCCTGCGCTTGTGGCCGCCGCAAGGTGTCGGAGCCCCACTGTGTGCGCTTTGCACGTCGCTCCTCTCGGGGTTTCGCATTTTTTCGCCTCTCTACTCCCGCGCCGGGCTCACCCAAAGTGCCCCCAGAAAGCGGCTGAGTGTGCGTGGCTTTTTCTCGGTGGAGCCAGAGGCAGAAAGCCGGAAGCCGCCGCGGACGGTGGGCGACTCGGGAAGCAGCAAGCCAATCCTGGCTCCGGGAGACAACCTCACTTTGTGTTTGCCCTCGGCGATCACACCATAAACTTCCCAGGGCCAGTTCCCTGGGGCACCGTACGGCGCTGCAGCACAGGAGACACTTAGCGACTTTCCCTGACGAGTCCCGGGGCTCTGCCAGGCGACCCCATTGTCTGTGCGCCCCGCACAGTTCACCGCCCACCTCCCCGCCCCCTGCCCACCCGGCAGGTCGTGCTGGCTCCAGTTGGGGGTGGGGAGTTGGAAACAGTGTGAATGGGAAGGGGCGGACAAAGCCCGGCTCCCGCCGTAGTCCTCTGCTCGCTCCCTTCCCAGCCGGGGGCACCCAGGGCGCACCCCCATCGCCGTAGCCTGGACTCGGAGTAGCGCGGGTCTGTGGCCAGGCCTGCGCAGCCCGGACCCGGGAACCACCTTAAGAGCGAGCCCCGCCCCCGGGCCCGGTCGGGCGGCGCTGATTGGTGCAGCGGTAATGGCTGGAATGGCTTGCTGAAACGCAAAACTTGTTGCTGCTTCTCCGGGCGCCGGCTAGAGGCAGACGCTGAGCGGGAGCCCGGACCTCGCAACGCCCCTCCCGCCCCGCGCACCCAGCTCGCCCGCGCGGCCCCTTCCTGGGTCCGAAGGGACCCGCAGGGCGCGGAGGCGGGAACCGCAGCCTTGGAACCACCGGCCCCACGCCTTCCCGCCCGCGCGCGGCCACAGACGCCCGCGAACTCGCGCGGCGACTGGCGGACGAGCCCGAGCCGCGGAGCCGCGCGTTTCCCGCAGCCTGCGCTCCGGCTCCGGCGCCCGCATCTCTTGCTGTGGGGCCAGTACGGGCGATGACGAGCGGAGCCGCCTGTCTTCCGAGCCGCTGAAGCATTCGTCGCCGATCGCCAGGAGGTGCGGGAACCCGTGCGACTCGGGCTCGGGGACTCGGGGCAGGGGAGGGACCAAGGGGCTCCTCTACGGCCCCAGCCGCCGCGCAGCGGACTCCAGAAGGTGATCATTTCGCTCTCCCGCCCCTTCCCCCACCTCCACTTAACTTTTTGTCTTAGCTCGTCGGCCGCCAGGTCTCCTCTCCGCATACCCACTCGTGCCATCCGTCCGGGGCATGGGCCCCCCGACAAGGCTCCAGGAGGCACCCCGGCCTCGCAAGACGTGAGAGGCCCGCTTGGTCCGAGGTTCCGGAGAGAGCGGAGAGCTCCCAGCCAGCGCCCGCGCCCGCGCGCCCGGCGGGGTGGCGGTGAGCGCTGCGCCGCGCCCCGGTGAGAACGTCCGGGAGCGCCGTAGCCGGGTTGAAGCGAGTAGCTGGCCCGAGGCGCGCCGCGGAGCAGGCTGTCATGCCCTATTGATCCCCCCCGCCCCCAGCCAAGTATGTTTGGGCTGGACCAGTTCGAGCCCCAGATCAACAGCCGGCACGCTGGCCAGGGCGAGGGGAACTTTAACGAAGCCGGACTGAGCATGAACGCCCACTTTAAGGCTCCTTTCCACGCCGGGCCCCCTCCTGGCCCCGTAGATCCTGCCATAAGCGCTCTGGGTGAACCCCCTATATTGGGGTTGAACATGGAGCCCTATGGCTTTCACGCGCGCGGCCACTCCGAGCTGCACGCAGGGGGGCTGCAGGCGCAGCCTGTGCACGGCTTCTTCGGTGGTCAGCAGCCTCACCACAGCCACCCCGGAGGCCACCACCCGCACCAGCATCACCCCCACTTCGGGGGCAACTTCGGTGGTCCGGACCCAGGTGCCTCGTGTCTACACGGGGGCCGGCTTCTTGGCTACGGAGGTGCAGCGAGCGGCCTGGGCAGCCAGCCGCCCTTCGCAGAGAGTTATGAGCACATGGCGGAGAGCCAGGGGCCGGAGGGCTTCGGCCCGCAGCGGCCGGGAAACCTCCCGGACTTCCACAGTTCGGGCACTTCGGGCCACGCCGTGCCTGCTCCGTGCCTGCCGCTGGACCAGAGCCCTAATCGGGCTGCTTCTTTCCACGGCCTGCCTTCCTCCAGCGGCTCGGATTCTCACAGTATGGAGCCCCGGAGGGTGACGAACCAAGGAGCTGTAGATTCGCTGGAATACAATTACCCGGGCGAGCCGCCCTCAGGACATTTTGACGTGTTTTCGCCCTCCGACTCCGAAGGACAGCTGCCACATTATGCGGCGGGTCGCCAGGTTCCCGGGGGCGCTTTCCCGGGTGCTTCAGCCATGCCCAGGGCTGCAGGCATGGTGGGTTTGTCCAAAATGCACGGCCAGCCACCGCAGCCGCCACAACAACAGCAGCAACCTCAGCACGGAGTGTTCTTCGAGAGGTTTGGCGGGGCCCGAAAGATGCCTGTGAGTCTGGAGCCTTCAGTGGGCTCCCGGCTCCCGTTAATGCAGCCTCCCCAGCAGGCTCCACCATCCTCGCAGCAGCAGCCCCCGCAGCAGCAGCAGCCGCCACCCGGGCTTCTGGTCCGACAGAATTCTTGCCCTCCTGCTATCCCGCGGCCCCAGCAGGGTGAGACTGGCACACCCAGCGGCGGCCTGCAGGACGGGGGCCCCATGTTGCCCAGCCAGCACGCGCAGTTCGAGTACCCCATCCACCGGCTAGAGAACCGGAGCATGCACCCATATTCTGAGCCTGTTTTCAGCATGCAGCATCCCCCTCCTCAGCAGGCGCCCAACCAGAGGCTGCAGCACTTCGATGCGCCCACCTACGTGAACGTGGCCAAGAGGCCTCGCTTTGACTTCCCGGGCAGCGCAGGCGTGGACCGTTGCACCTCGTGGAATGGTAGCATGCATAACGGCTCCCTGGACAACCAACTTTCTCCCTCTGCCTACCCAGGCCTTCCAGGCGAGTTCACACCGCCTGTGCCGGACAGCTTCCCCTCGGGACCGCCCTTGCAACACCCGGGTCCGGAACACCAGTCTCTGCAACAGCAACAGCAGCAGCAACAGCAGCAGCAACAGCAGCAGCAGCAGCAGCAGCAACGCCAGAATGCGGCCCTCATAATTAAACAGATGGCGTCTCGGAACCAGCAGCAACGGTTGCGACAGCCCAACCTGGCCCAGCTAGGTCATCCTGGGGACGTGGGCCCAGGCGGCCTGGTCCATGGAGGTTCGATGAGCGGCTTGGCTCAGACGAACTTTGAACGAGAAGGCAGCAGCGCGGGTGCGGGGCGCCTGGGCGGCTTCGAGCAGCAGGCGTCCCACCTGGCACAGGAGAGTGCATGGTTCCCGGGTCCACACCCGCCGGGAGACCTGCTGCCCCGGAGGATGGGCAGTGCGGGGTTGCCGGCAGACTGCGGCCCGCACGACCCTGGCCTAGCGCCTCCCTCTGCCCCGGGTGGCTCAGGGGTGCTATTTCGAGGCTCTCTGCAGGAGCCTCTGAGGATGCCGGGGGAAGGCCACGTGCCCGCTCTGGCTTCTCCGGGGCTGCAGTTTGGGGGCAGCTTGGCTAGTTTAGGTCAGTTGCAGTCGCCTGGGGCTGGTGTGGGACTGCCCAATGCTCCGTCTGAGCGGCGGCCCCCGCCTCCAGATTTTCCTGCGCCAGCTCTCGGGGGCCAGCCCGGCTTTCCATTTGGCTCAGGGAGCCGGCAGGCCACCCCGCACAGCGCTTCAAGCGTGAACTCGCCCCCGAGTGCGGGCTCAGGTAGCGGTAGCTCGAGCGCTGGTGGGGGAGCTTACCCGCCGCAGCCGGATTTCCAGCCCAGCCAGCGCAACTCGGCCAGTAAACTGGGCGCGCTGTCGTTGGGGTCCTTCAACAAACCCAGCTCCAAGGACAACCTGTTCGGCCAGAGCTGCCTGGCTGCCCTCTCCACCGCTTGCCAGAACATGATCGCCAGCCTGGGTGCTCCCAATCTCAACGTGACTTTCAACAAGAAGAACCCACCCGAAGGGAAAAGGAAACTGAGCCAGAACGAGCCCGACAGCGCGGCCGCAGCTGGCAACCCGGGCTCGGATTACTTCCCTGGAGGGACTACTGGGGCCCCTGGACCCGGAGGCCCTTCTGGGGCCGGTGGTGGCGGCTCCAAATCCTCAGGACCGCCCAACCCAGCCATCCAGGGTGATGGCACCAGTCTCTCCCCCAACTATACCCTGGAATCAACATCGGGGAATGATGGCAAGCCTGGACCCGGGGGCGGTGGCCGGGGAAGGGGACGCAGAAAAAGGGACAGTGGTCACGTGAGCCCCGGGACCTTCTTTGACAAGTACTCTGCAGCTCCTGACAGTGGAGGAGCACCAGGGGTGAGCCCCGGGCAACAGCAGGTTCCTAGTTCAGCTGCTGCAGGAAGCTCAGTGAACGAGGCCCGCGGGCCCACGCCCCACGAGAAGGCCCTCACGTCACCATCGTGGGGAAAGGGAGCCGAGTTGCTCCTTGGGGACCAGCCGGACCTCATGGTGTCCCTGGACAGCACAGCCAAATCAGATGGTAGTTCCCCACACGTGGGTGAGTTCGCCTCTGATGAGGTGAGCACAAGTTATGCGAACGAGGACGAAGTGTCCTCCAGTTCTGATAACACTACAGTCCTGGCCAAAGCCAGCCGAAGCCCCCTGGTGACCAGCTCACCCAAACTTCCTCCTCGAGGGGTGGGTGCTGGGGAACACGCACCAAAGGCTCCCGCGCTGGGCCTGAGTATCCTGTCTACCTCTACCTCGACCCCTGACAGCTATGGTGGGGGCGTGGGCACCGGCCATCCTGGCACTCCAGGTCTGGAGCAGGTCCGGACCCCAACGAGCAGCAGCAGCGGTGCGCCACCGCCCGACGAGATCCATCCCCTGGAGATTCTCCAGGCCCAGATCCAGCTGCAGAGACAGCAGTTCAGCATCTCGGAGGACCAGCCCCTGGGGCTCAAGGGCGGCAAAAAGGCTGAGTGTGCTGTAGGCGCCTCAGGAGCACAGAATGGTGACAGTGAACTGGGCAGCTGCTGCTCCGAGGCCGTCAAGAGTGCCATGAGCACCATCGACCTGGACTCTCTGATGGCAGAACACAGCACCACCTGGTACATGCCGCCTGACAAGGCCCTGGTGGATGGTGGAGGTGAAGACAAGACGCTGGCACCCTGGGAGAAGGCCAAGCCCCAGAACCCCAACAACAAAGAAGGTATATGTGCCTGCCTTGCTTGTTTTCTGGTCCCAGCCCTAGTGTGGGCTGGCCTTCATCTCCACAGACCCAGGCAACCTGTGGCTGCACCTTGCTGGGCTCTCAGGTAGATTTTGGTTTTCCTGGTAGCAAGAACTTACATTCCCCTTTGGAGGATCATCCGTAGTTACGCCGTCCACCTCCCAATTTTAGCTGAGTTTTCAGGGTTCAGGCCTTGGACAAGCTGACCTCATCCCTTTCACACTAAGACTCTTGCTGCCTTCAGCACTCAGCCCCACTGCTTAGGTGTTCTGTCCCCCGACCCCCGAAAGCTACATTGCCCCCACCCTTTCCTCCTTAGCATTCAGCAGGAGTTGGTTTAGGACTTTTGCAAAGTCCTCACCCTGGTGTGGGCAGCGTCACTCAGAAGCCAGGCCTCATTGGTCATTTGCTTTTAGAGAATAGCTCTCAGCCCAGGGTTCTAGGCGGCCACCAATCCCAGGTGTATCTGCTTGACATTGGGCAGCCGAGGCTGGGGGCTAGGTTCCACGGGCAGCGACTGCGCAGCCACTGCACCACTCCTTCAGACATCATTTGTGTTTGGGGGTATGACTATTCCTAACACACAAAGGCCCTTCGTTTGTCTATATCTCACTTGGCGTTGGTGACAGATGTCCAGTCTCAGGTCTCATTTGCATACTGAACACCCCTTCCCCACCAGGCCCGGAGGCCTTTAAGGTGGGAGAGACAGGGCCAGTGAAAAGTCTCAGGACTCTTCAATCTAAAGATGAGTAGGCTGCAATAAGTTCGCATTTTATACGGTGGGGCTTTGTTTTTCTTTATAGAAACGTAGCGAGCAGCTTTTTAAAAACTGGCAGCATCGTTCTGTCCACTTCACCACTCTGCTTCTAAATCTGAGTTGCCCTCATTAGGCTTTGCTGGGCAGAATATTACCAAGGCGCATGGCTGACAATTTAAGCCTGTCTTTAAAAAAATGTACCCTTGATCGCTACTCTTCAGCTTTCTGGTCTCTGTGTTTTAAGTATGGATCTGGGAAGGCTAAGTTTTAATAAAATAGGACAGGCCCCTTTAGGGAGAGGACGGCAGGAGTTGGGGAGTTGGAACTCTGTCTGGGTAGTCTCCCTTAGCTTTCTGGTTCACGAGTGTGTCTGACTGCTTTTTTCTTTGTTCCTTGTTACTGCCCAGCCTGGGGTGTCCAGGCGCACGCTCTTATTTGCAGCCGGGTGCTTAGCATGCACGGCAGACACCAAGCCCAGCAGCCGCATTCTACAGACTGCTCCCAGGCAAGGCCAGAAATTGCTTAGCTTGGGACCCTCAGCTCTCCTGACTCGGGTTTTTAAAATGCAGTTGTACACAGTTTCCTGCTTCCCCTTATTTTCTTGTATGTAGCATCTCGATCTAGCCCAGTAAATGGTCAGCACAGAACTCAGTCCTGTCACTTCTCCTGGTTCAGTCTGTGCCCCCCGCCAAGTAATTAAAAACATAATGGCCAAAATGGGGTAAAAAAAGTTTTTAAAAATTAGAGAATTAATAAAGAAAACAGGCTAGTATTTCTCCTTCCAGTCATTAGAAGGACCCACTAGGTGGGGAAGTATTGGGGTTTTAAGGAGTTGCTTTTTTTTTTTAAATGTATCTACCCATCTCGTTCTCAGTGGGAGAGGTGCAGGCTTCAAGTGTTGACATGTCTTTACAGAATATTTTCTTCCCTCCCTCCCTCCCTCCTTTAGCTTGTTTCAGTGTCCCTGTACTATACGCACATGGAAACATATACTGGTCCCTTTTGGGTTGATTGCCTCTGAAAACTGGAGGACACTCTCCTGTCTGTGAGGAGACTCACTTCCAAAGGGCTGTCTGTCTCCTAAGCCTGGTGGGGGAAACCCACTTGACCCCCTTTGTTCTCTGCTCTGATATAGAAGGATGGTCCCCTATGTAGCTTGAGGTTTTTGAATCTGCTGCATGGGCTGCAGGCTGGGGTTTAATAGGGACTCCCCGACTCTGGCTTCCTTAATGGTAGTAAATAAGGATGATTAAACTTTTCATTATGATAACACCCCACAGTTCCATTTGTATAGGCTGTTCAAATAAGTGCACATGACTCTCTGTCAGCTTCTTAGAGCCCTGGCTGAAGAGAGCCACTTTGAAATAAGTCAGAAAAAAGTAAAAGAGAAATGGTTTGTTTCTTAAAAGTTGCCCAGTCCCGTTTGCTGGTGTGGGGAGGATGATGGGCCTTGAACTTTCAGCCCAGATAATGTTTTCCCTTACGATTCTCTCAGGCCATTTTTGTAGTGATATTTTGTCTCTCTGGAAAACATGCCAGTACTAATATGATTAAATATTAACTCCATTTCTGGAATTCTCTGCTTAGATGACAGAATACTAGTTGCTGGAAGGAGAAGGTCTCTGGGCCGTCATAAGAGAGAGCCACAGGGATGCCTCTGGCTTGTTCTTGGGCTATAGATGGTCCCTTGGAGAGGAAGAAAGCTGACTGGTCCATTGCAGTTCCTAAAAGGTCTAGGCCAGAAGGTCCTGTAGTGATAAGGAGAGTGAGCTTCTCTGGATGACATGGCCCTAACTTCTCAACCAACTGGACAATACCTTCTCATAAGAAAACTACTTCTACCCATGAGGCTTCCTGTCCAAAGTTGGAGAGAAGGGAAGGGCGGGTGAGCCAAGCTGAGTTTGAGGTGGTTCAGACATGTTATGTCATCAAAGATAAGATGGCTTTAAGATAGTTGGCTGGACCTCTACCTATGTGTAATAATAGGCTTAGTGTATATTTGGGGAATTTCAGGACACAAAGGAAGGTAGAAGATACACAGTGGGTACTGACTTGGGGAAATGTGTTTTCTTGCTTCCTTTGCGCTACACGGTTTTTAGGATGGGAATTTTCCATGATGTGCATTTGTGTCTTTCTGCTGGTAGCCCTGTATATGAAACGCAGCGGCCAGAGGGTCTTTCACTCACAGTGAGGCCAGAGCTGCCTTGTCTGCACTTGGTACCTAATCCTTGTCTCCCATCTGACAACTTTCAAGTCCTGGTTTTTGCAGAGACTTGGGAGACATTTTTGGAAGTCTGTGCTCCTCTGTGTAGGAACACAGGAAAGGCTGAGAAAGTATAGATAGGGCAGGGATTGAACGCAAGATCTTGTTGGATATAGGGTGGGCTTGAGGAAGCAAGGTTTGACTTGGCTGATGGAGCCATGTGTCCATCATTCCTGCACTAGAGAGGAGATTTTGAAGTCTCATCTGGACTCTCCTTGGGAAAGTGAGCCGGAGTTGCGTGCCTTTCTCCTGCAATATCACCCAGCACAGTTTGTATGCCTTCATGTGACTTCTGCGCCTTCAGCAGATGTCACCCCAAACCCCTCAGGTGCTAATCAAGGGTACCGTAAATGGATAGGGGCCCCTTTTGTGCAGCCAGTGCTCTGGCTGCCCACTCCCTGGCTAGCGGAGGGCATCTAACTACTGTTCTTCCACGCTTGTTTAATATTTCATGGCTGAAATAAACCTGTCTTCCTTGCCTGCCTCCCGACATAAACCGCAAGCAGCACACATCTGCAATTACACATTTCTACTAAATATTAATAAAGGACAACAGATTTTTAAGGGACTGAAGCTCAGTAGAGTTGAACTTGCTGTCATCTCTGCTCCTGCATTTTTTCTGTTGTGTTTTTAAAATTTATTTTATATTTTAAGTACATTCCAATATGCACCATTTACTTATAGTTAATACAGCTTGTGCTGATGGAAAAGCCATTCCTCATGACAGCCTTCTCTCATATAAATTCATTTAGATTTCTTGCGAGGCTCCTGCAGACCGGAAGTGAGAGGCTGTTGAGATGCACTCCTGTTTTATCGAGGGCTCTAGGAAAGGAGCGTGGGTGGCTTAATCTCATTTCTCTTTCTAGCAATGAAATTCTATGATTCCTGATATGATTTTGTTTGGCTGACAGAGGTATTTAAATTTCTACAAAGAGTCTTAATCGGTTCTGAGAATACAGCTTCCCTCACCAACAAGCTACTTGATCCACTCTCCTGATACAAAATATGCATCTTTAATATGCCATGCTAGAGGATCAGGTGAAAGGAAAGGAGTGAAAGTCTCCTCTGGGTGGAAGGGGTGGCTGAAGGGGACCAGGGGCTCCTCAACATTGTGGAACCCAGGGAGGCACTAGTGGCCCTTTCCTCTCCACTTGAATGACAATAACATTGGATTGTGTTCCTTGCCCAGGGAGCAATCCGCTTTGCCAAAACCATTTAGGAGATAAATACTGTCAGTTAGGAATACTGTATTTACCTCTGTTTGGCTAATTTTAGAGATGAAAAGCCTGCAGCTTTGTATAATGGGATCAAATGTCTGGGGAGTGTGTGGGGACCGCAGGAGAACCGGCCAACTCCTCCCTTGCCCAAAGGTCCCCAGCTAGCGTGTTTTCCTGTAACCAGCATGTCGGCCTGCTTCCCAACCTATTTAGCTGATTCTCTGTCCTTTGGCCAGGAGGAGCCAGAATAGCCCAGCTTCCTCACCTTCACTTAAGCAGCCTCTGTCTGGTGAGGGGAGCTTTGTGAGGACGCATCTAGTTTTAGGTGTGCCTTGAGTAGATAGATTTGAGTGTGGGATTTGATTGCTCATGGCAGCCTCGTTGATAGATCCCTTAGCCGGAGAAGGAGAGGAGTTTCCTGGCTTTCTCATACACACCAAGACCAGATTAAGTCGGCTTTCTGGAGAGTGTGTAGCCCAAGTGAGGTTCAGTGTTCTGTCTAGTCTTGGGGTGACAACAAAGGGAGAAAGGCACAGCTTCTGCCCATACCCTGACAGGCACACGTCTATGTGCGCTTTCCTAGCTCAGACCTGTAGCTTGTTTGCTGTCTATTTTCCCGTAAGTGAGCTAATCTGCATCTCAGTGGGCACAGTTGGCAGGCTCTGATTCTGTAAGGAGACCGGAATGGGCACAAATCTTAAAACCATTGATTTTGAAGATCCTGATTACAGAACCTCTACCACTGGTCTGTGGGCGGGTTTAGACTGGCGTATCTCAGCAACAGACACAGGCACTCTTTGCTGAGTTCTGTGTGTGAGCATGTGTGTGGAAGTGTCTTCCTGGCTGAATTCAGCCACGTCTGGGTTCTTGTGAGGGGAGGAATCTTTGAATCCATGATTCTCCCACCCCTCTTTCCCCAGTTGTGGGCATCAGAAACTGCTGGTTGTTTACGGAAATCTTTTGGTACCAATGAGGTGGCAGAGACGATGCTGGGCTCTCAAATTAGTCATGGTTCAGCCTGCAGGGACCCCCTGTGTCCAAAGGCACAGCAGTCCCTTCACATCCCCAACTCTGAGCAGCTCCAGGGGACTTGAAGCCTAGAATGGGGCTCTGAGCACAAACAGCTGCTGAGATCCTGGCACATCTGTCTGGATGGGTTGTCAGCCCAAGGTGGCTGGCATTTCCTGCCTTCTTCCAAGGGCCTGCAAGCAACACCCAGTCTCTTCTGGGGACAGCTGCCTGCCAGTCTCATTTGGGGACAATTGGTTGTTCGTTCTGTTGAGGCCTTGTGGGTATGGCCTTCCAGGGCCCAAACTCTACAGGGATATGCTCAGAAGTGGAAAGTGGAGTTGAGTTCAATTTTCTTGGGTGGGAACAGGTTTAAGAACCATCATTTTCTTATTTTTTAAAAGCCATATATTTTTAAAAATAATTCATTTTTATTTTATGTTTTGCCTGCATGTATGTCTGTGTGGAGATGCAGGATCTTGGAGCTAAGACAGTTGTGAACTGCCCTGTGGGTGCTGGGGGTTGAACCCGACAGTCTGTGCTTTTAACCTTTGGTCTCTCTCTCTGGCCCCCAAACCATCGTTTTCTTGGGGTATAGTGATCAGAGGGAGCTGAGGCCTACTTTATTTTCTCATCAGGCTTGAGGTTTGAAACGCCAGCTGAGTGTCTGCTGTAGACCGTGGTGCCCTGCCGAGGCACAAGGTCCAGGAGGTACCACAGGTTCTCTGAGGGTTGTAACTGTTTTAAATCCCCAGTAGTTTCCGCTTGGACCTAGCAGCCACATTGTAGACACCCTTGAACCTACTGAGTGGAGCTCCATCCCAGCCACAGCATCCAGGGATGGGAAAGCTGGGTGGTCGTTAGCGTGGTCTGTATTACCACTGAGAAAGAGAGAGAGAGAGAGAGAGAGAGACTACAAGTCCTTCCACGATTTATATATCATTGGAGGACCCAAATGCCCTTTAAACTGAAGGCAATTGAATTGAGCAGTTTGGAGATCTTAACACATCCCTACCTGCTTTCTGGCTCTTTCTGAATGTCCCGTAAGAGACATCTTATATAAAATCAACTGCTCTGAAAAAGGAGGGGAAAAATACCCAGTCAGTTTAGTCCAGTGTAGCCCACATCCTTTGATGGCAGAGGCAGACTCTTACAGTCTTGCCTCTAGAGCATGGCGGGTCAGCACGTCTGCCATGCCACGTTCCCTCTTGCTTGTGGATCAATTGTGTGACTGGAAGTCTCCATCTTTCTTCCTGTGTTTGGCCTCTCTGTGGAGAGTTCTGGGCTTTTCACAAAAACATTAACCGAGAGCCACTGGTTTAGGGTTTATAGTCTTTTCTACCTGGGCTGACGTTTGCTCTAGGTAAGTGAGCTGGTGAGTTGGAAAAGCGTGTTGGGGACATGTTGCCTTTGAGGATCTTTGGAAAGCTTGAGGCTTTAAAGACACTCAGAGAAGCACTGTGTTTCCGAACCTCTCCCAAGACTCCCAGATAGCAAAGGCTTTGGAGGAATTGTGAACTGACTTTGAGGCGCTAGCTCGGGAGTCTCTCTCGCTCTGGCACTGCTTCGCACAGCTGGCCTGCAACAACCCAGAGGTTTTGGGAAGAAAGGGCTTCTTTGACCCTAAGGCATGGGAAGGCATTTTTTCTGCGGCTGACAAGATGCTCTGGCTTTTCTGATGCCTTGGGCTTCACATGGAGTGACTGGGGCTACAAGTCTGTCTTGAAATTGGGGATCCCAGCATGCTTTGTCTAGCTTTCCTGGTTGTATTTGGGAGTTCTTGGAATGTGAGGTGACAGTTAATGAATTCTTCCATGCATGTGCTCATGTGACTCTACCTAACACACCACACACACACACACCACACACACACACCACACACACACACACACACCCACACACACACACACACACAGTCATTCGGGGCACAGGGCATAGGACTCTTCCTAGTTACCGTGACATCCTTGGATCTTGGAATACAGCATTGTTAAGTGATTGACAGTGACCACCAGGAATAAGATACTTCTGACGATCTCTTATATCAGAGGAGGTGGGTGAGGCTGCAGAGACCTCCAAGCAGCCTAGCCGCCTAGGCTGAGAATCTGCTGAGAAGTTGATGGGTCTTTTCCTGTCTGAAAACTCTTAACTGTTTTAAGGCTCACCTCATGTGGTTTCTCCCCTTTCTTGGGAGCCAGAAGGCAGAGAGAGAGAGAGACAGAGAGAGAGAGAGAGAGAGAGAGAGAGCGAGAGAGCGAGAGCACCTTTTCCATTTTGGAGAACTAGGGTACAGCCTATTTTCTATGGTGAGAGGAGTGGTGATGGACAGGCCGAAGTCCAGTGTTTTTACTGCTGCTCAAAATTTGGGTGTGGAAAATAAATCCTAACAGTGGAATCATTTCTAACTTCCGGACAAGGCAAGAGTGTGGGAATTGCTTGGAGACTGACATACGTATCACAAATGACAGTGCCAAACTTTCCCCACATAGATATAAAGGGACATAGATATGGAGGGTCTTGCTCAGAAGGTCTGTTAGAAACGAGCTACCAAACCAGTACAGGGTGACAGTAACTGCAGACAGGACATGGGAGGGTTGAGCCACAGAAATGTCCATCTAGCCAAGTGCTATAGGTGCAGTGGAATTTGAAGATGTGTTGGGATCATTCCATAAGCCAGGGTGGGGGCGTATTTCCCCTGGAGACTTGAGTGAGCACAGTTTGAGGAGCCAGCATGCCCTCCCTGGCCTCCAACTCAGGAGATATTTCCATTCTTTCTCTGAGCGAGGCAGGAGGGAGCTCAAGTTAGTGACAGTTTCAGCAGAAGAGACATTTCCTGATTTGGGGTTAGCCAGGTATAGGAAGGAGCATGGCAAAGAGACTTATGCCCGGCCTTTAAGGGACCAGGAACCCTTATGCCCTCATCAAAGTCCTGACTGGTTGAAACAAGTGTCTTTTCATCTCTGCAGCTGACTGATGCATAGCTGGCTAGTGCTGAGGCCAGAGAGGCTGGCATTTGACTTTTTGGAAGGGGAGCCATTGCATGGTCCTTATGCTGCAGCTGTTTCTAGATGATCCAGGCTCTGTGCATCTCCTGTGGGTTGTGTTTGGAGCATGTCTTTGTGGTGTGTGTGACCTTCTGAGCTGAACTCTTACTAGGAACTGAAAAGATAATTTTTGTCCCGCGAAGCTCAGACCAAGTTTTGGCTCTATTTGGTGTGAGGCAGAAGCCCACTGATCTTGTTATGACCAGGTTTTGCTGAATTGGCTTTCCTGCTGGGCCTCAGGGAAAGGGCTGGTGGATTTCCTTGTGTATTTCATTATTTTGGCTCAGTTTAGTTAATAAGCATTTATCTTGTGATATGCTTCGTGAGAAGCATTAGAAGTATTTGCATGTGTGTACATACATTTGTGTGTGTGTACTTGTACACACATGTATGCATTAATAGAGGATCCCAGTCACTGATCACAGAATAGCCCCCATTCCTTCACAAGCTGGGGAGAGGGGAACAAGTGGCCTTAAGCCGTATGCTGTTGGAGAGAAGGCAGTTTTCAGCTGTCTCCACTACCCAGGGCCTTGGAGGCAGCCATAGAACTTGGCCTCTTCTGATGCCTCCATCCTGGGACCCTGGGAAGTTTCTGATAGGTGGATGACATGACCCTGAGCCGAGGCATCTCAAAGTGCTTTGGGGCTCCCCGTATCATCCCTCTGCTGTGGCGATCGGTGGGAATGGTGGTGTGTGGGCCTCTCTGCTTGTGTGTAACTTCAGAAATGTGTGGGTCAAGTTCCAAAGAAGGAAGGGGAACCATGCCGAGGCCTCATAATCCAGGAAAAGAAAGAAGATGGTAGACTGACCCAGAACCTTTCTGAACACTGTGACTCCACAGGTCGTGGGCGTTTAAACTGCTGCCCCCTCTCTTTGTCGGTGAACCCCCCACTCCTTGTCTGTCTCTAAGATGGTGTTAGGGAACATCACACTTTAAAGCCAGTTAGGTGGTGGCAAGCATTCCTGAGCCCTCAGGCCCTGTTGCCTTTGACTCTCACGTGTTGCTTCCCTCCATCTTTGTACAGCCAGGCCCAGCCTGGGTGTTTTGGCGCTGTGCCAACTGTCAGTGACCTCGAGGCTCTGAGGAAGCAGGCATTTGGAATGATGAGGACACAATTTCTTTTTTATATGGGTCTGTTAAAGTCTAATGGACACTGGTGTCTGGCTTTAAATTCGGAGAGGGTCTTTATCTAACCCTTAAACCCTGTAATTGTAGTGCCTTGTCTGAGTGCTGCGGCACGGTGGGGCACACCTGTTACCTTTCTCAAGTGTGATTATGGCATTTTGAGCTCCTGGTTGGTAGTAAGAATTTATGGGCCAGGTCTTGCCAGAAGACAGCAGCCAGGGGCACAGCCATGAAAAAGCCCCATGCCCAGCTCCTGCCACAGCCTCACGTCTCTTTAATGAATTAGTCTAGCTCCCCACACTTGGTATCCAGTAGTTATTTTGGGAATCCAAAGGAGAAAGAGCTGGAAGATTAAAAAAAAGAAGACGAGAAGACACTTTGAGAGAGAGAGAGAGAGAGAGAGAGAGAGAGAGAGAGAGAGAGAGAGAGAAAGAGGGCAAAAAAAAAGTGTGTGTGGGGAATTGCTGCTTTTGGAGTTTGAGGCATCTTGACGAGATGCTGTAGAGGTTGTGTGGACAGACCTCTCAGTGGAGTGTTTGCCGATGTTCGGAGTAGCAGAGTTTGCGGCATTAGGTAGTGCTGTCTGCACACCCGCGCCTTCCAAAGCTAGAGAAATGTGGTTTAGTGGAAAATAGCAGTCTTACAATCTTGCTGTTTGCTCAGTGTTTAAAAATAGTTTGTTTTGATGTTCTGAATTTCATCCTATCCGTATTTGCGTGTTTGATGGAGACGTGCACACCGTGAACCATTGCGCATGAACAGGGAGTGCTTGCGTGGCTAGAACCGCACAACCGAAAAGCCATGGTGATTTGGCATGTCCCCTGGTGAGAGGGAGCCAGGACATTTGCTTTTGGCTGAAACTATCTGCTCTCTTCTTCAGCACCCTTCCCCCTGCTCGGCAATATCTTGTTTCTTCCTTTAGAAGGATTTGGGACCCGTTTGCCGAGTCCCCCTCTGAATAGCATTTCAGGGGTTATGGTAAATGTGTTTGAGGGTGATCTCAGCTCTCAGCCTGGGTGTCCCGACACTAATGGTTAGCAGGGCCTATTACAGAGAAGCGAAGTACATTGTAAATGGCTTATGCAGAAAAACCATTTAGATAAAAATGCAATTTTCCCTTCTGCATGGAGTACTAAGAATTAATAGCACATTCCTTCTAAATGGGTATTTTCATATTATATTTTCCCCCTAATGAAATTCTTTTCCCAAACAGGAGCAAGTTTCATTTTGAACTTGGGGGTAGAACGGACGTGTTCCGTAGCAGGCAGATACAGTACCCCAACCCTTCCCTGCTGGGGATGCTGGGGACTGACCCATGTATGTGTAGCCTAAGACAGGCAGTGGAGGGCTGCATCTGCCTGTCTGAGCTTCCGTCCTTTTTCCTGCTGTAGGCTTGGGATGTTTGGCAGTTTTGATGCATAAAACAATTAGCTCTAAACCCTGAGTTTTGGAGGCTGAGCCCTGGCCTGGCCCTTGAGACTGCCCCCCACCCCTCTCAGCCCCCCAGCTTGGGGAGTTCCAATGATTCTCTTTTATTGTGGTTGCCTGCTGGCAGGCCAGGCCAGCTCCTTCCTAGGTGACAGCTGGGAAGGAGACTGTTTTGTCCTGAGTACCCAGCAAGGGGCTGCTCTGGGGGCCAGGTCTAGCAGCGCCTGCCTGAATGACCTATCTGGGCAGGGGATCAGGTACCAGCTAGGCAGCTTACAAAGCGCTGCGAGCTTGTCATTGGATTCCCTGGGGTTGGTTGGTGGGCTGGCTTTGTTCATGTTGGGAGGTATTGCTGCGGCTGAAGAGTATACCTCTGCTTCCGTGTGTGAAAACACGTAAAGCTAAAGTTCTTAGGTGGGAGAAGTTTCCCTGTCCTGAAACATTTTCCAGCTGAGAGAACTGGCCAGAGAGGCCAGGCAACTCAGCCAGAGTCACACAACATAGCTCCCAGTGAGAGGTGGATTTTCAGCCGAACCTTGCTTGCAGCTTTTCCTTTTTCACTGGGGAGGTAGGCTCTCATCCAGCTAAGTTTTATACTGACCAAAGTCAGGTTTCAAACTAGAAATTTCCAAACCTTTCTAGCCTGCCCTAGGACATGCATCCCCCAGGGGCATTCAGCATTTTCTGCCCTTGCTGATAGGTTTGGTTCCTGGGGACACTGTGGGGTACCTCATTCCTCCATGTGAGAGACTCCCCAGGCCTGACTCTCTGGCTTTTCGATCATGTTGTCTCAGACATTCAGTTCCTCACTGCCTGTCTAGCATCCTTGACACAGAGAAAAAGGAGAAAAGGAAGATCTCCCCCACAGAAGCCCAAGAAGACCATACAGTATGGTGGTGGCAGCTGTGGGAATAGTGTCGCAAAGGCTCCAAAGCCAGACCTCCTGGGCTCATAACCCAGCAACCATCCTTCCTATCGTTGCAGGTTACTCAGCCTCTCTGTGCTTCTGTTTTCTTGTTGGTGAAGAGACTAATAATAGTTCTTCCTCAAAGAGCCGCAGTCGGGGCCCCTCCTCACAGCGCCAGCCTTTAGCCTGCTCTGCTGCTTGTCTGGCAGTTAAGACTTCCAGAGATGTGAGACACAAAGCTTCACTTTTGCTGTTTGTCTGATCTGAGGGTTGGGGAAACTGAGGCAGTAATAATTCAGCCTCACCATCAGGCTGGAGGGTGGGAGATAAGCCCAGCTCTTGTCTGAGAGAACTGCCCCAGAGAGGCCAGGCAACTCAGCCAAGGTCACACAACATAGCTCCCAGTGAGGGATGCACTTCAACCGAGTCTTGCCTGTACCTTTTTCTTTTTTTCACTGAGGAGCTGGGTTGTCTGAGGCTGTTGGACAGACCTCGTGCCGGCATCGGCGGGGTGGGCTGGCGGCCTGTCAGGCACTGTTGGTTGCCTGCACCTGGGAGCATGGAGGTGTTTTTCTTCCTCCTGACAGCAATACCCGGCTGGGACGCCGTCCCTGGTCGGCATAACGGTCACCCTTCCTGTTGGAGGAATTCATGAGCTACCCCGACCCTAGCCTCCTAGTTCTGGGCAAGGAGCCAGAGCCAGCCATAAACAGTCTGGGAGCTGACAGGATACCCACAAACCCTGGTGTCTAGCACCTCAGGTGGGGCCTCAGCAACCTGCAGAACTGGGACTGAACATAGAGTGACCTGGGGGCAGAGTGTTGACAGACAGTGAGGCCTCTCTCTGCTCCTGTTGGGCTCAGGGAGTAGATCCCCTGTGCTGTGTGGTAACGCCGCTTCTCTGAGCATTGGTTCTTTCCTCTGTAATCCTGTGATCCTCTTGAAGGTGGGTGTGGGCTAACCGGCAGAGAGGCAGCAGAGAGCTTTGGGGTGCTGGGAAGGGATGGTTCTCTGACCCTCAATCCAGCTCCACCTCTTTTTCTGAGCTTCAGTGTTTGCAGCTGCAAACTGGGCTGTCAAGGTGGCTTGATCCAGGGTGATATCCCCAGGGAAATTTTGGCAGCATCTAGATACAGCTCTGGTTGTCACACTGAGTCAGGCTCCTCCTAGAGTCTAATGGATAGAAGGCTGGCAGGCTGTTAAACATGAGGTGTGGCCCCTTCCAACCCAACAGTAAAACCTTCTAGCTCCACCCATCAGTAGTGCTCAGGAAGCTGAGAAATGCCTAGATAGCAGTCAGTGGCCTGGGTTCGGAATAAACCCTCACTATGTGGTGGGACCAAAGCCCCACTGTGGTGCAGTCTGCCTACTAGGATAGGAGATAGACCACAGATAGCAATAAAGACAGCGTCACTGGATGGGCTAGCCTGAAAACGAGGAAGGACATGCACAAGTCTCTAGCCTAGGCCAAAGGAGGTCTGTGTGAGCTGTAGACACGATGCTGAGTTTTAGACGGTGAGAAAGAATGAGCTGTGGCATTCTGGGGTAAAAGCAGAGCTGCTCATGTCCGTGGTATAAATGCTCTTGCTGATATTTCAGCCACAGAATTCCTGGATCTATAACATGGACTCGTGTGTCCAACCCTGCAGGTTCAAGGGTACAATGACAGAGTCCAGAGGGTACAGTGTTGCTTCACTGTGGGTGCGATGGGAGCTGAGGATGTTTGGGGATCTGGAAGGTGAGAGCCCATGTCACCATACATTTCCAGTTACTGGGATTTATTTGAATTTAAGGTGACCCAGAATGTTTTTCTCATTCCAAGCCAGGCCACCAGTTAGGGCAGGGGATATCCCTGTCACTCCCAGGAGAAGGAACTGAGGCACCAAGATAGGGCCCAGCTTACCTCACCTGGGGAGTCTGTGGTCCTTTGCTCTGGGCAAGCTGGGCTTGATCTGATGGTCCAGGGGTCCCTCAGCCCTTGTTCTTGAGGTCCATAGAGGTCTCCAGCAGGGAAGCACAGGCTCCAGCCAGGCGACTGCCCTGGCCACCTTCTGGAAGCTTTTCTTTCACTTTCTCCCAGTTTTCTGTGTGACCAAGGAATGTGAGCACCCTCAGCTGAAACCCCAGCTAGCAGATAGGGATTGGGTATGGCCTGCTCAAGTCCATACCTTTTGGAGAGATGGTATGCAGACTCACACTGGCTTTTCTGAGCCATGCTTAGGCAAGGGCACAGGAGGAGGCTGCACTTCCTTAGCATGTACTGGAGGTGACACTGCTCTCCCGCACTCCCTGCCCTGGGCTAGTCCAGTTTTGTTGAGTGTTCTCCACAGGCTGTAGAGCTAGGCTCAGAGCTCTGCCATCAGTGTCATTATGGGGTGTGACTGGGGCAAAGATAGCCTTATCTCCTCACTGGGCCTCTGGGATCTAAGACACGGATCCTGGCCTCTCCTAAGGAGCAGGGAGCTTTTTGTGTGTACAGGGCAGAGGGCCATCCTGGCAGGGCTGCTTCCTGTTGATTTCAGGTGGTTCCAGATAATACTGAGCACAGCAGCCCCAGCACTCTGCCATCTTTGCACCCTGAAGCTTAGAAAGCTGGGTCAGAGCCCAAGATCATCGTTCTCTGCCAGGGAGGTACTCTCCATCCCAGCCCACCCACCTCTTCTCTATCCCGACCTTGGCTCTCATCATTTCTCCTGTAATAGGGCATTTTCCACCTTCAGCTTCTTACCATCTTTGGGACCTTGTTGACTATGATGGAGTTCCTGCCTCATTTGGAGCTTGGGTTGTGTGTCCCAGACAGTGAAAGAATCAAAGGCTGTGGTGTCTACTGGATAGACCCTTCAGCTCAGGCCTCAGTTTCCTCAACTTTGGGGTATGGCATGGCTGAAGAGTTCTCATCCTGATGTCTGGCATGGCTCAGCTGTTCCAGGCCTTGGTAGAAACATGGTTTTTGTCACCTATGTGTAGAATCTAGAACCTGTGGGCAGTGAGGGATGCTGCAGAGAGAAGGGAGTCAGTGTTCCTGCACAGGGACCTCAGTGCATTGTTCCAGGTGGGGGTGATCCCAGTGCTGGGCAGGGCAGAGAGGTGCTGGGCTGTGGGACAGGTTTGCTGTGTGTTTTCAAGTGCAAACCAGTAAGTAAACACATTTGTGGAGGAATGGAAATTAGGGTTTTATTTTTGTTGTTGTTCATTTATTATTTGTGTGTATGTGTAAGTCAGAGGACAACTCTTGGGAGTCAGTTCTGTCATTCTACTGTTTGTCCTGGGCATTGAAGGCTTGGCGGCAAGTGGCTATACCCCCTGAGCCATTTTGCTGGCCCCAATCCGTTAGTTTTAACCTCTTTGCTCTGTGTAGCTGCTGCTTCAATCCGCGCTTGTGTATGGCTTTGGAAAATCTACCCCTTGCTAATTCGAGGAAACTGTCGTAGAAAGTCCCTGGGAGACTGCTAAGAGCATGGGCATGGGCAGTGATGACACAGGCCACCCCTGCTGCTTTGTCACCCTCCTTGCTCACCAAGGCAGCTTGGGAGAAGCACCCTGCAGGTCTTTCCTCTTTTGAGACATAGCCCAGGCTAGCCTCAAGCTCACACTCTCAGGGCAGGAGTTGAGCTGACTAGGTATCTTTGATACTGGCCCCCCAGACCTCCACCCTTTCTCCTTCTCTCCTTCCTGCAGCAGCCATCCCAGCAAAAACCAGTTTGTACCCAAGATGACCAGGCAGAGATCAGGACTGTTGGGGAACCTGGAGCCATGCAGTGTCAAGAAAAAGGAGCCTGAGCCCAGAGATTGGGGCAGTCCCCATGCCTTCTAGGCCAGTGGTTCTCAAGCTGTGGGTCATGACCCCCTGGGAGCTGAATGACCCTTTCACATGGCTCACCTAAGATCATTGGAAAACACAGATATTTACATTACGATTCATAACAGTAGCAAATTACAATTATGAAGTAGCAACGAAATAATTTTATGGTTGGGGTCAGCACAACACGAGGAGCTGTGTTGTAAGGATCACATCATTAGGAAGGTTGAGAACCACTGCTCTAGGCACCGTTTCCTGCCTGCCCTGAAGCTGGCCAGCCTCCCACTGCATGTTAGTCCTCCCTGTGCGTTTTATTGGTTATCATTATCTTCTAACAGGGTCAGGTTGAAATCCATGTGACCAGGCCTTCCTGCCTGCATTTGAAGGCAATTAAACCAGGACCCACAGCTTAATCAGAGGTGTCCCTGCAGAAATCACATTTGATGAATTCGTTGTCATCTTTGGCTCTAACTAGAGATGGCCTCAAGTGGGACAGCTAGGTTTCTCCCTCAGAGAGGTCATCTTGGTTTTTAAATGGGTGGTCCCTGCCCAGGGAGACCCAAAGCAAAAGACCCTGCCAGGGTTAATTCTTCAAGAGCACACCAGCATCGGCTGATGTCAGAGGAGGCCTGATACTAGATTTTTCTTAAGTTTGCTTGGGGCAGGTAATTGAGTTCTGCTGAAGGAAATCTATAGCCTCTTCCTTTGCCCCCTGCTTCTGCTTCTCTTCTTCCCAATATGCTTGTGTCTATATTGCTGAGAGAGGGCTCAACGTTGCCTGTGACTCAGGAATACAGGCTCCGATTCCCTAGTATCCTTCGACAGTGAACTGAGTCTAAGCTGGCTAACAGTTTTGCA
Organism: Dicrostonyx torquatus; assembly: GCA_028555095.1. Classification (NCBI taxonomy): domain Eukaryota; kingdom Metazoa; phylum Chordata; class Mammalia; order Rodentia; family Cricetidae; genus Dicrostonyx; species Dicrostonyx torquatus. The sequence continues at coordinate 6,355,853 of JAQHUG010000089.1, read as the reverse complement.
GTGGGAGCAGCAGGCATAGTGGCTCACCTTAGCAGAAGGTTCCCACATGTGTTGGCCACTATTCAGATTTGGTTGTGGTCATGCTGGGCAGATGTGGCCACATCCACTGCTTCAAGCCATCAGGCCATATGCAAGGCTCAGGTGAAGTCCACCCCTCATTGGAAGCTATGCTGTGTCTTGACTTACAGATAGGGAAACTGAGGTCCTGGCAGGGTGGTGCTGGGCTCAGTCTCCCAGCTTGTAACAGGTGACAGTAGATGAAGCTTCTCCAGATCTCAGTCCTCAGAACCTCTCTTGGACCCCCATCCCCACCCCCACAGAATTCTGTAAGAGGGTACTTGACTCGCAGGTGGACTTCACAGCTCTGTAATCACTCAGTGGGCAGTCAGCCAGTGGCTCAGGCCTGTATATAATAACGAATGTTCCTCTATTTGAGCAGGTCTCAAGGTAAGGAGGCCGTGCTGCTATTAGCCCCTCGATGGATGGCCAGAAGCATGAGGGACCCATGGAAGCCAGTGAGAGTTGGAGGTAGGGAGCTCTGGCCTAGTCCAGTCTTTCGGCTGGTCTCTAAACTGGGGCTGTGTAGCTGTGAGTCTCTCACTTCATTGCTCTGTTTTTCAGTATAGGGAGGAAATGCTGGCTTCCATGGTGAGCTGGTAGTGCATTTGTGGTAGAGAAGGGAGGGTCTGCTACAAATCTCTACCCTTGACTATGGGCTGTGCCTCAGTTTCCCCATCTGCAACAGAGAAGCTGTACCTAGACATGCTTGCTATCCTTAGGTAGGCTAGATGGATAGAAGGACTTAAACTTCAGACAACAGGGTGCAGGAGTGGCTGAGTAAGCAGAAGGCGCCATAGTTAGCATTTCAGGCCTACAGAGAGGTGTCCATAGAAGGACCAAGATGATATCTGTGAGCCTGCATTTGAGTCCTCTCACTTGTTCCCTTCTGACTTGGTTTCCTTTCCTATGGAATCAGCCCATGGATTTCCTACCCAGGAAGCTAGGGGCCCGGACTTGTTGAGAGGCCAGCCTACGCCCTCCCATGATAGTCTCTGGCCTGGTTCAGCCTGGGAGTATCTGGAGTGGCAGAGACAGAATCAAGTTCTCTTCTGACTGGTCCATGCTTTCTTTTCCTCTCTCCCTCCCTCCTCACTTGCTCTGAAATCAAGCTCAGCACGTTTCCCTGGGAACTGCTTAATATTCTACTGAGGTAAAATGAACTCATTGGAGCCACCCGCACGCAGCTGAATGAGCCCCAGCAGCCTTTCAGAGTGGCTTGAGACCCCCCTTGGGCCTCGGGGTAGGCTGGCAACAGCAATAGCTTTGGAACAAGGGTCCCCTTTTTATTCCTGGTTCCCCAGGGGGCTATTTCTCCAATAGAACTCCTGGAGGGCCAGAAGGGGTCTGCAGCTTGGGATGGGCGGCCTGTTTGGGGCCTTGTTTGGGCTACACGGCTCTATGTGTGAGGCCTCCTGGGGCCAGCTGAGAAAGCTAGGCCTTCCTCATGATTTTCCATAATTCATCCTTAAATTGGGCCCAGGTTAGGCAGGAAACCCCAGCTTACAAATTATACTGCTTGGTGATAGTGATGATTGTGGTGGTGGTGGTGGTGGTGATGATGTTGGTGGTGGTGATGGTGGTGGTCATGATGGTGGTGATGGTGGTGGTCATGATGGTGGTGATGGTGGTGATGATGATGGTGGTGGTGGTGATGGTGGTGGTGGTGATGGTGGTGGTGGTGATGGTGGTGGTCATGATGGTGGTGATGGTGGTGATGATGATGGTGGTGGTGGTGGTGATGGTGGTGGTGGCAGCAGCAATTTAGGTGGTGATGGTAGTGATTCTTCTGGTTTGTTTTTGTCTATGTGACACAAAC
>JAQHUG010000089.1:6317850-6351342 GCA_028555095.1 Dicrostonyx torquatus | reverse complement strand
CTCCACGGGCCTCCTGCAGTCGTGGACAGGCTGGCGTGGCCCACGATCCATGTGGTCTCCACGGGCCTCCTGCAGTCGTGGACAGGCTGGCGTGGATAGGTCTATTGTCATTTCTAAATTTCATTTAACTTAGAAATGTCAGAGCAGTTAGTGTGTGCACATGTAGAGATGGAAGGGTACCCCAGTTCTGGCCTCTAGGGGTTCTTGATTCCAAGGTCATTTTCTAGTGTTACTCCAAGAACTCAGTTGAGTCCTAAGGTGAGAGTCTGTTGCTTGGCAACAGAGATAGATAATCCTGGCTTTGGCTCTGCCCTCAACAGCCAACTTCTCTGTTTGTGTTCTTGGGTGGATGGCTACCTGCTTGGGGCCTGCTGTTCTCTCTGGGGCCGAGAGCTGCTTTCCCAAGTGCTGAACTGCACTGGGCAGCAGCCTGGCTCTAATGCTCAGTGTCAGAGACTGTATATGTAGGCTCTCATTGTCGGAGGCCTCAGGAAACAGCCTGGTAGTTCCAGGTGTACAGTGGGCAGCTGTGAGAGAAGGCAGGCTGTCTGGAGTTAGGACAGCTGGACCTCTTCCAGCTTCCCTTTCCCTCACCTGCCTCTGGTGGGGGATGGTGCTGGAACAGGTAGGTGCTGGCCAGGACTTGGCCAGGTCTCATGTCAGTATGTGGTGGAGATGTGTGGTGTTGAGCAAGTTGTCTTGTCTTTCTGAATGGGAGTGCGTGTATATGATGCTTAGGAATGGGGAAGGTGGCACCTGTTCTCGGAAACGTCAGCTAAATGGAAGTCCCTACTCAGCTGAGCTCTCTGCCTCTGCCTCTCTCCAACTCTTGTTTTCATTCTCTCCTCTGTCTGTCATTCAGAATCAACGCCTCAACACCCCCCACCCCAGTTCTACTTCCTTTGTCCAGAGATGGCTGCAGAGTTGTTGGGAACTAACTCTCCTGCCTGAAGTCAGCTTAAATATCACTCAGAGAGCATCATCCCAGGGACCCATGCCACAGCCAGGAATGATGGACACAGGGTGTTTCCAGGGCACCTGTCAGCCCATGCTGAAGTCTAGCCTACTCTCTTCTTCCTCTCCATGGAAAGCTCACAGGGAGCATTCTAGGGCCCAGGCTCTGAAGCACGGTGGTCGCTGTCTGTAAGCCTGGGGAAGCACAGTGGGCCTTCAGGAGGAAGTCCTGTGTCTTAAGCCACCAGCAGCAACTTCCTCTGCAAGTTTCTATTCATGTTGACCTTCAGGCCCTGAGTGATGGTAAGGCTTCCTCAGGAATTGGCAGATTACAAGACCTACTGTGTGCAACACTAATGCCAGCCCTGGGAGCAGAAGACAAGGCCTTCAGTGTAAAGAAATGACACTGTTGGGTTGTACAGACAAGTGTGAGAATTTGGGGTTACAGTACAGGGGACACCAGGTGAAACATGGGGCATGGACAGTCTTGCTAAGGCAAGGGAATGCAGGAGAATAAGCTAGGTGGAGAGAGGGGACAGCAGTACCCCAGCAAGGTGAATGAAGGTTTGTATAGTGCCACTCCTCGGTGACAATGGGCTGTGAAGGCTGTGATTGCACCTGCAGCCTGTCTTTACTTGCTCTTCTGCCATGACTTAAACGGCCTGGCCCTAGCTTCCTTGCTACAGCATCTATCAACGCTGGCTTCTGGGGTCTCTTTCTGTCTTCTTTAGAAGGTCACAGGCACAAGGAACTTTTGACCTCTGCCCTTGGAGGAGAAGCTCTGGGCTTTAATCCAGCGTGTGTGTCCTAGAGACATAAACCAAACAGAAAATCCCTCCCGAGGTGGAGTGTGGGTGTTACAAAATGTGTCTTGTCCAGGGGGAAATCTGACAGAAGGTGAGGACAGGCTGACTCAGTTGCTGGCCCCCACCCCTGCATCTGCCTCTGCTCCTCTAGGAGTCCACACCCCACCTTCCTGGGTTATGCCAGAAACTGCACTTGGGTGTTACAGGCCCAGTAGGAACTCAGAGCTAAGCCAGTCACCAGGGCTCAATCCTTCAAGCCTTCTCCCACCCCCAAGGGAGAGATTAAGGAACATTTCCCAGCAGTCCACAGGGTGGTTGGAGGTGGGAAACACCCACTGGGGGCTTCTGCAGGTCATGGAGTCACAGTTCTGTCAGCTCTCAGCTTCCTCTTAGAAAAGGGATAGCAGCTAAGAGACAGCAAGCAGTGTTCCTGAGGTCACACTGCCAGCTTCTGGCAAAGCTGGCACCTGGTTTTCTACAATGGGAGGGGAGACCCTGATGAGAGGAAATCAAACCAGGCACTCAGTTCCAGAGTGTCAGTAGAGGTTGGCTGTCACAGCCTTGGAGGGGGAGCTGGGGACGAGTGCTCTCAACACAAACGTCCAAGGTGTCTGTCCCCACTGCTGTGATGGGCATATGGAATGGCTCCTTCTAAGTCCAGGGCTGTAACCCTGGACCTACACAGACCTGTGTTCACATCTGGCCTGTCCACTTTCAGTCATGTGGCTTTGGTTCTCACAGGCTGTCAGGAGGGTCGGCTGGGGCTGTGGATGTGGCTCAGTTGGCAGAATGCCAGCCTAGCATGCACAAAACCATGGACTACATAAACAGGCCTGGTCATACACAGTTATAATCCTAGCCCTAGGGAGGTGGACGTTAGGGGGTCAAGTTAAAAAAGTTCCAGCTAGCCTGGGCTGCGTGAGACCCTGTCTTAAGAGGAGTTCAGCCTTGAGAGATTTGCACTGGTCTGACAATGCTCTGCTCCCAGGTGGTCATCACTGGCTGTGTCAGTTTGGGGTTGGCCTTCCAGGATGCTTCTCTGCTGGATATGGCAGCCTTGCTTCATCTCAGAGAGCCCTTTTTTCTTCTTCTAGGGAAACTCCTGGAATAATGATTTTTTTCCTTCCTTCCTTCCTTCCTTCCTTCCTTCCTTCCTTCCTTCCTTCCTTCCTCCCTTCCTCTCTTCTTCCCTCCCTCTCTCTCTCTTTCCTCCTCCTTTTTCTTTCTTTCTTTTTTTTTTTTTAAAAAAAAAACATTCAAAGAATTTTTAGAGCAACTCTGGTTCATTGAGGTTAGAAAGTATCCACAGTCAAAAGAAAGGTGGGGCCACAGTGACCAAGAAGGGTATTTCAGGTCCCCCTAATTGTCATGGTGTAACATCCTCACATGTCTAGAGTGTGTATTAAGCACCCAGTATCCATGGTAACTTCCTCCTTGTATAGACTTGAGCCTCAGGTTTGAAGGTTGGCATCTCTGTAGAGATGTCAGTTAAGATCTGGCATTTGTGGGTTATACAATGCAGCGGTTCATTTTGCCTAGGTCATGGGGTGCCCAGGTTTTTGATTAACTATTGTTTCTCTGGAAAGCCCAGATTCATGGCACAATGACCGAAAAATAGCCACAAATAAGGCCCTGTGCTAGTAAAACTTTGCTTGCAGGTATGAGCCAAGATCAGTTAGCCTGGGTTGAGCAAGCATCTCTGTGACTGGGTCAGGAGACAAGACAGGGTCCCCAGTGGGTGCTGAGGAATAGACTGGGGTGCTGTTAGCCACAGTTGTTGCATGAGTGAGTCTCCTAACTGCCCTGTCCGTATCTCTGATCTCCCTGTACACACAGGGAAACTGAGATTCAGCTGCAGCGTTCCGCCTCACCCTGTTCATACTCTGGGCTGTGTTATCTCAGTGCTTCTTTTCCTGGCCTCGGTCTCCCTCCCTGTAACTTCAGTGAGGTTGCTGGTGTGAGGTGGAGGCCATGGTGATCGCATCTGTTACATAGAGAGGAAGCAGAGGCTCAGGGAGGTGTGGTGTGGCTGCCGGGGATCAGAGCTGCAGGTGTGAACCACCTAGGGTTCCTGGTTGGCCTAATCAGGCAAGAGTTTTTCCAGAGTGGTATTCAGGTGGTGACAGCGACTCCAATCTCCAGCTTGCTCAGGTTTGAAGGATACCAGGGATTGTGGGTTCTTCCAAGTCAAGAGTCCTGTGTAATTGGGGTAAGGGTGATGCGAACTCTTACCTACTTCGACATACCCCCAACACTCTGCCCTTATTCTGAATCCTCTCTGGCTCCCCATTGCTTCAGGACGACCAGACTCCTTCCTAGATACCTCATGACTGAACCCATTGAACCCATTTGCTCTCCTCATCCCTACCCCCTCAGAGTATAATTCACCCCCGGTTCTGGATGTCCAAGGCTGTGTGAAGGTTTTTTTTTTGTTTTTTGTTTTTGTTTTTCCAGAAAGAGTCCCCAGTGACCTTCTAATGTCACTCTTCTTCTCTCCTGAAAAATTCTGTACTTGTCCTTAAATCTGCCCCCACACCTCCCACAGCCCTGAGTCCTCCGTGAGCTCTGACTCTTGGGCAGGTCCCAAAGCATAGTCCACAGAGCAGCCAAGACCTAATGTCCCCTCATTGCCAGTCAGGAATAACCAATCCTGGTTTTCAGGGTGGGATGCAGAGATTCAGGGAGCTGATTTGTGTCAGCCTTAGTCCCATAGTCTGGCACTTATGCGTAGGTTACCCAGAGCTTGGTCTGCATAGCATCTGAATGACTATCCATGTAGACCTCCTTTGGGGAAACATTTGAGCTATGGGAATGTATATGGGTGGCAGGCAGTTTCCATTCCCACTGTCCCCTTGAAGCAGTATCCCTCACAGAGGAGCAGGCATCCCCAAGGATCTTAACCTGGGACATCAGCCCTTTCTGAAATCTATAGTTGCAATTGAAGCCATAAGGCTGGATTGCTGAAGAAATGGGCATGTTTATTTGTCCAGATAGATGGAATATTGTTGGGCCAGGGAGACACTCAGGCAGTACAGCAAACGTGAGGGCCTGAGTTCAGGTCTCTACACCAGGTGGAGAGCTAGGCATGTGTATACAGAGACTGCAACTTGAGCACCATGCAGAGCAGAGACAGGAGGATGATGGGCCTCTCTAGCTTAGCTCTAGTTCCAGCAAGAGACTCTGTTGAAAGGATGGCAGAGTGATGAAGCAGGACCTGGACATCCTCCTCTGGCTCCGTAAGTGTTCTCTTGGGAGTGCACACCTGCACGTCCTTACCCAACACCCTGCCACTCCCCTATCCCCACCACACACACCTCTACCTGGCATCATCCATCTCAGGCAAGCAACTGGCTCTGCGGTTGGGAACTTGTCCACCTGAGCCCTGTGTCTCCAGGTCCTCTTTAGCCTGTGGGGAGGAGCTGTTCACACAGTTGCCTCCCTTTGTGTCTGGCAGCAGGGCTGGAGGTCATGGACAAGAAGGTGGAAGCCAGCAGGGGTCCAGAGGGAGGGTGCTACAGACAGAGTGTGAGTGTGGTGGGGAAGGACTTTGTGTAGAGACTGTACACAGAGGCCAAGTGGCAAGTGTGACCAGGTTGTGTAGAGTCACAGCTCAATCCTGGGGTCTGGGAAGCTGTGGAAGGTTTAAGCAGGAGGGAGGTCTGTCTAGGCTGTGGAGAGCAGATGCAGAGAGCAAACTGGCTGCAGGCTGTTCGAGAACAGGAAGTGATCCGGCCCAGCAAAGGGCAGAAGTCACAGAAGTTAGCACCTCTCCCTTTACCCCTCAGAGTCCAAATAAAGGAAATTCAAAATATACTTCCCTTCTGGGACTCGGGCGAGGTGAATGTGGGGGTGGCATTAGCTGTTGTCAGGGCCCACACTCCCTCTTACATAAGCCATGAGTTAAAAATACCCGCTCCGCCTCATGCTGGCCGTAGGGAGCCCCCATAGAGATGAAAGCATCGTTGTTCTAGGTATGGTGCCCTCAGATCCTGGGCCGTTGAGTAGCAAGTGCAAGTCCTGGGCCTTTTGGAGGCTTGGGTATCATGTGGGCCTGCCCAGAGGTGGGTTCATCCACCACCCCTCTGTCCCTACCCTCAATCTGGGCACCAGCTGGACCCCAGCCATGTCCCAAACCTTGGTCATCCCTCTGGTAGGCAGAGAACAGAAGGCCAGGCCAGACTCCCCATCCCAGGACTCAAGGTAGAATGGGTCTAGAGAGCACTGCGGCAGGAGCAGGGCTGCCCAACAAGGCTGCTGATGTCTGAGCATGGTCCTCACGTTGAATCCTGGTTGGGGCTTCAGTACAGAGCAGGGTGCAGCCAGGATTTCTGTGTTGACCTAGAAGATTGGAAGGATAGAGGAGGAAGCCCGGGAAGCAAAGGGGAGGGAGGAGGGAGGAGGAAATGGGGAGGGAGGAAAACAGGCAGCCAGCTGCCAGCTTGCTCCATAGACGCTCAAGGCAAGTCAGGCCCTCACATTCCTGACCTCCCTGGTCCCTTTGCGCGGCTGCTCCCCATTTCTTAGACTCCAGGGTCTGGAATTCCAGGGGTGAGACACACACAGATACCCTAGTGCACAGGAGCTGCCTGCCATTGCTGTTGGACGCACAGGAGAAGTAAGGAGACCTCGGCATCATCTCCTGGCCTCACTGCAGGACTTCCTCCTTTGCTTCTGTGGCTGATGTCTTGCTGTCTCACTGTGGCCTGATGCCTGAGACAGAAGCCTGTTTGAGTCTTTGTGGCTACAGTGAGCGAGTCAAACTGGCTCTGACCTCAGTACCATGAGGCAAAGCCATCAACAGTGATGACCCAGGGTGAGATCTGTTGCTGTCTTGTGAGGAAGGGCCTTGAAAGGTCTTGCGGGGGCCACCTAGAGCCAGCCTTGACTCTGGCTATGTGTGTGAGGAATTTATCTTGTCTCAGAAGTGCAGGCTAAACTCTCCTGGTCTCTCTTGACCAGTCAGCTATGGGTCCTCACTCCTGGAATGCCACTGTCAGTGAGGTTCATGTGGGGTATACAGAGACGATGGTATCCCTCCACTGGTTTGCATGAGGCCTGCACTTCTGCTCTGTGGTCCCTTAGCTGCTGTGAGCCTGGCTCACCCAGGACAAAGTAACAAATGGGGGAGCGGGTACTGCAGACAGGCCAGCAGCCTAGGTGTGGGGGTTTCCTCACCTATCAGGAACTCCAGGCTAGAAAGAGAGCTAATATATGACATCTGCCAGCACTGGGTACCCAAAAATCCCAGGTGTCCCTCAGCCCCAGGGGCTTGGTGAGGGGAACAGTGTTATCTCTGGATTGCTGACATGGAAGCCTGGGTGTGTCACCACCTGACGCTTGGGAACTTAGCGTCTTCTTGGCTGGGACAGGCTGGGACTTGAACAACTTCTGTGGGATAGATTTGTCATCCATGAGTCGACAGTCTGAGGGCCACCATCCTAGGGTATGGCGGCTGCCCCACTGTAGTGGCTCTGATGGTGGATGAGTACGATCGAGCTTGCATTCTCTCCTCAAAGGACTCTGTGTGAACACTGGGCTGGGGTCCTGCTGACATTGGGGAATTCTGTACCTATGATGTGTGGCATCAGGCCAGCCCCTCACCCTCTCTGAGCCACAGGTGCTTCTGCCAAAATGGAGGAAGGGCAGCGCATTCTTGGTTTGTTGGGGATGGAATTAGATAATCCTGGACTCCACCCCAGGTACAGCAACTGGCTGGCTCTGAGATCCAGATATAGTTTAAGACATGTTAGCTTAGGTAAGGGAGCAGAGCGTGGCCAGGAAATGGCTTTACCTGAGCCCGATAGTCATATATGCTTAACAAATACCTCTGTTGTATCACTTTCTGGGGCCTGCAGTCAGACCTGGGCCTGGCTCTTTCTTGCCCTGAGCCCCTCCTGACTCATCTCTGCTTTGATGAGACTCTGCTCCTCAGAGCCTCTGGTTTTCTGTGTAAGGGATGAAGGTATGGCTGCATGAATCTCTTAAGAGGATGACCCGCCCCTTATGGGACGTTGCACTCTGGAATAATATAACACAGGACAGGAAGCAGGGCTTCCGCTGGGAGTGAAGCGTGAGTGGCTCAGATAGAGCCAGGACTGCACTGACAGTAAGCTGGGGCCTGCATGTGCTCAGGGACCTGGGTCCTCTGTTTTTGCCATCCTGAGGTGCGCTGAGGATGGGCCCACTGGCAAAAACCAAACTGTCCTGAGCTCGAAACCTCAGTTTCTTTTACAAGATGAGTGAAGAGTCCATGTCGTGGGTAGGAGAGAGACCACCTGACCAATATTTAGGAAGTGAGAGGCTTCACGGGTTTCTGGGTGGCTCCCTTGTGACCTTCCCAGGGTCATGCCCAGCAACCCTTCTGGGGACCTCTGTATACCAGGCCATTCCAAGGCCCCGAGGGAAAAAGCAGTAGAGCTATGCCACTCAGCAGTGGGACTGCCCCTCCTGCGCCACCCTGATTGATCAGAGTGCTGTTTGCTGCCTGGTGTCACTCGGGAGGATCCATGGGCCACCATGCCAGAACATAACATCCCAGATAAGTGCTTGTTGATTGAGTTGAGTGCGTGAGGGCAGAAGCCAAGGCAGGTCTCTTGAAGCCCTGGAGTGGAGCCCTAAGTCATAGAGGCTTGTCTGGCCCAGGGGGTGCAGCTTAGCACCCTGTTAGGGCCAGGCTTTGGTGGAAGACACCTCTTAATCCTAGGTACTGGGCAGGGTGGGTGGTCAGCTTCTGCTGGAATGACGGGATGAGCAGGTCATGGAGGTGAGTATCTGGGCGGATGGCCCCACCCCAATTCCTTCTGCTTGTGTACTGATATGCTCTGGGAGCTCTACTACTGTGAGCACTTACTTCACGGCACTTTACAGTTTACACAAATGTTTGGATGCAGTTCTAGCCTTGATAACTGAGTCATCTGAGACCAGCGTCCCTGGATCATCCTGTTTTCAGAGGACGGGACTGAAGTTCCTGTGTAGGGCTAGACCTAATCCACCAGGCAGGTTTCTGAGCCGCTCTGGGCAACAGATGTCTTTAAAGTGCAGAGCTGGGAGGGTGAAGGGTGTCGTAGGGTGGCCATGGCCCCCCCCTGCCAGCCTGCCCCCAAGACACCTCTTCTGAGCCTGTTCTCTGTTCCCTAAGAGGGGCAGAAGCCTCTCACTCCGCTGGCACTGACTCCTCCTCCATCCCGCCAATAGAATTCTCCTCCATGTCCCCTGTGATAGGCCATCCCACTCTCTGGACCTTGGTTTTTCATGGCTGCCCTTAGCTCTAGGGTGTGCTATGCAGTATGTCTATTTCAGGAAGTTCTGAGTGTACAGGAGGCCCACAGCACGTGTCTGTCCAGAGGACAGATATCTGTGAGGCCCTGTGCACCCTATGATATGTTTTCAGGTGGGCTTTTAGCTTTCCTGGTGTCTGGTAGTCTTTGTCTACTAGAGATGGGCAAACTCCAATGTCATTTTATCCTATTTTCTGCTTCCTGGGAGCAGCAGACCTAGCGGTGGTGAGGGTGTGGTGTGGTGGGCTTTTCTTATGCCAATTTCACAGCCAAGCTTCTGCGACCATCTCCAGCCATGAAGATCACCTCTCTGCCGTCACCCCTACCAGGTCCCCACTGGTCACTAACTTGTGTCTTTTTTCTCCACAGCCCATGACCTCCCCACCAACAAGGTCTCAGCCACCCAGCCTGGCAGCCACCTGCAGTGCCTGACTGTCCACTGCACAGATGGTGACCCCAAGGCCCGCACCTCTGTACCCACCTGGCGGTCTCTGCACTCCGACATCTCCAACCGATTCGGGACATTTGTGGCCGCCCTGACTTGAGCCTCTGGAAGTCCCTGCCCTACCCACTCATGAAGGCCTCTGTGGCTGAGCGGACTCATGTTTTTGTCTAGGTTGGTACCTGCTTAGTGGCACTCAGAATGGAAAGGGTTCACTGAAAGGGGCTGTGGACGGTGATAAAGAGAACCTCAAAAGTTTATTTTAAAGAAACTGCGTGCCACATTGTGACACCAGTACCAATCCTCAGCCAACAGCAAACACTGGCTCAAGCCGTTTTCCTGCTAGAGAACCCCGTTTTCTGTACTTGGAGTGTGTTCTAGAAGGCTCTTGCCTTGTTTAAGCCCAGGTGGGGTGCACCTTTTACCCCCTTTTATTCTCATCCCTTCCCCTTCTTTACCCTTTGCTTTGTTTATCACTTACTAAGATGGAGATTTTGGAGAGTAGTGTTCTGGAATATTCCCAGGTGGCGGCCACAGGGTCGCCACAGCATTAGCTACTCTGTCACCAGTTAGAAGACAAGACACACGAGCAGCTTGAGGAACTTCCAGGGCCTGGGTTTTCTCTGTTGCCTCACAGGCCCTTAGCCTTCAGCTAGCTTCTGTTTCTCCCACTGGGAACTGTTTTTTCGGTCCCTCCTGGGTTGGGTACTGGATGCTGGGATGCTGTGTCCAGTCACTTGGAGGAAGGAGCCTGCCAGGGCTATGAACCCCCTTCTCCTTTTACTGACTTCACCATTGCACACTCTGCCTTCTCTGTGCTGAACAGGGTGGCCTTGTGACCCTCAAAGGGGACAGGGAAGAGGCAGTCAGTTGTCCTAGTGACTTTCTGGCCCTGCTCTTCTAGGTGGCAGCCAGGGTGCCTCAGTTCTCCCAGCTCCTCCTGGGATTCCATCCCTGGGAGGAAGGATTAAGGCAGCCATACTCAGGCTGAGACATTCTCTTTGGTCCTGCAGTTCCCGTACAGGGATGAGGGGAAGGAGAATAAAATGAGTGGCTTCATGATGTCCATTCCTGGGCCTCATGTCCCCTTCCTGCCCTTTTGATTTCATTTCATTCTGATTTAAAAGCAGAGCCCTGCCCAATGTGTCCCTTCGAGAGGCACTTCCTGCCCCCAAGCAGAGAGGAGCAGAGATCTCAGTGCTGATGGGAACAACACCTTAGAGTGTGATCTACACCTCACCGACCTCTGTGCCCCACTGCTGTGGGGATGTCCATCCCTGGGAAGGTCGGACTGGAGCCAGCTCTAGTTCAGCTCAGCCTTTATTATCAGCGTGTCTTCCCAATTGCTCCTTTCTGAGCTCCCACCCCAACTTGACAGACCCCCTTCCTTTTCTTAGCAAGAGGCCTGAAGGCTCGGGGCTGTTCAGACACACCCATATTGTTTGTGTCAACTGCGGGAGCCACTTGTCAAAAGCTGGCTCTCTCCCTCTTGTCCTCCTCCTCCTCTTGGCTGAGGTCTGAGCCCCAGGATCTGCACTTGTTGTCTGGGCAGTGTGAGGGGGCTCAGAGGGCAGACAGAAACAGGTGACATGGGCTGGTGAGCAGGAAGGGCTCTCTGTTCTGTGTCCAAAGCAGTGAGGGGATGGCTTCCCCTTCCACGGGCCACAGGAGCATCCTCCAGGTTTGGATCCAGTCTCTCAGAGTTTTCAATGTCTAGAGGTCTGAGAGAGCCAGTCTTTCACTCCCCAAACAAGAATGACTTCTCCTTCACTGCTTAAGGCTGGGGAATGAATGTCCTAACGTCCATCAAGAAACTTCCCAGAGTTAGTCCACATGCAGCCAGTGTGTGGCTCAGGCCATCTCCAAGCCCCGGGAGTGTCCAATGTTATCATATTCTTACTCCCCACGACCCCAGGGTGAAACAGCCTTAAGCAAAAGGATGCCACGTCATGAAATTTGGTTTAGGAGAAAGAATAAAGGTGGAAGAAAACCGCGGCCGGAGCGTGAAAGCCTGGGAACCCTGTAATCAGTACGCAGCCAACTCCAGCCGAGAGAAGGAAATCGCTATCGCACATGTAAAATATGAACCCTTAACCCTGCGGTGCCGTGCGCGAGCCTGTAAGCTTTTTTGAGTCTTAAAGAAACCATTTCTGAAATGCTTGGTTGGAAGACAGTGACAATAGCTCATGAAACTGAGTGGTATTTTTCTTTCTTTTTTAAAAAAATCTGTAAAGTTGAGTCTTCCGTGTTCACGCATACTGTACATACGTGTATATGTTTTGCTGAGCGGCTTAAATAACAATAAATACAATGTTAATGGTGTCTGGGTCATGTTTGTGGGTGGGATTTGCTTCTTTTCATAGGCTCCTTACTTTCTGCACATGTATTGTGTTTGGTGTGCCTGCGTGTTCACTTGTGTGTGCACATGCACTTGGGAAGCCTGGAGTTGACGTCAGGTGTCCTTCCTCAATCACTCAATTACTTATAGAGCCCAGCTCTCACCGGTTTGGCTAGTTGGGCTAGCCAGGTTGCTCTGAGAATCCCCATCCCTGGCAGCTGTCACACCTGTCCGGCTTACACATTAGTCATCCAACCTCCACTCACCCTCATGCAGCAAGTACTTCATTCTCTGAGCCACCTCTCCAGCCCCCCTGGATTTCCATGCTCTCTGGAACACTGGAATGGAGGTTCAGGTGCTTTCCTGAGTGAGTATGTGCATGTGTGCACTATGTACATGCAATATATACGTGTGTGTGTGTGTGTGTGTGTTCTGAGTCAGGTTATCCCAGGGCCTCACAGCCATGATGCTTATCTCCTCTGGGCCTGATTACTTTTACTATTACAGGGCAGAGTGGGTGCTCACACCTCACAGACCCCATGCTCATCAGGATTCCTTTTCCCCATAGTGACAACCAGAATGTCTTCGGTTTTGCCTGGTGTGGAAGGACTGCCCCAGTCAAGAACTCCTGTGATGGGGTAGAGGTGTGGGAAACCCTGGAGGGTTGTGGGATGGTGACCCTTCTGGAGTCTTGTGTGCTACTGCTGCAAGAATGTGGCTCAGCCTTGGGCGCCTCCTTGTTCTCATTTGTGAAATGGTGCCGTGTGAGGATGCCATGAGGAAGAAAGGTCCAGATGCACTGCTGTGGTGGGCATTGCTTTGGAGAGAACTGCTTGTCCCTGTGGTAAGCCGATGGCTCTGCTTTTATGACCTAGTGCAGCCTCCATCCATTTCCTTCTTCCCAAACAGAGTGAGGGCGTGCTCTAGGCATGCTCTCTTCTTGTAGGCTGTGATGATGGAGAGTGAAGGTGGGGGTTCATGCAAGGTGATGGGAAGCAGGAAGGGGGCCTGGGCACCTGAGCATGTGGTCGTCCCAGTGTGCCCCAGGGCCCTTTGTGGGGACAGAGCAGAGGGGTGGGTACGTACTCAGAAGATATGTCACTTTTATTCTTAAAAAGATTAGAAAAGGGACCTGTCAGGTTGTCAACCTTGCACCTTTTCCCAAGCCAGCTTGTCAGCCTGTTTGTTTGTTAAACACAGTGGTGCCCTATATCATATTTTAAATCTGGACTATGGCTGGGGATGTAGGTCAGTGGTAGAGCACACATTTGTGTTCAATTCTAGCATTAAAAAGGAAAGCCAGAGTTAAAAGTTGGGGTATAATTTATACAAATCAAAACACCCAGATCCTAAGTGTGTAATATGCTGTCTTCACAAACACACCAGTGTAGCCCAGACCTCCATCAGATCAGAATGAATGTATTAGTTAGGGTTTCTGTTGCTGTGAAGAGACACCATGACCACTGCAACTCTTATAAAGGAAAGCATTCAATTGAGGCGGCAGCTTACAGTTTCCGGGGCTTAGTCCATTGTCATCATGATGGAGAGCATGGGCACATGCAGTCAGATGTGGTACTGGAGAGGGAGCTGCTGTGTGTTGGTATGCAGGCAACAGGGACTCACTAGGTGTGGCTTGAGTATATGAGACCTCCAAGTCCGCCTCCACAGTGACACACTTCCTTCAGCAAGGCCACACCTCCCATTAGTGTCACTTCCTTTGGGGCCATTTTCTTTCAAACCACCACAGTGAGTTCTAAAAACTTCTGACTACCTCCAGCACCAACACTGTGGCTTCCATCACCATGGAGCAGCTAAGTCTGTTCTGGTACCTTCAGTGGCATGGAAATGGACAGGGACAGCCTGGGCTCATCCAAGTCTGCCTTCTCCTCTATATAATGATTTGAGGTCATTGCACCCACAATACGCTTTTTTAAAAATATATATTTATTGCTGAGTAGTATTTCATAGTGTGGACACACCACAGTCTGTTGCTTGTTGATCTGTTTTCAATTTGTAGTTATTAGGAACAGATAACAGTACTTTTAACAGTAATACCCCATCTTAGTCACTGTTCTGTGAAGAGACCCCATGGCCTATGCAGCTTATAAAAGAATGGGGCTTGTTTATAGTTTCAGAGGGTGAATCCATGACCATTATTGTGGGGAGCATGACAAAAGGCAGACAGGCAAGGTACTGGATCAGTAGCTGAGAGCTTACATTCAGATCCACAGGCAGAGAGAGTGAGAGAGCCTGACATGGACTTTGGAAAGCTCAGAGCCCACCAGCAAAGCCACACCTCCTAATCCTTCTCAAATAGTTTTACTTATTGGGGACCAAACATTCGGATATATGAACCTATGGGAGCCATTCTCCTTCAAACCACCACATTTCTCTGCCTAGCCCCATAGGTTTGCAGCCACAGAGTAATGCAAAATGCATTTAGTTCAATTTCAAACGTCTCCATAGTCTTTCATAGTCTCAAAGCCTCTTTTGAGACTCCAGGCAACCTCTGAGCTGTAACTTCCCACATGCAGACACGCCAGGGCTGGACTCCCACTAAGAAAGGAATAGGAGGAGTCTGTACAGGGAAGCATCTGCAGTCCCCAGGACTGCCTGCACATGACCTTAGAAAGCCTGCTTCTGTCTTCCCAAGAGCCTTGTGCAGGGCCAGTGTGCTCCTGATCCAAGGTCTATAGTGTCCCTGTGCAGGGCTGCTTCTGTCCCCAGTTCTGGGCTGAGGGAGGCACAGATCTGGCTGTGCAGGCTACCGTCTCCTGGCTAACAGTCTGTGCGTACAAGCAGCCATTGTCTAGTCCAGGAAATAGGTCCTCCCAACCGACAGGAAGGGGTGGGGGCGGATCTGCTTGAGAAGGAGAAATGATGTCACTCCAACCATAAAAAGGCAAATGCCTTGAAAGTACAGGCTTCTCTGCTCAGAAGGGACAGAAGAGTCTCTTCCAAGGGGCCTGTTTGTCACACAGCCCTGGGCAGTGGGTCCTGAAGGGTAAGGTGCCTCCCCTCTGGGATGGACAAGAAAAATTTTGTGTTTAGCCTTGTATTTTTTGTGGTGCTAGAGGTGGAACCCAGGGCCTGTGTATGTGAGACAATTGCCCTTCCATAGGGCCACACCCCAGCTACTGTGATCATTTTTAACTCCTAAGGGAGCCCCTGACTGGTACCTCCTGTGCCTGTGTTAAGGTCTTTAACTACATCTCTTCACTTGCTTGTCTCTCTTATGTTAACACATTCAAGCCTCTATGGGCAACTACACTGGCATGTCGTCAGCTGGGGCTCCCTTCTGCAGGAGGCCTGCACCTATGGGAGCTGGCATAACATCCTGGAGATATCCAGAGGGTGGGTGTGTCTGAAAAAGGAAGTCCTTGTGTAGGGTAAGAAGGCAGGGGAGGCCCAGAGGGAAGGTCTCAGCACCACGTGAAGATATTCACTCTGGGTGCCAAGAAGGGTGAGCAGGAGCAATGGTCTAGAAGAGAGGGAATAGAGGCAGATGCAAGATGGAGTCCACCAGTGTCCTTGGTAAGCAATGGTGACTTTGAGGTGAAGCTACCAGTGCCAGCTTGCCAACCAGGCTTTGTGTATGACAATGGTGATACCAGTGTTGGTGATGAGGATGATGATTGTGATGGTGGTGGTAATGGTGTTGTTGATGGCAGTGGTGGTGATGGTGATTGTGATGGTGTTGGTAATGATGATAGTGTTGATGGTGGTGCTGATGGTGACCATGGTGATATTGATGATTGTGATGGTGGTGGTAATGGTGATAGTGGTGATGGTGATGATGGTGATGGTTGTGCTTGTTCGTCTCTCAATCATCAACCTGATTGGTCTAAGAAGCTTTGAAGATTATCAAAGCTTACCTCTGCACATGTCTGTGAGAATTCTCTGAATGTGAGTGACAACTTCCCACAGGTTGAGGAGATGGATGGACTCAAAGAGAAATGGGAAGGAACCCCAGCACAGGTTGCCTGCATTCCTGACTTTACTCTCCTTTTTGGTTGCTATGACGTAAGTGTCTCCTCCACCATGCCCTCTGCCACCACAGACTGCTCCCTCTGAAACCGTGAGCTAAATGACCCCTTTCTGTCTGCGTTCTTTTGCTCTCAGATATTTTGGCATAGTGTTGGAAAAATATCCGGCACAGAGTCGGTGGTGGTGACATTGTAGACACCAGCATCAGGAACTTCACGTGGACACTCGCACCCTCACCTGTGCCCATTACTAGACCCCTCTCCTCTCCAGGTTTTCAGATGTGGAAACTGGGGCACACCACGTTCACCCAGCTGAAGCAGAGTGGAGCTTGGGCTGAGGTTGACATGACAGAGGGTGTCCTCATACCTAGGGCACAAAGATGTCAGTGTGAGGCTTTACTCAGCCTTTGTTCTGCCCTGACCACGTGGGCCAGGTTTTGGAGGTGATGGATACACTGTGTGTAGGTCCTGCCGTCCACTGGTGCCTGTGACTACACCCTGGTCCACAACCTACAGTGCTCAGTGCTGAGTCCTGGCAGCCAAGTGTGGGATAATAGGTGCATGTGGATCCCGTTTCTCCCAGAATACAGCCAATGGAGCTGGATGAAGGCTGGAGGCCTTGCAGGACTGAAAACTCGGGACTACTGCCTCCTGGACAGTCAGTGCCTCCCAGAACCAGCCGAAAGAGTGGTGGTGCTGGCATGTAGCTGCTGGCCAGAGCAGGAAACAGGCGCCATGGCCTTTCCGTGAGTTTGCCCAGAGAATCTGAGCTGAGGGAAGACACTGGGGGACTGGACTTTGCCTGAGTGTAAAGACCTTCAGGAGATGAGGTTGATATCACATGAAAAGCAAAGCTGAATGACCTGTTGTAAAGTCTGTGCCGTGGACTCAGCTCAGCTGGTGGATACATGCCTGGCGAGTACAAAGCCTGGGGTGGATGCCCGGCACTAAGTAAACTGGGTGGTAGGACCTATAACCCCAGCTCTAGGGAGATGGAGGCAGGAGGAAGCTATAGGCCAGGCGGGGACACATGAGCTTCTGCCTCAAAACAAACAACAACAAAGCCCACCTCCCTGCTCAGCCCAAAGACTAACTAAAGGAGGCCAGCAATGTGGGAGGGGTTGAACAGGCCCAGTCTCTGGCTCTATCTACCCAGAATGCCCCAGACAACCTTCCCTTCTTCCCAGGCTTCCATTCTCTTCTTACGGAGCCAAGAAGCATCCTTATCCACTTTCCAGACAGCACCATGATTGGTTCTAAGGCAGGTACATAACTCACAATGAGCTAATCAGAGCCCTTCTCTGGGAGTCTTGTGTAACCTGCTTTCTTCCACAGAGGTGAGCCTTGAGTGACAGGGAGATGAAGAGGGAAGGGTGGGGCAGAGAGACACAGCAGAGGACAAAGGCCAAGTCTGGAACAGGCCCCACTTCTTCGCCTCATATGGAGTTTTTGGTGATAATAGCTCAAATATAACATTTTTTTTTCTCCTTTGAATCCCTTGTGCAACCCAGTTAGGGCTCACCACCCTCTGACTCAACCTCCGAGATCTGGGATTACACACAGTTGGCCCACTCCCAGCCATTTTTCCTCAGTGGGCTGACCCCATGTCTGCTGTTGCACAGGGTGTTTCTTGCTCCCACAGCACCATGGTGGCTCTTGGCTCTCCTTGACTCAAAGCCTGGGACAGCATTCCCATCAGAACTTGCTACTCGTCTCCCCAAGCTCCATGCAATGCAGCAGCAGCCAAGCCTCGGGGCAGTGGCTCTCAGTTCCTCATGTTGTGGTGACCCGCACCCTTAAAATTATTTTCGTTGCTGCTTCATAACTGTAATTTTGATACTGTTATGAATTGTAATGTAAATGTCTGGTAGGAGACCCCTGTGAAAATGTCATTCAATCTTCAAAAGGATTGAGACCCACAGGTTGAGAACTGCTCTGAAGGCTGTTGCCCCTACAAAGGCTCTGGAGAGAGTATCAGCACCCCTGGCTTACAAACATAGATACAGAGGTATAATGCTGCCGGGCATTCACTCTAGGTCACCTGGTCACTTTTATACTGAAGCCATCCTGTGCCATGACTTCTCCTCCAGGGGTCCCTGAAGGTCCACTCACCTCATGGAATAGCAGCCCCTCAGCTTCTCATAGCTCGCAGAGTGCAGGGCTGGTGCTTTCATGCGTCATACGCTCCCTTTAATCCCCATTTGGTTTGAAGGGTGACTTACCAAAGGCCAGATGGCTTGAAGACCACAGAGCTTCTTCCCTCCTGTGTTATCTCAAAGCCGGCATGTGTTCTGCACCGTGGGTGGTGGCTTCAGGACTGCAAGGGTCCTGCCCTGGCCTGCCTCCTTGTTGTACTGGGGCTTTTTGGCTCTTCTACTTTCTGTTCCTCAAATCTAGGCACACCCAGGTTGCAGTCACGACACAGACAAGGCACTGTAAACAACACAAACACATTTCCTTTGGTTTGGGGCACTGCACCCCCAAGATCAAGGTGAAGCCCTGCCCTTGCTGAGGCTAATGGTAACTGGGGAGAGACATCTTCAGTGGTATAGCCACCAGTGAGCTGTCCATGCTCCTGTGAGCAACCCCAGTGCAACTCACAAACAAACCCCAGACCACAGGAGACCCAGACAGCACTGGAAACGCCACCCATTGCCGTGGAAACACCACACGGTGCCCGTGGAAACGCCACACAGGCCTGTGGAAACGCCACACAGGGCCCATGGAGATGCCACATGGGGCCTGTGGCTAAAATTCCTTCCTTGAGGGAGAGTTATAACATCTGTCCCTCCTCCCAATGCCACAGCCATATTTAATCAAGGCTCAACTCTTATGACCTCATCAACCTTTACCTTCTAACCCTGTATCCCCAGATAACCCTCTGAAGCTTAACCATTTAACACACAACTTTTGTCGAAGGGGTGGGGAAAGGACAAGTGCTGGGCCGGTTGTGTGTTAGCCAGTCACATGTGGCAGTTCCAAGAAGGACCCTGAGGGTTTTGTAGTCTCAGCTGATTCTCACAGCTGGAGACCAACCTCCACCAGCCCAACTGCAGCCCAGGAGAATTGTGAGCTAAATAAACACACTTTGCTTCCAGCCAGGAGGTTTGGGGATGGTCTGTTGTCCAGCAAAATTGCACAGATTTGCACACATTCTTGGGAGAGGTCCAACTGGGGTCAGGCCAAGGAGAGGCAGTAGGCAAGGACTTGAGGTGCAAAGCTGAGCATGTCCAGCTACAGTGACGTGTAGTTCTGGCCTGCAGATCAGATAAATGATAGTGACTGGTGGCACATGATGGTAATTCCAGCACTCAGGAAGCAGAGGCATGAGGACAGCCAGCTGGAGGTCAGCCTCAACTATGTAGTGATTGTGATGTTACTATAGATGTTCAACTTGGCAAGATCAGGGTTCCTCAAAGCCACAAGCCTTGGGTGTGTCTGTGAGGGTGTTTCTAGATTGTTAATTGAGATGGGAAGACCCACCCAGAATGTAGGCAGCAGCATCCAATGGGCTGGGGTCCAGGGCTGAATACAAAGGAGAAAGTAAGCTGAGAACCAGCGTTCACCCATCTCCTTCCAGACTGCAGATGCTGCCCTGTCTTGGTGAACCGCATCTTCACACTGTGAGCCAAACACAGGCGTTCCTCTCAGCAGTGAGGGAAGTAACTGATTGTGACCCAGTGGCGCCATGACTGTCCTTTCTCACAGAGCGCAGTCCATGTTACTACATGACTGCATCTCTGCACCTGATGGAGCGCTCCAGGTAAAAAGCAGTGAAGACAGTGGGGAGGAGAGGTGTCCACTCAGCTCTGAGCACTGAGCCAGGCTGCTTGATTGAGTGAGTGGATATGTGATCCTGCAGGGGACAGAGAGCTCCTGTGTGTCCATTCATTTGCTTATCAGGGAAGCTCCAGACACTTTGGGGAGATCCCGGCATCCACTACTTGGGCTTAGATCCAGCTGCCATCGTGGCCCCAGTTTCATCAGGGAAACAGGAGCAATGCCACCACTCTGTTGTGGATTCAGGGAGCTCCTCTTTGCCTTGAAGACCTTGCAGAGGTAGCTGGCATGACTTCCCTGGGAGGGGATGACCACACTGGTCACTCACATTCTAGCAGTGGTGCGGTCTCCTCCATGGATGGTGCATAGCAGCACACACCTAAGCACTCCAGAAAGGGGGCCCAGAGAACAAGTGGGCTGTTGACTTCCTCCTGCCTTGAAGCCTTGGATAGAAATCTCAGTGCTGTCTACAGTCATACCACGCTGAATGAGCCCAATCTCGTCTGATCTTGGAAGTTAAGCAGGGATGGGAGAAATCTCAATGCTACTGGGTGGGTGAGTGGGTAAGAAACCTTTTGTTTCTCCCTTCTGCTTGTCCTGGGCTTTGGGCTGTCAATTACTTCTTTCTGGGAGGCTTGGGACACTCATTCTTCCTCCCCAGGGTCACATGTGGGGCCAGCAGTTGTTGTTGGTGGGGGGTTAGGAGATGACTATTATAATGGCCCTTCTGCAAGCTCAGGCTTGGAGAAAATGACCCTCAATGTACTAGGGCTTGGTTGCAAATGTTCCACCTAGTGCTCTGAGACGCGATGACTGGGACGGTCAGGTCTTGACTTTGGCCTAGGAGGTGGCTGCGACTCTGCCAACCTGTGACCCTTCGGGGACATGCCAGCCATCATTGAGCTGCTGAGCTTGGGTACTCTGTGGCTTAGGTGCCATCCACAAATTTCCATTTCTGTTACGTTTTGCTCCTAAAAAATGTTTCTTTAGTTGAATTTAACTTATGTTTGGACACATGTAGGCTAGAGGTCAACTCAGCTGTGCATGGTGTTCCTCAGGCACTGTCTATCTTCTGCTTGGAGACAGGGTCTCTTGCTGGCCTGGAGCCTGATGATTTGACCGGGCTGGCTGCCAGTGAGCCCTGTCCATCTCTGCCTCAGCATTGGGATTACAAGTGTGTGTGTCCATGCCTGGCTTTTTCACCTGGATTCTGGGGATGAATTTAGGAAATTATGTTGCAGGGCAAATCTTTACAAGTTGCATCATCTTCCCAGCCCCTGCATTATATTTATTTTTACCTGATATATAAACACATGGAGACTGAATGTGTGTGATTAGCAAGGTATGGAGTGCCTCCCCCAAGCAAACAGCAGCGTTTCTCCATCCTCCCTCCGCACTCTCCCTTTCGTCTTTGGGGCCACAGTTCTACTCTCAACTTCTGGGAGATCAACTTTGACATAGCACACACATGAATGAGATCACATGACATGTCTCTTCTGGTGCCTGGCTTACTTCATTTCACCTGAGGACCACCACCACTTCTATCCACACTTTCACAGTGACAGGATTTCATTCTTTTCTATGGCTGAGCAGTACTCCACATTGTATCGGCATGACACTGGCTTCTTGCAGTTGTCCGCTGGTGGACACTGAGGTGTCTCAGCTCATGAAGAGCATGCGAAGAACTTAGCGTGCAGTTCGAGTCTCTGGGGACACCCTGAAGTGAGATGGTGCAAGTTTTCCACAATGGCTGTGCTCCTTCCAAACTTTTCAACTTGAGATGATTTCATTGGGGAGAACCCCTGTTTTAAGTAGACTCACACTTATTCTCCTGGGCATGACATCCTGGGTACTCATGGCTCAGTTGTGACATCCTGGGGACTCATGGCTCGGTGGTGACATCATGGGTAAGATGAGTCTCTGAAAGCCCATCTGTGGAAGTCCTATCTCTACTCAGACTTTACCATCTCTGAAGAAGGACTTGCTGGGAGTGAAGGAAGATGGTATGTTCAGATCACCTGGCATCAACATAGCCCTGGGCATGGGATGGAACCCTGCTCAGTGCTTCCTGGCCAATGCTCAGCTAAGCTGCCAACTGTATCTGGTACCGGGCACTCTGAGGATGTTGCATTGCTTTTCATTCAGATGACAAGGACAAAGGGCAGTAAGAGCATGTGCGGTCTCAGTCATCTGACATGGGGTGGTGTTTGTAGGAGTCACTGTGGAGGACCAGAGAGGCCATCTTAGTCCCTACACCCAGTTCTGGCAGGCGAGTGTGTAACCCCGATGTTCCAGGTCACTCTTCTGTACCGCTGAGGGAGGCTGTCTCAGTGCCCACCCCTACAGCCCCTCACCATGCAGTGTACAGGAATTGAGTCATGTGTTTTATTTCACTAAGTGGATCACCAATCAGTTATCCTGAAGGCACCTGGCTATTCCCCACTGGTTCCACTCTCTGCTAAGTATCTCAGTGAGAGGTAGTAGATACTCACTGGACCTGTGTGGCAGCCATAGGGATTCTAAAGCCATCCTGCCAGGTGATGTTCCCTACCAGGCTCTTCAACATTTCTGTGTTCTGAACCCTACTTTTTATGAATATGGAAGTGGAGGCCCAGAGAAGTCAACTAACTTATTCAAAATCACACGAGAGAGAGAGAGAGAGAGAGAGAGAGAGAGAGAGAGAGAGAGAGAGAGAGAGAGAGAGAAACAGAATTTGAGTATACATATGCAAGTGTCCAGAACCAGGCTGTGAACAATGTCCCATGGATCCTCATGGGTTACCACCCTGACCCTCAGGCCAACATCATGTTTTCCTTAGCCTGGAGGAGCCTTGTGAGGAGGGAGATGGCAGCTGGGAGACACCTCTGCTATACTGCCTCGTGGAGACGCCTGACGAGGAGGTAGAAGGGCAAATTCACGAAGCTGAGGTCCTTGTGGCTGGGAGGAGGAGGCAGCAATGACAGTGACAGGCACAGTTCTGGAAGCTTGGGTGACTCCACGTCACTCCTGTGCGTGGAGCGGGGGAGTCTCTCTTCCCTGAGCCTCACGTCAAGCTAGCTATTTTTAACCCTGCTTTTTATACTTGAAACATGCCCATGTCATAGTCACCAAAGCAGACTGAGGAATGACGCTCAGGCGAGTGATGGCGGGCTCCTGAGTCACACCCACCTTCATTGTGCTCCTCAGAGTTCCTTGCGGGGAGTTTTTTCAGGACAGGGTCCTTGGCTCCAGCAAGAACTGATTGTCCCCTTGCTCTCCCAGTCAGAGCCCTGGGGACATTGTCCTCTATTGAACACCCAGAGTCCGTGCACAGACTTTAGTGACTGAACCTTATAATCTCACCTGCCCAGACCCAATATCACCAAGGCTGGGGCACTCCTGTTCAAAAAGTCAGACCTGCTGGGGAGACAACCTTGGAAGCAAGAGGACCTGAGTTTGATCACCGACACACGTTTAAGAAGCTGGTGTGGCATGAGCTATAGCCTCAGCACTGAAGATGACAGCCCTTGGGGCTTGTTGGCCTAGCCTGTGATAGAACTTTAAAAAAAAAAAAGAAGAAGAAGAAGAAAAAGAAAATGTGGGCAGTATTTGAGGAATTATGCCAAGGCTGTTTTCTGGTCTCCATACTTGTTCCCATATGCACAAAAATGAATATACACACATACACACACATGCACACAATACACACAGATACATACACACATGCACATACATGCACACATAGACACCTGCATGCACATATGCACATACACATTCACGTATGCATGCACACATGCTCACATATGTACATGCATACATGCACATACACAGACACACAGATCATATTTGATCATGGTGTTCTCAAAGTTGATACCTTCCTTCCTCCTCAGAATGAGCCCCCTTCCCTCACCCCAACTTTGCTCTTGCTGGCTCCTGTCACCCCATTCAGGCCTCCACTGTTCCTGTGTGTGGTCCTGTGTGACTCACTTGGTTTAGATCCACCACACTCCGCATCAGCCTTTATTGTCTTAAACATCTCCAGGCAGAACTGGGGCTGGGATGGGTCAAGGCCACAGCAACCTGTACTGGTCAGAGGACCATGAGACAAGACAACAGGGCATGTGGACTAGGGAGGAAAACACTAACCCAGCACTGGGTGAGGGGCTCAGGGAAGTTTTCCTCTAGGCTTTCAATCCTTGGAAATTTGAATTCTGGAGAGAACCTAGGAGCAGGGCAGGGCCCCATTGCTTTGCCTGTTCTTGCTGCCTTTGTTCACTGTGCAGTGGAGACTGTGTCGGGAGATGTTACGGCTACAAAATAAGTCTGGAGACAGCTACACAGTGCAGCCAGACTCCTGTGTGCTTTTCAGCCACTTTACTGTGTGACTTTGGGTAAATGACTTAGCTTCTCTGAGCATCCCTGATCAAATGGGAGTGATAATCAACTCCCCTCACTCCTGATTTGAATGAAGAACATGGTAGATTGTCTTTGAATATGCCCACAGCAATATATCCCATCTTCACTGCCTTATAGAACATTGAAGCTCCCTCATTTGGAGCCCAAGTCCCTTCACCTTGACCCTGGGGTGCAGGGTCCTGCATGAATGAAGACTATCCGTGTGCTTTAGGCTGCACCAGAGCAGGGAGCATGTAGCACACACTCTGCTGCTTCCGTGTCGCTGGGTTCTGAGCCCACCACAGGCTGGTTCTGTCGTCCTCACAACACTTGCTCAGAGCACTGCTGACGGGCCAGACCTGGTGCCTCCAGCCAGCTCTGCTGCTTCCTGGCCTCAGTGGCAGTCGAAGGGGTGGAGCCAAGAAGAACATTGCCAACAAGAGCATTGGCAGAGGGCTGGCCCCTGAAATGGGGAGGGGCATCATCTGGCACCAACCTTGCTTCCTGGAGGCCTGTGGCTCGACTCATCCTCAGAGCTGGGATTGCCCCATGGAGGATCAATGACTTCCCTCTTGGCATTAATAATACTGTTAATTAAGCAACCAAGGGGGGAGCTTGGCTGGCGCCAGTAAGGGGACAATGGCCTGAAAAGGAAACAGAGAGCACATCTATGGCTTCCCATACAAGGCTTTCAAAAGAGCAGCCGTGGGGAGCGGGTAGGCAGAGCTCAGTCAGCAAGGACAGGGAACATGGGGTGCCCTGTGCCAGCTGCCCAGCTGTGCCCCATGGCTCCCCATCCCACCCGTTGCAGCAAGACTCTTCTGGAGCTGTCAGACATGTCAGGCTTCATGGGCTCCCCAAGACAGAGCATCCTTACCTTCCTCTTCTATGGAATAGACCAAA
The DNA here is from genome assembly GCA_028555095.1 of Dicrostonyx torquatus. Classification (NCBI taxonomy): domain Eukaryota; kingdom Metazoa; phylum Chordata; class Mammalia; order Rodentia; family Cricetidae; genus Dicrostonyx; species Dicrostonyx torquatus. Next base: position 6,326,482 of record JAQHUG010000089.1, on the reverse strand, counting down.
GTAACTTCCGTTTCTCCTATGGGTAGATAGTGCCAGGGGAGAGTGATTGTCTGGAATGTTGGTCTGAGAATTTGGGCCTGAAATCAGTGCTCTTTGGAAAAGTATGCAGGGGTTGATTAGCAATGTCTGAGACAAGTGCAGGATTGGGCATGCAGGCAAGAGTACTGTCTGTGGATTGGTGTGTTATGTTATCTAGGATTGGATTAGGACCCCTGTAGACAACCAAATCTGCAGGTCTTCAGTTTCCTTATGGAATACCCTGTATGTGGGCCTGTGGCCCCTACGTACCCACCACATCTAGGTGACTTTCCATACCTAGCACTGAGAAAATGCTGTGTTTACTCAGGGAGTAGAAAACAAATCTATACCTCAAGGTATAGTCCATTCGAGATTAACCCTTTCAGTACAAGTAGAACTGTGAAGAACTAGCTTCCTTCCCTTGGTTCTGTGATTCTTTGAGACAAAATAAAAAGAATCTGCAGTCAAGTGAGGACATACAAGTGAGGGGTGGTGATAAGGCCTTGACACTTGTCAGTTGTCCCAAGTCACAACCCAGGGGCTGATAAACACAGCTCCGTAAATGCAGCTATTAAATAATGGCCATGTGACACATGTCAGTTATCTTAGACCCCAGTGCTCAGGAGGCTGAGTCGGAGGCCAGCCTGGGCCATACAGTGAGATCATGTCTCAAAACTGACCAAACAAACACAAAACCAAGCAAAGTATTACTTTCTGCAAGTCTGCCCAGGGTGCACACCCTGGCAGAGTTTAGAGCGCTGAGCAAGAGAGAACATAGGGCCCCCAAGAGTCCCTAGAAGGGACCAGAAGGGTTTGGTTGATCCCTTCTTTATCCTTTTCCACATATTTCCCTATCATTGCCTACTTGGTTTCCATGGTGACCCTCTGAGTGTATGACGCTGACAAGCTCCCTTTCAGAGGAGGAAGAGGACAACTGACCGCTGGTGGTGGGACCTTGAACCCAAGCATCATTTCTTTCCCTTGATCTCTTCTATTCAACATATATCAGCCCCACAGTCTGCTGGCTCTGTCTCTCACACAAGCCTCAGCCCCCAGCATTGCTGGCCTGAGCAATTCTGTCATCTCCTAGGGTTTCTCCTGCAGGGCCCTATGGCAGTTTAGGAAGAGCATTCGGGTGACTGGAGAGAAGTCTGGGCACATGTAATATGTATAGTTTGAGGTGCCACAGCTGACCATCCCGGTGGAGATTATATGGTATAGGAGGGAGGTGGTGTGGGAAGGGAGGAGCAGTCAAGAAATGTGAGGAGGAGCACACTCATGGTGTCCAGTGTGTGTGCATGTGTATGTGTGTTTGTCAAGCACAACCACTGTCCAGGGCCCAAGAATCATTAGGACTGGGGTAAGGGTCCTCCTGGAGCTCCTAATCCTTCCCCCGGACCCCCCTTACTTCTGCTCACATCCTCCTTCACATTCTTATGCACACCCACACTCACACTTACCTTCAGCCTTCCCTCATCCACAGGAACTCACAGTCCCACACCAGTCAGCGCAGGATGGGTCACGCTACAGTAACAAAAGTACCCCCACAGCAGGGGAAGTTCCATTCAGGCTCTGTCTACTCTGTCTTGTTCACTCTTCCTCCCACTCCCTCTTCTCCTCACTCGCTGGGACTCATGATCTCTCAGTCAGTGCAGGATGTGCTGTGCCTCCGTAACAAGCAGCCCCAGACCTCAGCACAGCTCAGCCACTGGGGACCCACTCCCTCCCTCTCATCTTTCTCTTGTCTTTTACTTCCTGTGTGACCCACACATGGGATCTGTAAGCTCTGCATAGAGATACTACATGCAGAGTGGTCCTGCTGAGGGACCTCAGAGCTGCACAGTTCTATGCAGAGCCACACCCCTACCTTTACAGGCACTCTGGCATCTGTCACACCTCTGTACACAGCACATCTGCAGCCACCCTCACACTCCACTTGGGTCACATCCTCTTCTGCATGCTGTAGACGATTGCTGCTGAACATGGACCTATTGAGCAGAAAACCTGTGCTGCTTTTCTTACTTAATGATTGATCTAGTTGGGTCCAGCCCACTGTGGGTGGTGCCAGCCCTGGGCAGGAGGTCCTGGGTTCTCTTAGAAAGCAGGTTGGTCAAGCCATGAGAAGCAAGCCCAGAAGAAGCACCCCTCGACAGCCCTGCATCAGTTTCTGCCTCCAAACCCTGGTGCCTGCAAATCTCCTGGCACCAGCCCCGCTTTGGTTGGTACACATTCCCTGAATTGCAAGGGGAAACTTTCTCAAGTGACAAAGACTCACCAACAGTGAGACAAGAAAGATCAGTACAGGGACTATGTATGTATGTGTGTGTGAGCATGTGTGTATGTGACTGCATGCAAGTGTGTGCACACAGGTGAGTGTATACATGTGTGCATCAGAGTGTGTGTGGGCCTGAGTGTGTGTGTCTGCAGAAATATGTGATATGTGCATGGGAGTGTGTGTACATGTGTGAGTGTGTGCAATTGAGTGTATGTGTGTGCATGTGTGAGTGTATATATGCATATACATGCATGTGTGTGCATGCATAATGCCATGTGCATAACACCTGGGGAATACATTTTCAGGAGTCAGCAAATGGGAGTCCATGTATATGTGGTGAGGGCAGAGTGGGTGAGGGGCTGGGTTTTGTCAGGCTGTGGGCAGGTCTGGAGATAGGTCAGTGTCCTTCCAGAGGTGCTTGGAGGAAGGGCTCTTCTGCCTTCCATCAGGTGCAGACCCAGTGGGTGCACTCTCTGTGAACAAGGAGAGGGGTTCTCAACCGGTATCTGTGTCACCTTAAACTTGGACTCTGGCCACCAGAGTGTGTCACAATCTTTCCTTGTTTTTCAAATCCCAGGTTGAGTCTTCCTCATATCAATCTGAGTGTTCCTAATCTGCCAATGGCCATGTGCCTCTGGGTGGGAGGCTGCAAACATGTAGGTCTGGGTTGGACATAGAGTTTTGAGTCTCCGTCTACCTGTGTCTGTGGGGCTGCTGGCACCAGGATGGCCCTGGACCTGCCCCAGCTCCCCAGAGAGTGGCCCTTGCGTTGACCGCAGCCCCGGGCTTGCTCTCTGCTATTCTATATACAGGCTCTGAAAGGGCAGCTTCAGCACTGAGGGGCGTCTGGGGTGGGTTTAATGTGCCCAGCAATTCTCACTGCCCCAGTGCCAGCCGGCATAATTCACTCTTGAATTATGGCCATAAATTCCTTCAAAGAGATGGATCCCCAGGCCTGATGCCAGTGTTGCTGAAGGTAGTTCACACTTCTGCTGGAATTAAAAGGGATGGCAAGCCAGCTTGGGGCCTGGAGGCATCTCTGTGAGTGTGGGCAGCAGGGAGTGGGCTCTGGGTGTTCCTGTGTGCAGGGAGATGAGCAGGGCTTCTGCTGGATTCTGCCTACTGCACTGCTGCTGGGTGCATGGCAGCCCTAAGAAAGTGATTGTTTGGAAGTTCTCAGAAACGATACAGTTGGGGAATCTGAGTGTTGCAATGACTGAATTAGAATGGGATCTGAAGGCAGAGCTTAAAGGACAAAGGAAAGGGAACAAAGAGGCCAAGACTGGAGTCAAGCAGTCACATGACACAAGGATCAGAAGACACAAGAGGCAAGGTGCAGGGAGCTGCTTTTAATAGACGCCATTACAAGATGGTGCCGGCTTCCTCCCTATTGCGGGTTGATACCAACTGCACATATAAGACCATCAGCCTATCCCGAATGGCCTGATGGTCATGAGAGATCGGCAGCCAATCAGAGGGCTACCCGTGTCCCTATTCCCTATATAAGCTGCAGCATTGGGTGGGTCGGGGCCCCTCGCTTCAGCTCTCCCCTCAACCAAGAAGCTCTCCAATAAAGTGTGAAGGATCCTCGTGTGGTGGTCGTTCTTCCCGTGGGCCGGGGGGCGTCCGCCTCAGCAAGGCACCCTATTGGCACAATAGTGACTGGGAAGCTGCAGGATGGGTGCCCTGGTGCTGAATGGATTTGTCAAGTGGACAGATTTAGTGGCTGCAGAATAGAAGCCCTGAGATGATTCAGGGGTTCTAGTCCAGGGTCTTTCCTCTGATCAGACCTCTCAGATCCCTCTAATCTTATTCTCAGGCCTCGTCCTTGAAATGGTGTGATGTACTATTGGGGATGTGTGATTCTCACCGACTCACACATTCAGTTGGTACTGGCTGAGTCCTCTGTATAGGGCCATGTGCTGGGATGCAGACGAAGGAATGAGAAGCCCAGCAGACATGCCCAACCTGCAGGCATGGGCCGCATGTGGACACAGATAGCCAGAAATGCCATCCAATGCAAAATCATAAACTGACATAAACATTATGAAGGTGTTGTTTGTTTTAGATTTTGGTTTCAGGTGTTTGGAGCACCTGTTCTGTGACAGCCCCAGAAAGTTTTATAAGGAGGTGATGTGAGAGAGGGACAGAGGCCAGGAGTCCCAGGCAAGTCACTGGGATGGGACAGAGGCACAGAGAATTCTAGATTGGGTCTGGATCCTGGTCAGGCTTCCAAGCTGAGGGAGAGTGGAAGGGAGAAGTGGAGTGGAGATGACGTTGGGGGCTCACATCACACTTGCCTACAGCCTGCCTCTCCTCAACACTACCCTTCTTCCACCGGCTGATGATATCTATGGACAGTGGGAGGGGCTCAGGGCCAGCTGATCTGGAGTACACAGTGAGCTGCTAACACACCCTGTGCTCCTCCAACTGGCATCCCAGGCCCACCTGCCACTCACAGGAAACCCCCGCCCCACACCGACTTGTTCAGACTCTGCTTTATAAAGTCAGCGGGGTGCTAATGTTTTTAAAGGCTTTTAGCAAGTCCAAATTTCTCTTTAAGGAAGACTGAGAGGAGAGGGAGCTGCTTAAGGCTCAGCTCACCAGGGAAGGGCGGGGCTGGGCTGTGGGGGCTGGGCTGTGCGGGGGTTGGGCTGTGCGGGGCTGTGCTGTGCGCGGGGGGGGGGGGGCTTTGCTACTTGCTTTTATTTTCATTTTTATCTTCCCCCCTCTCACTTTTCCTCTGTCCCTCTTTCCCTCCCTCCCTCCTTACTGTACTCCCTCCTTTCTTCCTTCTTTTCTTTTTTGATAGGGTTTCATATAGCCCAGCTGGCCTCTAACTCACTGTGTAGTCCAGGACGATCTTGAACTTTTGATCCTCCTGCCTCCACCTCCTGAGTCCCGGGGTTACAGGTGTGTGCCAGCAAGCCAGGCTCATGCAGAACTAAGGATTGAAGCAGGCTTACAGGAAGCATTCTCCTCACTGAGCCCCAACCCCTCACATTTATTCTCTTAGCGGCGGGGTGGGGGGGGCTTGTTGGATGGCCTCTCTGTTTCTCTGTAATGGTATTAAGCTTCATTGTAAAAGAACAAGCAAGCAAGCAAGCAAACAAACAAAAACCACCTTTAAAAGGGCATAGGTCTGAAGAAGTCATAATGTCCAGCAATGGATCCTTCAGGACCCTGCGGCTAAAGCCTGGGACTACAGCTGCTGGCAGGTAGACCAGCATTTAGAAGCCTCTGACCTGGTGAGTATTGGGAGCCACTGAAGGTCTGTGAACAGGGAGGTGCTGACCTTGGCTGCCTCCCTGGAGGTACTGGGGACCCTCCTTCAGGCCTGTCTTGGGTCCAATAGGCCCCAGGCCCCCAACTTCTACACTGATGGAGAAATAGTGAGACAATCAAGCAGTGAACCATGGCAGAGGGTTTATGAGGTGGCCATGCTTGAATGGTCAAAAGTTAGGGAAAATGTATTTATTACGCTTTTCATGGGCAAGTTATCATTTTGTCAAACTTTATTAGAGGGACTAATTAATGGGTTGTAAAGAGTACTAGTGCGTGGCCGGAGAAAGAGCTGTGGTCCCGGGGACATTGGCAGCCCCAGGATTTATGAGCCCTCCGTTTCCCATTTATTAATGTGGAGAAGGTGTGCAGCAAGGGTTATATATGGGCTGGTAGGGAGCGAGGCTGTCTACCCTCCCTCTCCTGAGGTGTCCATAGGCCTGGGAGGGGAGAGGAAGGACTCCTGGGGAGGCAGGGAACCTGGGCTGGCTGTGTGACCTTGGATGACCTTTTCCTCTCTAAGTTTCTCTGAGTCTCCATGTCCTTGTCCTGGAGGCAGATGTAAGGAGGCAGAAAACACTCAGCAACACACAAATGATAAACCAGGCATGAGCTGGAGAATGTGGGGGAAGGGAAGCGAAGACCCTAAACCCAGATAATCCATTACCCTAGTCCAGACATGTCCAACCATGTCAGGAGTAACCTGGTGGTCAGGTGTGCACATGCTGTACCATCCCAACACTCGGCAGACAGAGGCAGGAAGCTCAGAAGTTTGAGGCTAGCTTGGGCCACTTAGTGAGACCCTGGCTTAAAGCCAGAGAAGGACATGGAGAGAGTCAGCTGCTTTCACTGGGCTCTGCCGCCTTCTCAGCTCCTGCTCTCAGTTCAGGGTCACTTTTTGGAGGCGGCACTTCTGGCGGCTTTATGGATACACCGGCTACGGCCAGGGGATCCACCGAGACTCAGTGACTGTGCCCCCCGCCCTGGACACAGCAGAGTCTGTCTGGCCTGTGTCCTGCATAGATTACTGCTGAGTGCAGCAGCTGCAGACCTGGCCACAGGGCAATGAGAGGAGGTGATGAAAGCCTTTGCCATGGTTGAAACCTCATGGCCCCTAGGTGGGCAGCTGCCTTGGCTAGGAGACAGCTTCCTCCATCGGGTGGTGGGCAGGAGAAGGGGGCTTTGAGCTGTAGGGAGTGAATGTTTTTCCGTCTCCCTTCTGTCTTCTTCTTCCTATGATGCTCTGGGAGGGGACTGACGCTGTGCTGTCCCCAGGCCCGCTGCAAGAGAGCGCTAAGCATTACTCTTGAGCTGTGGGCCTCTTCATAGTTCTTCAAATGCCTCCCCGCAAGCCTGGGAGGCTGGCATGGGGATCCCATTATCCAGTCAGTGTGAGACTGCCACGTTGGATAGTATAAGACACCCAATCCCACCCACAGGAGCCTTCCAGTCCAATGGGGGAAGTAGCACTCAGAATGACAGGACAGAGTCAGATACACATGGGGCTGGAGAGGGCAAGATCACTAGACACAAGGCAAAGAGAAGCCCCATAACCAGCCAAGGGATTTGGGTGGGAGAAGTCTGGTGTAGACACCATGTGCCAGGGAGTCAGATCATTAGTTCATTGCTGAGAAAAACATTATGGAAAAACCTTGCTGACCTGGACCAGGACATGGGACAATGAGGTAGCCCCTTCCTACAGAATAAGTGGGTGGCCTCTTCCAGTCTTCCCCCTCCAGTTCAGCCACCCCATGTGTCCCTCCCCCACCTTTCTATGCACATAGTACAAATTAAAACCAAAACCATGTAAGCAAAGGTGTTTGGACAGAGCGGCTGATAACTCTCTATGAGCAATGTCCCTGGCCGTCAGAAGTCAGGGTCAAGCCCTGTCCTGTGGCCAGGACTGAGTGGGGGCAGCTTTCTTCCTTTTCCCTCTTCTTGCTCCCTCTCCTCCTGTTTTATTTTTTTTCTTTTCAGATATTGTTTATTTTACCACTGAAGAAGGAAGTGTGAACTTGCTTAAACTACCATATTTTAGCAGTGTAAAAAATGTGAGAGGGGCTGGAGAGATGACTCCCTGGTTAAGAGCATTGGCTACTCTTGCAGAAGACCTGGGTTCTATTCCCAGCACCCACGTTGTGACTCACAACCATCTGTAACTCTAGTTCCAGAGGATCTGACATCTTCTGGCCTCCATGGGCACTGTACCTATGTGGTGCCCAGACAAATGTACAGGCCAAATACCCATACACATAAAATAAAAATAAATGAATCTTTTAAAAATGTGAATAATTATAGTTTTGCCCTCCTCCTCCTTTGCAGAGGTGCTCTGATGGTCTGTCCTGAGACTTTACAGGAGTTTGCCTGGCTTCCCACATGTCTTCTGATGTCCACACGCAAGCCCAATAGGTGGTGTGGCTGTATCTCTGGGGTACTGGTGCTTTGGTCAGCATGTGTCTGCGTTAGCAGGAGAGTGGGCATTTATTTGCGGAGATACAGGACCCAGCTCTGGACTTATGTTTATCTTCATCTAGTACCTCCTCATTTCTATTAAAACAGTACGGATTAAAACATCAAATGTAAGTGAAAACGGGTCCATGCTTACTTGGGTGTTGTTGGTTTTTTCTCATTTTTTTATTTTATTTTTTTTTTAAATTTTCAATTGTTTTTATTGAGCTATATATTTTTCTCCACTCCCCTTCCTTCCTCTCCCCTCCCCTTCTACCTTTTCCTATGGTCCCCATGCTCCCAATTTACTCAGGAGGTCTTGTCTTTTTCTACTTCCCATGTAGATTAGATCTATGTATGTCTCTCTTAGGGTCCTTACTGTTGTCTAGGTTCTCTGGGATTGTGAAGTGTAGGCTGGTTTTCTTTGCTTTATGTCTAACAATCACTTATGAGTGAGTACATGGGTGGTGCGGGACAATTCTGTATCCTGTCAATCATGTTTTAAATAAATGCTGATTGGCCAGGAAGGAAGTATAGGTGGGAAAACCAGACAGGAAGTAGAGGTGAGAACAGGAGATTTGGGAAGCAGGAAGCTTCCCTGGCATTCCT
>JAQHUG010000089.1:6285102-6298317 GCA_028555095.1 Dicrostonyx torquatus | reverse complement strand
TCTGTCTGTGTGTGTGTCTGTCTGTCTGTCTGTGTGTGGGTCTGTCTCTGTGTGTGTGTCTGTGTCTATGTGTCTATGTGTCTGTGTATCTGTGTGTCTCTGTGTGTGTGTGTGTGTCTGTCTGTCTGTGTATGGGTCTGTCTCTGTGTCTATGTGTCTATGTGTCTGTGTGTGTGTCTCTGTCTGTGTATCTGTCTGTCTGTCTGTGTGTGTGTGTGTGTCTGTCTGTGTGTGGGTCTGTCTCTGTGTGTGTATCTGTCTCTGCGTGTGTCTGTGTATACGTGTCTATGTGTCTGTGTGTCTGTCTGTGTGTATGTGTCTGTGTGTGTGTGTCTGTCTGTATGTCTGGGGATGTGCAGGTACCAAACCCTAATATGGGAGTTTCACAGGCCTGGGAAGAAGGTACCACCAACATCTTCACTTAGAAAAATCAGAGTGTTGCATGGCTCCTTAGTGTTCACCCAGTCTGACTCTTGGTTCCCTCACTGGGCCTGCTCTGTATTATTGTCCATGACTTGTCTGGGTCCTGCGGAGCTGCAAGCCCACAGCAGGCTTTGAACAAAGGTCATGTGACCATTGGAGACCCTTCCTTCACTGGGCCCCTATCCTGAGTCTCAAGGGGCTCAGAACAGTCTCCAGGCATCTATAATTAGGCCTCGCCTGACAGAGCCAACGGATTCTCTAGTTTGGCTGAGATAACCAAGCCTGGTACTTAGGGAAGCCCTTTGTTGACTCTCTGACCTCTGCAATATCCAATGGAAAAATGTCCTTCACTGCTCTTTTTTTCTGCTGGGGAAACTGAGGCCCACGAGAGTCAGCCTTTGTTGATATTGCTCAGGTAGGAGAAAGCTGAGGCTGAATTTAAACCCGGACTCCTAGAATTTGGTAAATGTGTGCCATCAGCCACCGATGGTGGCCTTGCATCTCTAGGTCAAAGCCAGGTGTTACCAGATGGGGCAGGAAAAGTCACATGCTGAGAGCTGCTGGCCACCTTCCTCCCTTCTTTCCTTCCTCCTCCTACTTCCTGTGTGCATGCATGCCCATCCTCCAAGGATACTTTTCATCTAGAGATGCCTATCTTGCTCTTTTGTGGCTGTCAGGCTACTCCACAGGTATTGGTTCTTCCGCGAAGCCTTCCCTGAGTGCATGTCTCAACCCGCCCAGGTCTTCCCTTAGGGTTGAGTTCTGAAGAAGCCATCAGTGCTTCATCCCTAGGGAATGTGTGAGTGCAAAGCACAGATCTTACTCTCTGTAGGCCTCACCTTGAGGACATGGAGAGGCACACAGTAGGCATGCTATAAATAGCTCTTGAAAGACTGACTGAGAACCATGGCTTCTGGTCAGGGTGGAAGGAGGCGAGGGACCCCAGAGTCGGTTATCTTCCAGCTAGGGGGACAGTAGAGGGTGGGATTCAGCTTCATCAGGAGATAAGCCAAGCTCTGAAGGACTCGGGCCACACTGAGGACAGTGTGACCTCTCTGTGACCCAGAACAACGGACATTGGGTTGGCTGCGGGATGGGAGCTAGTTCCTGGCTTGTGGCCTGGGTGTTATGACAAGCTACTGGCTTTGGTCCAGGTTCTGGGACTTCCCTGGTGGTGGAGCAGATGTATGGTGAAAACCCACTGGGATCTAAGCTGGGAAAGAGGGCACTTGCTGTGGTGCTGCCTTTCCGAAGCCCGGCATGTACCTCGGCTCTTTCAGAAGGGATGAAAGGGAGACCCCAGCAGACCTCAGACCCTTTATCTTTTGCAAAATGCTAGGCAAGCTTCAAAGACATTTGAGGGCTGAGGAGAGGCTTAGTGGTAAAGTGTGCGGACCAGAGTTCAGCCCTGCAGAGCCCCCTCTAATCCAGTGAGCCCGGTAGCCTCCCTGTAATTCCAGCCACGGAAGATGGAGGCAGAACCCTCAGAAGGAGCTTCCCAACAAGGCTAGTCATGTCAGCAAGCTCTGGGTTTGACTGAGAGACTCCATCTCAAAGAATAAGGTGGAAAAGTGTCAGAATGATTCCCAACAGCAACCTCAGGCTGTGCTTGTGCATCCTACACAGGCAAGCATGTATGCACACAAGCACACATGCCACAAGTGTGAAAATGGAAACAAGTCGGGGGAGCAAAATGTTTTGAAGTGGTGATGCCTCCTTTTATTCTTGGAACAACCCATGAGTTGGGTTCCATCATTGCCCCCATTCTACAGAACTCATAACCAAGGTACACAGAAGCAAAGCCATTTCCAGGGTCACACAGCCAGAGTTGAGCTTTGAACCTGGCCCACAGGCCCCAGCCCTGCCTCTATCTCCAGCTCTCCTTTCTGTTACTCTAAGATGAAGAGAGAGAGAGGAGGCAGAGGCTACAACCATGACAAGGAAGAGTGAAACAACTCTTCTCTGACATTCCCAGGAGTGTGCGCACCTAGTGGGCCCAGCTGGGCTTAGGCAGGACTCTATTGGTGAGCTCGGGGTGCTGGATTCAGCCACTGGGCTTCTGTTTGCCAACTCCTGCTCCAGCAGCTCCATCAAGGGGTCCCATGCCTGGTCCTGTTGCCCCAGCAGTCCTTCCTACCAGGTGCTCTGCTCTCCCTCTCATCTCTTGTCTAGTTTTCTCAAAGGTTTTCACGGGGTCTCTCTCTCTCTCTCTCCCTCTCCCTCTCTCTCTCTCTCTCTCTCTCTCTCTCTCTCTCTCTCTCTCTCTCTCTCTCTCTCTCTCTCTCTCTCTCTCTCTCTCTCTCTCTCTCTCTGTAGCTGTGTGTGTCTGTGTGTGTGCACGTGCACCAAGGCCAACCTTGGTTATCTTCCTTAGGAGCAGTCCGGCACATCTTATTTTTTGAGCTAGTCTTTCTCAAGGCTTCTCCTGTCATGGTCTCTCTGGTGCTGGGGTTACCGACACATTTGACCTCTCTGTTGCTGCTGTTACACTTTCAGCCCCAGGAATTCCAAATAAGGCAAGACTAGGAGAGGCAAACTGAGTGGGAGAGTCCCAGGGCAGCCCTCCTTGTCCCCTTCCCCCAGGCCGGGCTCCAAACCCAGGCTGAGTTCTGTGTTCGCACAGGTAAAGGGTATTCAGATGCACCACATGGGATCCTGGCCTTCTGAAGCCTCTTCCTGTGCTGGTTTCACATTCTAAAGATTCTTCTTTTGAGGGATAGACCATTTAAATATTGTAAAACACACAATGTTAACAAAAGATACCCTACTTCATCCGGGTGGTGGTGGCACACGCCTTTAATCTCAGCAGGTAGAGCCAGGTGGATCTCTGTGTTTGAGGCCAACCTGGTCTATAAGAGGTCCAGGATAGCCTGGACTAAATAGTGAGGTCCTGTCTCAAAACAAAACAAAACAAGAAGAGCTTCCAGCGCTGACAACTCCTTCAAGACAGCCTAAGCACTCTGGCCAGGTGGAAGCTGCTGAGCTCCTTGATCGGAAGCGTCACCCCAGTCCCTGGCAACCATCTTAAGCCCCCTCCCCTGGGTAACTCCTGAAGCCCGCCAAGTGCTGACCCCTCCCCAGGGAGGGTCAGGACCACTCCCACAGGCTATTTAAGCTCCTGCAGGAAAAATGAACATGTGGTCTCAGGTTTTGCATGTCCCCCCTCCTTCTGTCTCTCCCTTCTCCTCACCATGCTCTCCTGGCCACCCGGGAGTGCTGCATTCATTAAACGTGGGCATCTTTGATTCAGTCTAATCTGGTCCGATTGGAATTATTTGCATTGGCGGAGAGGCTCCTCTTAAGATTATACCTAACAGTCCTTTTGGGGGATTTCCAAAGCTGGGGAACCAAATCTGACCCATTGTTTGCTTTTGTCAATAAAGCTTTATTAAAACAGGACTAGGTCCATTTGTATAAAATGCACATATAATTGCTTCGTTCTATGATGGCAAGAGATGGGTAGTTTGACAGAGAATGGTCTCCAAAGCCAAAAACAACACTTTTGTGCATGGGTCGGGGTTCAGTGTCTTTAGTTTAGTCAACCTCTGTTGATCTCCATTCTAACGGAACTCTGTCCACCAGAACATTCTGTGACTGAAGAATGCTTCCAGGCTTTGCCGACTCACTACAAGTCATGCACAGCCATTGAGAACTAAAGTGTGGCTTTTGTGATTGAGGAATAGAATTTTTATTTTGTCTCATTAGTTAATTCACATATGAATGACTTCACCAGCTCTCACCCTAAGGTGTTTTAGCATATAGAGCCTGAAGATTCCAGCATCAGCCATATTGAGAGCCTGTCATTTGGGGGGAGGGACAGAGATGAATCTCTGAGGTGGGTTCTCTAGGAAAGTGGCCCCCCTTTCTGTCTATCTCTAGCCAGCAGCTTCAGGGTTAACAAAGACGCAGCCTAGGATGGTGACATTTCCTTCAAAGATGTTGTTTGTATTGATATATTTTGGGATAATATGTTAGGAGAGAGAGAGGGGAAGAGAGAGAGAGAGAGAGATCAATGAGCAGCTGATTGTAGCAGGAAGGGCGGTCATTTGGGGCAAAAGCTGCAGCAGTGTATTGGGAAATAGATTTTTCTGCCCTCCAGACATTAGCTGGAAATTCTTTGAAATGAAAGCCCACAATCCATGTCAGAAATGAAAGATTAAGGAGGTTAATATGCTGGGCCTCCCCCCTCCCTTTTAATTTTCACGTCCTGGGTGCCCTTGGCCTCCTGAGGAGGATGTGCAGGGTCCCTCTGCCATATCCATCTGATCCCCACCCCCACCCATCCTGATCTGGGAGTAACAGCCGCTGTTACCTGCTCCTGCAGTGGGTAAGGGGGAGAGAGGTAATCTACTGCCTTAGTTCTAAGGTGACTCTTGGCCCAGGGGACTTATGCCACTGGCCGTGCCCTCACCTCAGGAGACTTTCCAGGAGCTGGTGTCCTGACACTGTTTCCCAGGACTCATTGCTGGCCTCTGGCGACCCCAAGCTTTGGAAAACTCCAGAGCTCTGAGGCTGTGGTTGCTGAGGGGAGTCCTGCCCCTATCACATGCATGACAAATCTGTGATTGTGTTACAAACTCAAATGGCTTAAAACTGAGCATGAGGCTCACATTCTGGAGACATGGAGTGGGGGTGGGTGGGTGTACTCTCTAATTCTGGAGAGCAATATGAGAAGAGCAAATCACTGAGCATATTGCCGTTGTGCATAGTCAATAGTTTTCTAGAATGTTGTGTGTTCCTTTTCCTTCATTGAGAAGAGCTACCTGGCTGGCTTTTGACTGGAATGCCACTGAGTGCTGGTTGAGGTGGAGGGTCTGAGGTGGGCCTGCCTTTCCTTTTCTGCCTCGAAGCACCAGAGTCCCAAGACCTAGCCATGTCCCGGCATCCACATGTTCAACTGCTTTCCTTCACGAAGTGAAGGGCAGCCCGGTCTTCAACCGTCTTCACAGAAAATGCTGAAAGGAAGACTTGCAGCTCTTGGGACCATAGATGGGGAGCCCACTGGGTACTACCTCCTCTGTATCCTTACAGGACTACACCAGTTTGGGACTCAGATTCCTGAAGTGTAAGTGTGTCCACTCTGAAGCTGCTGTAGCTCCCAGGGATGATTTCCCAGCCTAGAGGCTGCAGCTGTAGGTAGAGACGGCCAAGGGTGCTTGTAGATGCCACTCTACCTTGAATTCTGGCTGTTTCTATGCATCCATGGGGGCGGGGAGTGGAACTAACCATGGGGAGGTGGCAACCATGGGTACAGAACCTCAGAATCCAGAGGCATGGGTTGTCCTTCTAAGCTTTCCCTGCTCTGATCACCCTGCAAGCTCCAGCATCCTTCCAAGGCAATGCTCCTCTTTTGCTGCTGAGGCTAGGGAATGTCGTTGTCCCCTTAGAAAGGACAGTCATCCAGGGCCACAATGATATAAGCTACCCTATCATCTGCTACCTGAGGCCCTTCACTTGTCGCTGTATTCTTAGAATCTGGTGTTTGATTTGATGAGCAAAACAACACATGGAGTCACCATGAGGATGAGGCTATATACTAACAACCACTTGGCACTGTCATGGGCCCACAGATGCCCCTGAAGCTCCAGAGAGGTATAAAATGGGTGCCTGCTCATGCCAGGCCTGCTGGGACCCAGGCAGAGTTACGTTAAAGTTATTCCTTGCCGAGGGATTCCACGCTCTCCACTGCAGTGTGTTGGGAGGAGCCTTGCACACAGGAAACTCAGATACCTTTGTCTCTACGCTCCCAGCAGTAGGGATGGAACAGGACAGGCAATAGCTTATATGATAGTTCTTGTGACAGTAGACTTGGAGTTTTGTAAGACCATAAACTAAAAGTCACTTGAAAGCACTGCATCCATCTTTCTACCTCACCCACAGACCTCCCACCATCACCACTGTCCACCCATCCACCACCCACCCACCTATCCACCCACCCCTTCACCCATCACCTACTACCTACCCACTGACCAAGCAATCACCCACCCATCTATATATGCATCCATACATCTATCCACCAATATATCTGCTCACCCATCTACCTTCCACCCACCCATCGCCACCCTTCCATCCATCCACCCACACACTCAACTATTCCCCATTTATCCACCATCCATCAATCTATCCATTCACCTATCCACTTACCCACTCATCCATCCACTCACCTATTCATCCACCCTTTCTCCATCCCCCATTGTCGAGGCAGAGGCTGGCTGCTACTAAACTCATTTCTTTCCCCTCTTGCACCACATTCCCCAGCATCCTTTGTCCTTGGCTGTGCTCATATGGCTTTATCACATTGGGTTTGGCCATAAACCAGCACTCATGTCTCCCATTCTCTCCATCTGCTATCAGAAAGCAGGTGACTCGAGACCTTTGAGAGGAGAAAAGCCACTCATAGGAGGCATTGAGACTTGCTGGCTGAAAGAAACCTTTCTAAGAGTGAGGGAAAATGCTGCTGCTGACAGCATTGCGAACTCCTCACTCAGCACTTCCGTCATCCTAAGTGAGGAGGTACACTGGACAGGTATTTATTGAGAACTGGACACCACATGAAGCTTGTCCTTGGAATGCTAGGTACAGAGACACAGTAAATAGCATTTTTGTACATATTCCTAAGTATAGAAACAGCAAAGAAAGTAAGATCATGGGTTGAAGATGGAGAGGACCTTCCAAAGAGAAGTTAGGGGAGGCTGGTCCAAGAGGAGACCATGACATCTCTCAAGAAATTGAGAGTAGAAGGAAACTGGACATGCCAGGAGTGCTGGAAAGTCCACTTGCAACCCAAACAAAAGCACTGAGGTGCAATCAGAGGGGACCAGGGATCTGGAGCTGGGATCCAGAAGACTGCAGAGAGCAAAGAAAGAAACTGGGATGATGGTGGCTGTGAGCTCAGTGCATGGGACGCTCACATGTGGGAGTCTCGGTTCCACAACACAAGAATGTGGGGACTGGAGCCCACTGGGAGGCATTTGGGTCACAGGGGCGGAACTCAGAACTGAGTTGATGCTTTTGAGGGGTTGCCGTCATGCGAGTTTGGCCCTTTCCTCATTTTTGAACATGTCTAACTTTGCTGAGCCTCCAACTTTGGGTTGAAGCCACACCAGGTTCTTGCCAAAAGCTGAGAATCTACTGGCATCTGGCTCTGGGATTTCCTACCAGTCTCAGGTATTTGATAATAGCAACAGAAAGTGGACTAAATACCTGCCAGGATTAATGTTGAGTTGTTAGGGTGTGCTGCGGGACAATGGTCTCATATCCTTGTAAGGATTGTCACTTTTATTGGTTTAATAAAATGCTGATTGGTCAGTAGCCAGGCAGGAAGTACAGGTGAGGTGACCAGAACAGAAGAATTTTGGGAAGAGGAAAGGCTCAGTCTGCAGTCGTCACCCAGACACAGAAGATGAAACATGAGAATGTCTCATTGATAAAAGGTACCAAGCCATGTGACTAACAAGACAAGAATTATGGGTTACTATAAGATGTAAGAGTTAGTTAATAAGAAAGCTTGTGCTAATAGGCCAACCAGTTTATAATTAATGCAGACCTCTGTGTGTTTGTTTGGGACTGAATGGCTGCAGGACTGGGCAAGATAGAAACTTCTGTCAACAATGGTGCATGTATCAAAGACAAACTCGTCCACAACTATGTACTGTGGTGTTCAAAAGCCCACATTCTAGTAAGGGATGCCTGCTGGATACTTGGATCCGCTCATGTCCCTGCCAGGCTGGCTGTTTGCCTCTAGGGACAGGAAACTCACTAGCTATTTAGGCAGCATAGTACATCTCTGCTAGTTGATACTTTTACTTGTAAGTCTAGGGCATGCTGAATGTACTGTGCCTCTTTTCCTGGATTGGCTAACAACAGAACATCAGCTACAGGAATCACCTTGCCTCCCCAAGTACCAAGGCAATTGAGAGGGAAACTGACTTGAAAGATACAGGTAGCTTCTGAAGAGACCCTGGATCCAGCCATGCCGGAAGTTGTACCTTCAATAAATTTCCGGAAGTTGTACCTTCAATAAATTTCCCCATGTGTGAAACTCATCAGTTTCTTAAGCCACTGAGAGTTGGGTTCCCATCAAACACCATTCAGGGATGGGGGAGTGAACATGAGACATGCTATGGATTGAATGGCTTTTCTGCTTCAGTTTCTCTGAAGCATAGTTGAGCTAGAGGGCACTCTCCTTTGACACACAGGGTGGCTGGCACTCATTTGGAAATACATCCTGGTTCCTATGCTTAGTGGGGTGTGGCCGGGATGTGACTATGTCTCTGCTCTATAATAATTCATATTTACCTCAAGACCCTTGAAAAGGCAAGAAATGAGGGTCTGTGCTCTTCTACAGGCCCTGTTGCTCCCATGGTCCCCAAGAAGATAGGGTGAAGGATTGTGTCCAGAGCTTCAGAAGAATGGAGTCTTGTAGCTAGCCGCTGCAGGCATCTGGAAGGGGAGCATGGCAGATGGCATGCCTGATGCCGCCACATTGCTCAGTTTATGGTGATGGTAGGTTCTCCCCCTGCTGCGTTTACAGGGAGATGTCTTCACAGTTTGCTTTTTGATATACAACAGAGGCCCCTCGGCTGGTGCTCCATCAGTTGGGCTCCGAGACTAAATCACTGGAAACCAGCCGGCGCTGCACACTGCTGTGGGATAAATCTTCTCCAGGACACATACACCATATGACCCTGGGGACAAGACAGTATAAGAGGTCAAGTACAGGGATAACAGGGAACTTGCCCTCTGCCCCCATCTGGACTGGCAGGAGGGAGGGCTGCTGTGAGAGGGGCTATAGGACCACAGCAGCCTGAGATGAAGGTGTCCTTGGGGACGTGGCCCCTGTGCTTTGTCTTCTCGAGTGCTGTGCTCACATGCATCATAAACAATGCCTCCTACTCCTGCCTTAACTGAACGTGGCTACACCTGCAAAGACAAGTTTCCACAGTCACAGTCTGACCGTCTGAGTGAACATCAGTTTGGGGGAAGCATAGACAGTAGAGGGGTAGATCCTAGAAGTGGGAGGAACTGAGAATGTGCACATGGCCCTTAGGTAGCTCCTGAAAAGAGCTAATCTTAAATGGTGTTGGCTCATTGCAATAAGCAGCCTTCATGGGAGTGGCATGAATGAGTGGTTTGGCTTATGCTCAAAGGTTCAACAGGGACTAAAGCTTTGACCATCAGTGTTGAGATGGCATGCTCTTTAAGAGGAGAGGCCCAGAGAGAGTGCACTAGACTAGTATCTTCTTGTGCATGGGCTTCCTTTGGTGTAGAACCCCATATATTGCTTGTTATTGCCCCAGTTCATCCACTGATCCATCCACTCAGTCATACCTCCATTCATATCTGTGCACCCACCCACCCACTCATCTACCCACTCACACATCTATCTATCCATCTATCCACTTATCCATCCATCCATTCATCCATACATATATTCATCTTTACATCTATCCATCTATCCATCCATCCATACATACATCATATATACATATATTCATCCTTATATCCATACATCCATACATCTATCCATCCATCCATCCATGCATACATACACATGTCCATCCATCCATCAATACATACATATATCCATCCATCCATACATACATATATCCATCCTTACATTCATCCATTCTTGTATTCATCCATTCATCCACTCATCCACCCATCCACTCATCCATCCACTCTTCTTTTCCCACTGAATGCATTCATGCTGTTCCAATTTCATATCCTGTGAGACCTTCATTGGAGCTGAGTGGATGCCAGTATTGTGTCCTTGAACCTCTGGAACTGAGAGGCTCTTGTTTCTCTATAGTTATCTATAATTTATCTAGCCTCAGGTATTTAATTATAGTAACCAGGACTAGAACAAAGACATTACTTCTAACTCAGAAACTACACTTTTAGGAATGAAAACTACACTCTTGTCTGAAATGTATCTTAAGGTCATTGAAAGACAGGTGGTGAGATGGTTACAGAATAATTAGTTGTCTTAGCTGAAAAATGGAAACCACTCAGTGCAAAAATGGCTCTAGTCCTGCATAGTGACCCATTAAGAAGCTGAGTCTATGTTTTCTCTCTGCAGTCTGTGCTGGTCATGTGCGTCTCTGTGGTCAATGGAAAGTGGTAGAAGTAACAAAGCCTCAGAAGCCTCCAGAGGCCTTACACACTTCTCTCTGCTTTCTAAGAAATTTGCTCACATTGTGGGTGACTCCTGTTACTGTGACAGAATGGCCAATGAGGACAACGGAAGGAAGGGCAGGGTTATTCTGGACACAGCTGAAGGTCCATCCCCCATGGATGGAGGCAAGGGGAATGTGCGATGGATGTCACACGGCAGTCATTAAGGAAGCATGGGGAAATGAGTGCTAGTCTCAGCTGCTTTCTCTTTTTTATTCAGACTGGGACCCAGTCCACGGGATGTGACACCCACATTCAGGTTGGGTTTTCCCACCTCAGTTAATCCACTCTAAATCTCACAGACACAGAGATCCATTTCCATATGGTTCTAAAGCCTGTCATGTTGATGGTGAGTTTGAGCCCTCACAAGTTCACCCCTTGTCAACTTGACACCCAAACATCCCTTTTAAATCATAGAATTCCATTCCTGGTCTTCAGACACTAGTGGGCATCTTTTAGTGAAAACCATGCTAGGTTCACTCTAAGAGTCCCCCAAGTCTTAACAATTCTAATGTGCCAAAAAGCCCTCAGTTCAAAGTTTGTTCTGAGAGACTCTAAGAAGTATAAGTCATTGTGTTTGGAGAATCCTTTCCTGGGGAGACATAACAGGGTCCCGATGACAAGCCAAAGTACAAGTCCATCAACATTCATCCTGAACAACCAGCTGAGTTACTGGGCTTCCTTACAGAGCAGGAGTGAGGGCTTGCTTAAAGGTGAGTGGAAGACTCCAAAGCAGGCTCACAGTGGCTTCCTCACAGCCCCAGAGATGGAGCCTCTCTTTAGTTTTCCAACAAGCAGTGACAGGAGTGCCCGCTCCTGCTCCAAAAAGGAGGAATGCAAGGAGAGGTCAGCTCCATACCCAGCATCTGGACTTTGGTGGACTTGGGTAACCCCACTCCTCCAGCACTGCCACCTGAGCACATATGTCCTCTCTTGGACTGGGACCTGAGGTTCTAGAATTCTCTTTCTTAGCTTCTCACCTCCTAGCAGGGTGACAGTTGCTTATTGTCTACATCTGGCTTTCATGCGGTTCTGGGATCCAAACTTAGTCTATTGGACTTGCAAGGCAAGTATTTAACCTACTGAGCCAACTCCCCGGCCCAGAAAAGGTCTTAAACATACCTGGTTTCTTTTCTTTTTGTATTGCTGGACAGTCCTGGCTTGGATCCTCACACAGAGAACAGATGTGTAAGGAAAAGTTCTGTATGTTGTGACAGAATCACGCAGCATGTTAGAGGTTGCACGATGCAATGGTTAGAGCTGGTTGTCAAGCTTACCCAGTGTTAAGTTGCCTGGAGGGGAACTCAGTAAGGATCAGATTGATCTTTGCACAAGCTTTGAAGGGATTTCTTTCATGGGCTTAATGGACATGGGAAGACCCAATTGGATGTGGGAGGCATCATTCCCTATGCAGAGGACCCGAGCTATATGAGGGGAGTGGGGGAGCCAAGCACACACATTAATGAATGACTGCGCTTCTTCATCATAAATGTGGTGTGACCAGCTGCTGCCTCAAACGCCCACTGCCCCTACTTCCCCACAGTGATGGGCTGTAACCTAGTAGTGCAAATTAAAATCATCCTCCCCTAAGTTGCTTTTGTCAGGGTGTTTTACCAGCAAGAGAAATGAGTGTTAGGTGGTACAACACCCCCAGGGCCAGTGGAACTCCGAAGAGACAGCGTGAGGACTGCAGGCTCTTGAGGGGCCTGGGGGCTCTGCTAGGAAAGTCCTCCCGCTTGGAGAAAGTGACTAATCTGTTTGGTAGGTTAGGTTGACACTGACAGATGAACTCAATGAATGCAGGTTCAAGAACAGTGGGACGCCGGTGTGTTGATCGCTGGTGGTTGTTTGCTGTGAGCCCCACCACCTTCCAGCCATTTTCAAACAACCTGTTTCTTTCCCCGAGTCTCAGTGTCTTCTTTTTCTTTAAAAACTTTATTACATTTTGATTTAGTTTGTGTGTGCATATGGGTTTTCATGTGTGTATATGTACACTGTAACTCGGTGCACATGCGGAAGCCAGAGGAGAACCTGTTAGAGTTGGTTATCCCCTTCCACTGTGTGACAGGACACCAGTCATCAGTGTTGGAGGCAGGAGTCTTGACCTCCTGCTGTGTCTTGGTGGCCGAGTGCCTTTATTACTAAACTGGGACAGTGACTTGGTCAAAATGGACATTCTGTGTTACTTTATGAGATCAAAACACCCTGTAGAGAGGGTATCAAAGGCACCTAGCACAGGTTCTCCGAGTGACCTCAAGCCATTGTCTTCTCCTCTGGCTGGTCATCCCATCTGTGCCATGGTGTGGTAGTGATGGTAGTGGTGGTGGGGCAGAGTTCTGGCTTTTTTTGGCAGGCACTGGACACAGATAGTACCAGGGAGTCAGCTCAACAGCCCAGGCCAGCACTGTAGAAGATGTGATCAGCACTCCTCTATCTCAGCTTGCACCAGGCTTAGGCAGAAACATCACAGCAGCACCAGGCTGAGGCAGGCGCATCACAGCAGCACCAGGCTAAGGCAGGCGCATCACAGCAGCACCAGGCTGAGGCAGGAGCATCACAGCAGCACCAGGCTGAGGCAGGAGCATCACAGCAGCACCAGGCTGAGGCAGGAGCATC